>CM072512.1:59387019-59714519 GCA_036898135.1 Oncomelania hupensis | reverse complement strand
CAAAAGTAACAACAACAACCTATCTCCTATCCTATCCCGTAACTCGAAGGAAGCTGGGGCACCACAGGTGATCTATTAACCAGCGTACTCCATCTTTCTCTGTCGTCAGCAACTCTCATTGCTTCGCTCAGAGTCAAGCCAGTCCATTTTCGAATGTTGTCCTCCCACCTTTTTTCTGTCTCCCTCTTCTTCTGCCTCCTTGCACCGTGCCTTGCAGGATGGTCTTTGCAGGGCCTAATGCTCTGGTGACGTGGCCATACCATCGGAGTTTTAACAACAACCTTCCTATCCTATCTTATCCTGTCCCGTAACCCGGAGGTCGTAGGGGCACCACAGATGATCGTTTAACCAGCATACTCCATCTTTCTCTGTCCTCAGCAGCCCTGATGGCTTCACTCAGTGTCAAACCAGTCCATTCTCGAATGTTGTCCTCCCACCTCTTTTCCGGTCTCCCTCTTCTTCTACCTCCTTGCACTTAACAACAACAACAACAACAATAACAAAATTACCACCATCATCAACAACAATAACAAAATTACCACCAACAATAACAAGAAGTAGAAGAACAAGAAGACTACTCCAAGTGCCTCGAGTAGCTCTGTGAGCTAGTGCATGAGATATCTGATAAAAATTGCTTTCACTTTAGGTGTCATTTACTTAATTTTATATTTTGATATTGGAAACTTTGGAGAGAAAAACAAACCGCCTTATTACGGTTGAAACAAGACATTAATGTAAAAGTATGCGAAAGATGCATATGTTTGCATGTGTAAGTGATTGGGCGCTCTCTCGTGCGCTAAGAACGCAATGAGCAGTGTTAGCAAGTGTGTGTGTGTGTGTGTGTGTGTGGGTGTGGGTGGGTGTGCGTGTGCGTGTGTGTGTTTGTGTTGTGGACACACCTTGGCAATTGTCTACTCCCACGCTGCACGGCTGATGTTTACTACTGAGGAGGCTGGTGTTACGTTGTGATGGACTGTCTAACATGTTGCCGTAGTTCTTACATCGGTCACTGTCCCTCTGTACAACTGTCGCCACCTTTTAATGCACTCCGGCGAGAGGTTGAAAATGAAGAACTCGAAATTCTCGTATAGTTTCGCTGATTTACTAATGCAAGCTTGTATGTTGTTGTTGTGATTGTTATTATTATTGTTGGTGTTTTTGTAGTTGGTTGTGATAGTGGTGTTGGTGTTGATGGAAGTGTTGGTTTCTGTTGCTGCTGTTCGCAGTGTTGCTAGCTGCTGCTATGTTGTTATGGGTAACGCATTTTGAAAAGTGGTCAATATAAAAAAAATTAATTATAATATTGACATACTCAACCTGTAACTATAGTGATGATAATGATGACGATGACTATGATGATCACGATGAAAGTGAGAAGAAGGAGGAGCACGAAAAACAAGCATACCTTTATTTTAATTTCTTATACGTTTGATAATTATGATGATAATGATGATGACTACAGCAATACGACGGCAAAAAGACGAAAACGATGATGATGATGATGATGATGATGATGATGATGATGATGATGATGATGATGATTATATTAATGATGATGATGTTGATGACAACGAGGATAAAGCGGAGGGTATATAGGGACGATACAAAAAAACTTCTGCTTAAAAGGACCCAAGATCACACATTTCAGCATTACAGATCCTTTTCAAATTCACAGTGAGTGTTGACCGACCGGAAAAAATTAAATTAAGCCGATAAGTAATCTCTTTCAAAAGTACGGTTTTGATATAAATCGATAAATTAATTTTGTTTATATGCTTGTTAATAGCATGAAGGTTGATTCTTAAAAAAAAAAAAGCACCACAGCGAAAGTATATACAGTAGGCGTACAAGAAGGAGAAGCTAGCTTAGCGGTTGGTTTGAGCAATAATTATCCATTATAATCATCTTAGATAGTGATGACATAGCAATTTCTCAAGTAGTCATTGTCACAACAACAACACCCAAAAAAATTTAATTAATAAGAAAAAAAATAAATAAATAAACATTTTTGATGCCCTATTCTTGATGCCCTGGCCTTTTAAAGCAGTAAAAGCTTAAATGTCTTGTACCATACACCTGGGATTTTAGTACTTCGTGGGTAGTAACTAGCAGAACAAGCCCAACATTTAGGTGATCCGTCTTGTGATGCACTCAAGTACAAGGTGTAGAAAGTCTGCCATCTGCTGGGGATACAAAACGCACACACACAAATACACAACTCAAACACATACCCACACACACACACGCGCATGCACGAACACACACATACGCAAACACACATACACACGCACGTACACATACGCAAACACACAAAGAGACACACACGCGCACGCACGCACACACATACGCAAACAAACACACACACAGTTTTCCCGATAGAAGAGATTCGCTTGTGAGCACTTCTTTGGAGTGTCCGTTGCAAGCTCACACTGCGTAGCTGAGGTGAACGGAGAGGAGAACGTAAAGCTTCGCTAATCTCAGCTATGCAGTGTGTTGTGGCTAGGCGCAGCTACAGAAGGCATGCGGTGTTTAAGTCGAAACAAGAAGCATTGATTTCTTTAACTTAAAAAAAAAAAATTCGGTCTGTAAAAAGGTTACAATACAATACAATACAATACAATACAATACAATACAATACAATACAATATAACTTTATTGTCTGATGTTCATCACATTCAGAAATTTGTCTTTGGCTCGTCGTCCGCAAGAAGCATGCAATATATTCATTTTATATACACAACCAGCAGAGACACATTCATTTTTAATGGCACAGCAGCAACCTTAAATTCCAATCAAATACAGACATTCACAATCTAAACCCCACATCAATAATAACTAATAATTTTACATTCACGCAGAAAAAGCACGCACACACACACGCGCACACGCGCGCACACGCACGCACACACCCACACACAAAATAATCTAATGACAGCACAAGTTGTTGCAATAGATGTGAGTGTGGGCATGGACTTGTTTACGCGCAACCTTGCAGTGCGCCAGAATTACATATTTAAAAAAAACACACAACAACATAGTTTTTATTTTTATTTTTCGTAGGCAACACAAGGCCAACATACGCTAGGTTCATTGTCCCGCTCTTCGTAAAAGACTCGATTAGATTTTATGGTAAAAGTCAGGCGCACAAAGGATTCAGCACGAGTGTCTCTTATTAAAAAGCTAATTATGTCTTCTTTTTCTTCTTCTTCTTCTTCTTCTTCTTCTTCTTCTTCTTCTTCTTCTTCTTCTTCTTCTTCTTCTTCTTCTTCTTCTTCTTCTTCTTCTTCTTCTTCTTTGTATGATAATACTGAGGCCGGGGTTCTCGGTGCGACTGTAGTTTGCTTTGTAAGGGCATGAGAGTGCAACAACATTTTACAATAATTAAATTAATGAGGATGAAGAGACTAAAGAGCATCGGCGCCATTGAGAGACAGGGTGAATGCACAGAAGGGCGACAAGCGTGAATAAAGTGGAAAGGGAATTAAAAGAATAGCGAAGACTGGTGCGATGAGGGTAGATAAAAGGTGATAAAACAAGGAGTAGAAGGAGGAGGAAATGAGAGGAAAAGGAGGAGGAAGAAGAAGAAAAAAAAAGAGTAACCGGTGGTGTCAGAGATGGTCCGTACTTCCGTTGTTTGGCGTTGCGACGACAGGTTCCTAATCACCCTTCGTAGCCAAACTTCACATTAAAAGCGATTCTCCTTTATCGTTTTTAGTTCTACACTCTGAAATACTACCAGGCACAGTCACAAAGGCTGTTAGAAAAAGAAGCAAGATCCTTCGAACCTACGCTCTTGTTACAAAGCCCTAAACCAATAAATGTATGACGCGTTACGTTACGTTATTAGCGATCAGATATTAGTATACACCGCAAAGCTAGGGAGAGAGGGAGAGAGAGAAGGAGAGAGAGAGAGAGAGAGAGAGAGAGAGAGAGAGAGAGAGAGAGAGATTTCGCACTGCACGAGCATTCAGCTGATCTCACATGGACGGGATGCAGGGTAAGGAAGAGAAGAGGGCTTCCTACAAAACAAGTCTTTTAGGGCCATTAGTCTGCTTGCAAAACAACCTGTAATCTAATCACAAGGGCAGGGGAGCAAGTCGATCAAGAGGTAAACATTATGCACCCTTAGCTTCAATGTATTTCCCCTCCCTCTCAACCAGTAAAAACTAGCGAGAGTGTGGGTGGATGTGGGTCAGAGGTTATGTCATCGCCTTGTTTAAAAAAATCTGGAGATGCTTTCGCAAACTAAGTGTCGTGTGTTGCGTGCCGCTGCAGCCTGTGATGCAGTTATTACGCATATAAGCATAAAAGTGTGCCACATTTCCATCATAGTCTGGATGCCGAGACTCAGGCGTCTTAACAGAAGATGTCTTGTCTAGATTAATTTGTAGCCAGCTAAACGAAGCACTTCCGGCAGGCGGCCTCGTGTTGGAGCTCAAGTGGCCCTGATGGCCAGAGAAGACATGGACTGACATGCGCTTTCAAAAAGCAGTCTCCTGTGACTTCCGGTGTGCAGGAAGATGTTATCACTCGGAATGTGATCCCTGATTTTGATAATCTAGTTAAAACAAGATCATATTTGAACTGAAACAGAAGGGAGCGGTAGGGTGGAGAGGCTGGTCAAAAGATTAGAAATTTTAAGTCTGGGTTAAAAAATGCGCGCATTACGGCGTTTTGCTCTGTTATCATTAGAAACATGAAAAGAGGCTAACAAAATATCATGTCTGTAATCATAATATAGCTGCCCTTTGAAGAACCACTTTGTTTTGTGCTCCGCAGGGTCACTTGATGTTTGATGTCTAATTAATGGCATAATCTGCATTCTTTCCATAGACATGTACACCTGATTTAACCAGCCAAGCAATAATGGCGGTTCACATTCAGCCTGCGGCGCAACAGTTTTCTTTTTTTAATCATTTTTTTTTTTACATTTCGGTTGGCAGTTGCGCATTTAGCAAAGAACATTTAATAACATATAAGGCTATTTTCACTGACAGCGTATTTGAAGAAAAACTGATTCCTGCAATACACACATTGAAATAAGCGAGAAAAGGAAGATAATGGCTGTTAAATTAAAACATGTACACCGGCGGCTGAAAGAGGACATTGCTAACACCGATTCTTAGAGACCCTCTCCTTCCTCCCCTCCTAGATTTAAGAAGGGGACATCTCTATCAAACTCTCAGGACCATCTTGACGGGACAGAAGGAAGGAAAGAAGCTTATGAAAAGTTGGTGGTGTGAGCATAGAGCATAACCACTGAACGAGTACGAGTTTAATACTTTTCGAAGTTTTTGTCAATCCGCAACACCACAGTTCAGAGATCTGATCAACCAAGAGCGACTCAGTCAGTATATCGCAAGTCGCGATCAGAGCCATAAAAAAATGCTCTTTATGACTTGTAGGTTTAGACCTCCATGCTTGAACCCTGTGCGATCCGGTGCAGTATAGGAGGTACAAGTGGGTGTATAGGTACAGTCACCTGTGGCATCCCTCCCAGGTACGTCAAAGGACACGGTTCATTGGCCATTTGGAGTCGGAAGAGGGACGACGGGGAAGGGTAAGCAGATCATTCGTGGGAATACAGAGAATGTACGGCGAATGTATCAGCAGGTTCAGACACTCTATATGCATCAGTGGTAAAAGCTCGCGGATCTATCTACTTAACACGTAATAGCGTGGGGCTAAAATCCTTTTAGTCAACACTCAGGAATCTTTCTTCATTTGGATCCACTGAAAATGTTATTCTTCTATAGCCACTGTCTTCAGCAGCAATGAACACTTCAAGAAAAGTTGAAAAATAATCAAACAATACAAGATGACATTAATTTACTTTTACTACAAAAACTTTCTACAGTTTTTCCTTCTGCAGGTTCTCACAGCAAAGGCGGCAAGTAACATGGACTCCTAGGTAAATTTAAGGCGTCTATAAACCAAAAATAGTGCAAGAACAGAAAAAACAACAACAAATGAATACTTTTTGGGGGGAGGTGGGTGGGGTGGAAAGAGGGAGGGGAGGTAAGCATAGTCTTCCCCATGGTACAAGGTGCCCCGACCTACTCTATGTTCCATATCCTAATTGAATGGCTAGATGCGCACTCTGATACTAACGTCTGAAACTCGGTGTCATTACACTCCCAAGTGTTCAAGTTTATGCAAGAATATTACCACAGTACAAGATAATCTGTCACAGCTGTCATGTTTACAAGAAGACGGTTTCCAATTTCTATCTGATCAAGGTTTATTTTGGTTCACATTGTTGCTTTTAGGCAGTTTTTATTCTCTTCCATAATCATTCAAATGTTTTACTATAGAAATTCAATCATAACTGTCCATTTGTATAGCGCCCATTACCATGTCATAGGCACGCTCCAGGCGTTTAACTGGCAATTTTTTTTAAAATCATAAGGCATCATTTGTTGCAATTTTCTACTCAGATCAAACTAATGATTACGGTTATGGGAATGACGATGATAATGTTTATGACGACATCAACAACTCAGAAGAAGTATAAGCAGCCGACTGACAAAGAAGAAGAAGAAGAAGAAGAAGAAGAAGAAGAAGAAGAAGAAGAAGAAGAAGAAGAAGAAGAAGAAGAAGAAGAAGAAGAGAAGAAGAAGAAGAAGAAGAAGAAGAGAAGAAGAAGAAGAAGAAGAAGAAGAAGAGAACCATCCTTTTGCGTGTTACAGTCTAATAACACTGTCACAACTCCATCAATAGGAAGTCAGTTGATTGTATTCGTGCATATCACTTCAATTAACCTCGTGTACAAACTTTGCAACAACTCTGTGACCATTCATCAAAATTGTATTCACGCAAACAAACCAAAACATCAAATACAGATCAACAGACAAGACAACTCGATGTCTATATGAGCGGGAATTAGACAGATTGAGATTTGATTCGAGGCTGTAATGGATTACTTAATAAAGTTACTGTATTCACAAGCACCAGCAAAAGAAACTAACAGAAACAGAAAAGTAGTAGTAATATAACAAATAATAAAGTTTTCTATAAAAACAACAACAAAAATATGTAAGAAACGGCGGTCGCGCTTTTAACGGTATTACATAAAAACACAATGTTGTCTGTACTGTTAATCCCCAAGTTAATACAGCAAAATAAATAAATAAATAAATAAATAATATACAAGTATTTCTAAAGTTAAACGTTTAAAAACTCAATTTTTACACGGTTTGCGTGTCTGAAACTGTAAGTGCATATTTAATGTTTGTATTATCAAAGTCAAGATTCATCACCCTCCCATTAAGTCAGCAACAACAGCAACACAAACATTTTTAAAGAAGAGTACATAAAATATATTCTGAAATGTTATTTTCTTAGTAAAGTCAGTATAACATAGCAAAAACTAGTGTAACTAATTTAAATTAAGTTAAATTAAATACAACTAAGGTATATATTATATACATAAATGTGCAATAGGATCAGTGTTAAAATTACGATCAACAGGTTTTCAGACGCATGCAGTTACAGTATTTATTAAACAATACAATATATGGTATCACAAAACAAATTTGATCACACTATGCAAGCTGATTTATCACTACAAATATTTCTTTTATAAAACATCGCAAAACAAGTATTGCAAAATACTCAAAACATGAGGACAATAAAACAGGATTTGTAATTTTAAAATATAAATAAAAGAAAAGGAGAACAGAGAATAAGAAGAACTAAATGCAAAAAAAAAATAATAATAATAATTTACACATTCAAAACAAATGCAACGATCTTGAGCTTGTAATGGATGTAATATAGCAAAACCAAATAAATGTTGGCGTACAATAATGCTTCATGTAGTTTGGCCTTGTATTTGCGATAATGCTGACTAAATGAACACGCGTTAACAACAATTCCCATCACCAAACAACAGGTAACAATAACTTCAATTTGCATTCATTTAGCAATATTGATAAATTCGTGATACGGTGATAATAATTTGATAGAGCGTAGCATAATAATCGGGATTCAGTTACAACAAATCAGTTAAGGAAAAGAAAAATAATATATGAGGGCAATCCTGAAAATTCAGGAAAGTTTTCAATTGTGATCATACTTCAGTCAGGCAACGAGAAAATAAGAACAACACAACAGTTCATACTGCATTATTAATCCATTTCTTATGTGATCATGAGGACTGATAGGAAACCGGAAACAAGGGATAAAGGAGAGGGGAAGAGGGGAAACTAAACTGTCAATAAATGATGAATTAAATGTGAATTAATCTTTGAGAGCAAAACTACTTTCAGATCATTTTGAAAAAAAGTGAAGCTCAAAAGAGAAAAAAATCGAATCGAACAATATATCACAGACATTAAGTGTAACAACAACCCCGAAATCTCCACAAAAGTCGCGCAAATTACATTACATTACATGATTATTGCTTTAGGTCCAGCGGACTCTTCCGAGCCAAATCAGGACCGGACAACCCCCGATCCGCATAAAAGATCTGCTGAAACAACCCTAGTGGTAAAACTGAACGCTCTCCGCCAGCCAGTCACTTTACAATAAAGACATCCCACGCAGAGGACGCTGAGGCTATACTCTAATTTATCGAACCCCCGTTTACAAAAACAAAATAGAATACAAACATCATTATAAATTATCAACAAAACACATACATATAAAATGCCTACATTGCTAAATAATAACATCATAGGAAGCCATAGTGACCACCTGGCAGAAAGCGTCCAATATTCCCAAGCTGATCCAACAGACCTCATACACAAATAAGAAGTCTTGTCCCGGAAGAGTTTTTAAGAAAAAAGGTAGGTGACTGGTCTAGCGAAGAAGAAGATAGTATAGCACATTGATAGAACAGAGCAGGAATGAGAAAGAACAAATGAGAAAGACAGCGACAGTGGGAATTTAAAGCACTAAATTTCCAGAAAGTGGGGATACTATTTATACTGAAACCCCCGGCACCTCAACGGGGCAAGTCGCGCAAATGCCAAAAGGCTTCTGCCAAAGGGTCACGAATAACGACAAATTGTGAAATCGTGACAAATCATGTATATGTGGCACTGTTATGAACCACGCAAAAGAACAACGTTTATGTATTAAAAAATAATAATAAAATAACATAAAAATTAAAAATAAAATTAAAAGGAAAAAACGAATTGCTAGAAAGTCACGATTAGTGAAGCAACTTGAAATTACGAAAACCTTGGTGGAGACAAACATTTTTGGATTCAATTCCAAAGGGTATTAAGGGTCTATAGACTGGAATCGTCCCAAAAAATTATTCATTTTTAAATCATCCACTTAAAAAATTCTTATCTTCGCTATTCGCATCCAAACTTTGACTTCGAGACAACACGGCTGGAACAATTTACTTCATAACTTGTTTAAGAACCTCATAGAATTCGATAGACTGTGTTCCTGTGAGGACCTTGACTGTGTTTCTGGGTGGACGTTGTGTTTCAGGGGTGGACGGAATGTGTAAAACTGACAAAGCCATTGCTTGCGATGTCATTAGATGTCCTGCGACATATCTGTTCGAGCGCCGATCTTGAGCAGACGATTGTGCTCCCGCTCGTGCTCTTGTAGCAAATGCTTGTCCTCCTTCATCTTGTGCCGGTGACTCTGCAGTTGCACATAGCTCTCTTCTCGTCTGGCATGCAGCTGCAACAACAACATTGCAGAAATGGTACATATTCGATGGAGATGGTGTGGAAACTAGTACGGAGGCGACGACGACGACGACGATGATGATGATGATGATGATGATGATGATGATGATGATGATGATGATGATGAGGAGGAGGAGGAGGAGGAGGAGGAGGAGGAGGAGGAGGAGTAGAAGTAGTAGTAGTAGTAGTAGTAGTAGTAGTAGTAGTAGTAGTAGTAGTAGTAGTAGTAGTAGTAGTAGTAGTAGTAGTAGTAGTAGTAGTAGTAGTAGTTGTTGTTGTTGTTGTTGTTGTTGTTAATGACGACGACGATGATGACGATGATGCTGATGGCGGCGGGTATGGTGCGTAATAATTATATTTACTGCGGAATTCTTTAGAAGATTGCTGACACTAAGCAAACAAAGTACAAACCGTGAAACTGGACAACAGGCCAACTGTAAACCAAACATGAACCTTAACATTAATTTTTATCACTGACTCATTGGATGAAAATACCGCTCCGGTCTATCAGCCTTCAAGACCGCTAGTGAAAGTCAATACAATAACTGTATGGCAGATCTTAAACTTAGGCCAATGTTGAAATTGCAATTCATAAGGCTAGACTGATCATGACAGTGCAATTATCCAGGCTTAGCAAACGCACTGCCACCTGAAGTGTATTAACTTTCCATTTTCACACAGCAGAAACCGCGCAATTCTAATCCCACTCGTATCAGGTAATATGAACGCAAATTGACCATTAGCAGCGATTATGGCTGAATTGAGTGACCACTCGTATGCCGACAACTGGTAATGATAAAAATTAGCGATAAGAATATTTACACAAAGCCATATTGAAATGCATGTATCTGATAATATGCACACATTTAAACCGATAATCGGCGCCGATTATAGAATATGGCGTAACAATTCCGATGATTGCAAATGATAATGGAAGCAGTTAGATGAGCGCTGCAACTCACATTTGGTCCGCCTAGCCGTTTCAATGCTGTTTCTCTACGTGCACCCCTATTAGTCCGACCCGATTTTGATATTTCTCTGTTGTAAAATACTGGCACTTAGATAAATCTGATTCTGAATTTAAAGTATGTTCAAAATGCTCACTGAGTGTAGAAGTCCACACGGACAAACACGATTCGCAGGTAGTCCGGATAGGGCAGCTGAGTGTGTTCTCCACAATATACATCGCTAATCTTGACTTAGCTTCATGTCTGCTGGACCGTCACCCAAACAACAACATATTTACATTGTTTGGCCTCACTATTATAATCGCCAAAATTGCTACAGAAAGTATAATAGACTCAAGACTCCATTGCAGTGACACATCTGGCCTGCATCGCTGCTACTGTCACAAAACTTTCTGCTAATGTGAAGGTTTTCAGCAAAGTGACGTGACTGGCCGATAATGGCATTAAATCATTCATAATAATACTAATCATCCACAATGCAAAATGTATTTTGTACAACCGCTACATTATTCTACAGAATGTTTAACGCACATTTCCATCTAGACCATCGTAGCAATGCTGCAGGCAGCTGAACACCAACCCAAACAAGCCAGTAAAACACAACTTCGGTGTGGTCCTATAAAACCCAGGCTACAGACAGTAAAGCAAAACACAACTTCATTTTATGGGGTACAAGGGTCGCCACCTTTATCAGACATTGTTCGTTTTCGTTAGCGCTCGCCCTTACCGTTGAAGATACGTCTCTTTAAAACAGCGCTTTTATGTATCTACCCTACTTGGAGGGGTTAGATATTGATATTTACAAAAGGAGATATGAAGAGAACGAGGCACAGAAAGTAACGGACTACCAAAGACGTTCTAAAAACTTCTATCAGTAATTTCCCTAATGTGCCTTGTCGCTGGACCTAAAGCAATAATCATGTAATGTAATGTAATGTGCCTTGCGGTTATTTCCTCCAGTCTAAATCCATGTCAAAGTAAACATAACATAGGTCATATATCCTGAATAATCTGTTTTTCTATTCCTCCTCTGCCAAGCAAACAGCGCTGCTTTCACTATTAAAGGGACGGGAGGGTCCCTAATTCCAAATGGGAATTTTAAAAGTACGTGCTGGCATTACTTTTACTACCGAATTTGCAATTACACTATACATGTCCATATACTGCTCAATTAAATAGCACTGCTGATAGTTGTTTCATGTTAGTTGAAGTTCTAAAGTTAAGCATTCAGACATCGAGACAGACCAATGGACGAAACATATTTATTTATTTATTTATTTATTCATTAATTCACTCATTTCATTTATGTATATGGTATAAGAAAGTTCCTTTCTCTGTAAGCATCACATGACTTTCGAAACCGCAACAGCAGACCTTAAACGTTCAATGACCTTTACAAAGTCAGACAACCTTAGAGTCTCGTAAAAGTATTTATTTATTTATTTATTATTGCTTTAGGTCCAGCGGACTCTTCCGAGCCAAATCAGGACCGGACAACCCCCGATCTGCATAAAAGATCTGTTGAAACAACCCCAGTGGGAAAATTGAATGCCCTCCACCGGCCAGTCACTTTACAATAAAGACATCCCACGCGAGGGACGGCTGAGGGTTGACCTCAACTACGCGAACTCCCCGATTACAAAAACAAAATAGAATACAAACATCATTATAAATCATCAACAAAAAACATACATATAAAATGCCTATAGTGCTAAATAGTACATTCATAGGAAGCCCTAGTGACCACCCGGCAGAAAGCGTCCAACACTCCCAAGCTGATCCAACAGACCCCATACACAAACAAGGAGTCTTGTCCAGGAAGAGTTTTCAAGAAAAAAGGTAGGTCATTGATCTAGCGAAGAAGAAGATAGTATAGCAGAGTGGTAGGACAGATCGGGAATGGGAAAGAGCAAATGAGGAAGACAGCGACAGTGGGAATTTAAAGCACTAAATTTCCAGAAAGTGGGGATACTATTTATACTGAAACCCCCGGCACTCCAACGGGGGGAACTGTTGCCACAGTTAATTTGTCATGCCTACAAAGGCAAGACAGGTTTTCAACTGGGGCTTTCACTGTACCCTTTATAGGTTAGAACAATCTACAGTGGCAAGATTGCTCATGACCCCAAGGGGTTCTCGTAAAAGTTCCCTTAAGAATGATGACAAGAGCCGCTAATATTTCCCTAGCTGAGCATTAAGTTTCCATACAGAGAAATCTATATTGGATGTTTATTGCTGTTAATGTGACTATCTGGACATCTTAAGGCTTCTATCAGTCACTAACACTGGGTACAGTCATTGTCATAGACAGACATGCAACGGGTACTTTCACTGCCATAGGTAGATCTTTCCACTTTATTGTAACGGATTTATATCTTTCATCGTAAATAATATGTTAAGATTGTGACGACACTAACCCATAACAAGAGAAAAACCAGATCCCGCTTAATATGGCAATACAGCCACAGTTGATAGTGACCATTCTTTTATCGGACACATTTATCGACCGCACAGAATAGATCTTCGAAGCACACTTCATGCTGCGATAAATAACCACGGATGATATCTAGAGCGATCTTCAGTTTCAGTTATGATCAGTGTACACGTTCGAGCATTTGGGATCTATCTTCAAACGACATAAACGGGAAAAAACCCACGTCAAATGTTATTCCAATATCTGTCCAAAATCAACCGCACAACATTAGTGCCTGTCTGTGGTGTAGATGTGAGGCCAATTAGTTCGGCGAGGTCGAGTTAAATGTTTGGAGGTTTATGCGTCCCGGTGGAGCCCTTTAGCTCAGTCGATATTAACTCACTCCTAGAGAATGACGCCTGCCTTGTCTTAACCAATGCCACACCCTAGCTCAAGATTTAGCGGATTAGATGGGTCCCATGAGGTCTATGATTACGTCTGTGTAATGTGGACTTTGATCTGTCATGTCTATCAATGTCGACATCATGTCTGTTTAAGACACCACTCTTGTATCCTGTCAAGCCTCAGGGGTAGGCGTTCACAAGTCTCTGTCATCGCTTCAATCTAAAGATGGTGCTAACAAAGTTATAGAACAACCCGCATTTTTTGGGTGAAAGAAAGCGCCACTGGAAACCAATGTTTCACAGACTCATGACTTGTTATTTACATTCTAAGAGCTATCGAGTCGTTGGTTACTGGCAATTACAGAGTAACTGGGTTACTGTCCAAAACTATTAGCTACCTATGACGTTATTATGAAATCAACAATTAGCATTTCAAATCGTTTTAACCATGTCTTCCGTGTGTCTTAATCAATCAAAATTGCATTCTCCGCCTTAGTCTCACATTTGGCGATGACAAGGCAATAAGAAAACGGTCTGCTCCAAATTCCAAACTCTGACAGATTTAAAACCAAGCTAATCCCTATTTTTGACAGGAGTGGGGGAGGGTGGGAGTGGGGAGGCGGGGAAGGGAAGGTGGGGAGGCGGGGAAGGGAAAGAGGCCGGTAGGTGCTGGAGGGTAGGAGATGGGGGGGGGAGGGGAAGGGGATTTTGTCACAAGCACAACTACAAGGTAGTCAAGTGCAACAAAAGGTTAGCTGAATCTGCGTTGTGAACATGGCAGTTATTTTCTAAGTTGCCTTTTCTCTTAGTTATTTCTGGGTGGAGGAAAACGGTGAAAAAACGGAAACTCCAATGGTATGGCCACGTCACCAGATTATCAGGTCTTGCAAAGACCATCCTGCAAGGCACAGTGCAAGGAGGTGGAAGAAGAGGCAGACCGAAAACGAGGTTAGAGGACAACATTCGAGAATGGACTGGTTTGACACTGAACGAAACAATCAGGGTTGCTGAGGACAAAGAAAGATGGAGTACGCGGGTTAAGCGATCATCTGTGGTGCCCCTACGACCTCCGATTTACGGGATAGGATAGGATAGATAGGAGGAAGTTAGGACCTAGGGTAGGGATAGGGGTAGGGGAAGAGGGAATGGAGTGGTGAGGGAATGGAGGACGAGAGTGTGGATGGGGGGCGGCAGCGCTAAAACAAAATAATATGCACCATATTTCATATTTAAACAGATATGAGTACACATACTGAGTATGAGACCGTCTGCATAGTAGTCTCGAAACGTTATAGCACAGATATCAGTTAAAACAATATGACCATTGCGACGACGAAGACGATGAAACGATGATGACGACTACGATGACGACGACGAATGCGATTACGACGACGATAATTTTGAATACGACGACGATGATGATGATGACTACGACGATGATGACGATGATGCTGCTGATGATGATGATGATGACGATGACGATGATGATGATTATGATGATGACGATGATGATGTCTGCAGTCGTGTTAAAAGCAGGATTCATCAATAAATGTCATTAACGTTTCAAGACTCTGTCGTGCCGTACCATATCAAGCTCAGCCTTCTCCCTCATAAGCTGCTGCTCAAGGTCTTTCTCGGACTGGCTGACCTTGATCTGCTCCTGTTTTAGCCGCTGCTGGTTCTGTGCCCTCATGGACAACAGCTTCTGCCGCAGCCGCCTCACCTCCTGGTCTTTCTTCTGGCGGGCGTACTCCGACTCGCGTACCGAGTTATACAGAGACTGCTCTCGCTCTTCGTCTTTCGTTACCATTTTCTGCAACAGCCACACAAATAACAACTGTAAGATTAAAACTTTAGAGTCTTGTGTGTGAAGCGTTTTTCTTCTTCTCATTTTTGATTAAACGTTAAATATTGGCAAGCTAGGGCGACCCTTGTCATGCTTATGAATGGATTGGTTTCGGAACTTACCCTTGCAGTGAAGGCCAGGTTAACAGCAACACGTTACAAATTAACAAAGCAGATACACATATTTCGCACCATCGTCGAACGCGATGCAGCCGCTGCGCAGAGCAATACAGGGCAAAGGGGCCACAAGTCCCACCAACCCCTTCGAGTTCGAACCTGTCTCTAATCCCGCCAACTGCACTGAACGAATGCTAAACATGTTTCCATGCTGGAGTTAGGTGAAGTGAGGGAGATGTCATGAAGAGCACACACAAAAAGAGAGGTCACGCTAGCCATCTATTGAAATAAAACCTATTTTCAATCATTGTATAGATTTACGACATCAGCACGGCAGGGTTCAAACGGTTTGTCAGTAAGATATAACAGACAACAGCGACGATGACAACAAACACAAGAAACTATTCCCAGAATTTTAAGCCATTCATAGTAGTATACCGTATTTTTCTGCTTCACGCTGAGTTCCACAATACCATAATCATTTTCTCTTCATAATGCGTAAATAACAACCGATCAACAACAAGATCTGCCAAAAACAAGCGAGTCTCACAGTCGGAATTCTTACGGTACTGACAGAGTATTAGAAGAGGATGCGCCAAGTTGATGATTATCGTGGAAAGATCGACAAAAAACTCGGATTTACAGCTAACGGTGATAAGTGCTGACACACTAATCCCCTCACCATAAAACGTCTTCAGCTAACCATAAAAATAAGCCGCCGTGAAAATCCCCTAATCTGTCGGAGCATCAGGTACAACAACTGACAGTTTTTAACTGATTGGCGAGGAGGAGAGATGGGGAAAAAATACAAAATAAATGAGGAAAAAAGGATGCTGAAGAGAATGGCGATAAACAAAAAGCTAGTTGTGTCATTTCTTATAGGCATGCTTGTGACTGGAGGTTGGACAGATGGAATGAGAGTGGGTCTCAGGTGTATATCATAACGAGAGTTGTGGCCGCGTGATCTAAGGCGGGGACTAACTTGTTTTGTCAACAGGCTAGAAACCAATGGCGCCTGACAGGTGTGGGATCGATCCTGCATCTGGGCGTTACGTTTCTCCGAATATTAGTTACTTTAGACTCGGGCAACGTCTCGGGAGTTTCTCCGGGTACTCCGGTTTGCCCCCCAGTAATTTGTTTTTGTTAAATCACAACTAATATTAGGTAGGTTGGGTTTCGGCGCGCCATAGGTTGCGACTACGCCTTTTCCCAGAATTTCCCGATAAAAAATAAAATAAAATGTCTAAAAATGAAAGCAAGAGAGAGAGAGAGAGAGAGAGAGAGAGAGAGAGAGAGAGAGAGAGAGAGAGAGAGAGAGAGAGAGAGAGACATAGACAGAGACAGAGAGAGACAAAGACAGAGAGAGAGACAGAGAGAGAGAGAGAGAGAAAGAGAGAGAGAGAGAGAGAGAGAGAAAGAGAGAGAGAGAGAGAGAGAGAGAGAGTAAACAGTTTTTAATAACAGACAATTATGACTTTCCTCTCGTAAATAGGCATTTGATCTTGGAAAAAAAAAAGATTTGCAAACTTGGATCATGATGCTAAATTTGAAGCCGCTGTTGCTGTTTCTACTGCTGTTGCTAATATAAAGGTCTACCACAATGATAGCGATGACGATAATGACAACGACAGGTTTGATCAGAAAGGGAACTTCAATTCAAAATGCACGGAAAAATCACTAAGCAGACAAGAAAACAAATCGGCAGAGCGACTACAAAATAATGTCAACGTATGCAGCCTCAAAATAAAACTGTTGTGGTGCACATCTCTTCTTAAGGATAGACCAGCAGGAATATAAACCTTTAGGATAAGCAAGACTGCCAGGGAAAGGTATCCAAATATTACGAACGTCTAAGCCAGTTACCTATAACAAAAACGACGCGTGCTCCGGCTACATAATCCCCTGCACGTTCTTGATCATTAAAGTTTTCCATAAAAATATATGAGAAGAACGTTTATAATCATGGAGTTTTCTAATATGAAGACACTAATTCAGTAGAACGTTTCCAACAAAATGTAAGAGCGCAACAAATTTCATCCTTAAGATCAAAATAGAAAAGATTGTCAACAGATGTTTTCCGTCGTCCGTTTGTCACTGACAACGCCCATGAACGTAGAGCTTGTATTCATGGATCGTCGGTTATATTTAGTAACTGCTAACTCTCAGTAAGTAGAACCTATCGTGTTCATGGATAGTAGGTTGAATGCATCAAGCAGGCTTGAGTTAGCTCCTGTTTTCGGCCATGGCCTTGAGCAGCTGTTTGAGATAATAAAGCGCTATACGAAAATAATTCATAATAATTATAACTACTAACTTCGAGCAAACGGCCTATAATCGCTATAGCATAAGTATTGAAATCAAAAATGTGCTGATACCCGGGAAGCAAGAGCTCATTAAAGACATAACCCATTGCAGATATGCCCTAATATTCGTTGAAATAACATTGTAGAATAAATCATTAGAGATTTTCCTGGAACACAGAGCATCCTAGAAAACAGTAATCATGTTTACAGGAGGTAATAATTATAATGGATTCTACTGAAATACATCATTAATGATGTGATCTGAACGGCGGGCCCGTGTTACAAAGGTTGCGGGTTCCATTCCCGGTGGCCTGGACATAAACATTGGCTGTGACATAAGTTCCATTCGACAGTATCTCACACAAGAAGCAACAAAAACACTAGTTAGCGCATGCATTCTGTCTAGATTGGATTATTGTAATTCACTCCTTGTGGGTTGCACACAGAAAGTCTTTAGACCTCTTCAGCAAGTCCAAAACTCTGCAGCTAAACTCATCTTCAAAGCACGGAAATCACAGCATTGCACGCCTCTCTTTCAAGAACTACACTGGCTCCCAGTTGAACAACGAATTAAATATAAACCTCATGTCTTTGCTACTACATCATCTCTGCAACTGCTCCTAGCTATCTTTCTGAACTTTTGACTGTCTACGTTCCTTCTCGGTCTCTCCGCTCGTCTGCAGATGAAAGGATGTTCCGTGTACCAGAATACCACAGGGTGAGACACGGTAGTCGAGCTTTCAGTTTCTTCTCCGTTCAGACCTGGAACTCGCTACCTCGGTCCATCCGTCACAGTCCTTCACTAGCGTCTTTTAAAATGAACTTGAAGACGCATCTTTTTATAGAGGCTTTTCCTAGGCGCCATGAGTGAGTGTTGTTTGATAGTTTTGTTTTTGGGATGTGTATGTGGTTGCGTGTTATTGACCAATGTACGCATGTTGTGTTTACATTTGTTTGTGTAAAGCGCTTTGTGATTTTGGAAAGCGCTGTATAAATTGCCTGTTATTATTATTATTATTATTATTATTATTATTATTATTATTATTATTATTATTATTATTATTATTATTATTATTATCATCATCATCATCTTACTGATGCTATTAGTGTGATGGTTGTTTCAGAGTATAGTTTTCCCTTTTCCCCCATCTCCAGCCGCCTAGGTTTGTGCTCAGTCGTCTGAGCGTGAGACTGTGCGCCAAAGGCAGCAAGTGGGCGCCTCGGGCTGTATCGGCCATGAGCAGCTCTTGAGTTATATAAGAATGATAAAATAAAATGTAAAAATATGAGCCCAGGCATACTCAATACAGAGCTAGTTTGGTGGAAGAAGAAGTGGTGGCAGGATATAACCACTGGGTGAACAGATAAGCCGACAGCGGTTTATTTTCCTAGCAAACCGATCGCATAACCTTGGTGTTCAGGCAAGCGCAATGCCTCCTATTCTTTCAGTTGAGAGTATAAATCGAGGTCTAGTCTGTGCAGGCATATCCCATTCCATCACTCGGACTTTAAATATCATGACGCTCATGTCATAGACGGGAGAATGCAAGCACTAAAACACGTCCAATCTACCCCCGTTTTGGGTCACACTGCTCTGCAGATGCCTTCTTTCGATTAGAGGGCAACCCAATTTCGCAGGCAGGCAGGCATGTAGATTTACGTCCCCGGACACACTTGGCATACAGGGGACTTGGATGAAGGAGGGCCGATGTATTAAGAGTTCATGATGCTTGAGGAAAACCACATGACGCTCGTAAGTTCGCCGAATATAATACACAGCTAAAGCAAACACAAACCAAACATTACTGTTGCTTGGGGACAATTCTGAAGCGGTTGACTTTGTCTTCAGGTTAAGATCGACAACAGCAACAAACCCCGCAGATAACAGTAAAATACGTTCATATATTCAGGACCAGCTATTTATCTTTATTGTAACGTCTGACACTAAAATAAAGTTCTTAGTACGGACATCCACCGATCCATCTTTAGGGTGGAGTTAGCTTGAATAATGAACCCCAATCATGCCTTAAACCAAGTTTCAGTGTGTATAAACGGAAGGCCAAAAAACTTCCTTGGAAAAAAGTTCTTCTAAATGGAATCGCTGTCGCTTCAATCAGCATAGCATATGCTACAAAGTTTTTAATTCGCATTCCTTCGCGGACTAAACTAACAGTATAAAAGGTTTGCCTTTTAAAAGCTTGGGTGGGGGGTAGTTTGGATGTCAGTTCTATTTTTCGTATTTTAACAATTTAGACGAAAACGCGTGTAGTGAACACTTTCAAGTTAATTAGGCTATTTGGAAAGCTACACACCACCGACCACTAGAAATTGTTTAAAAAAGAGTCTGAGGTTTGGATCAAACTAGCAAAGAAAAAAAAGTCTAATTGCTGCTAAGAGATGATCAATAATTGCTTACATATTCATACATTTGTATGTGTCTGATATTTACGAAATTTGAATCTAACTGTCGAGCTCAAAAGGTCGCCTACTACAAGCAGTAAGGGGCTTGTCTGCCTTATAGCACAGGCGTATAAAAACAAACCCATCGGAGCGTGACCAAAAAGCCTCCAGTTCGTTGCTGTGATTTTGCCAGGGAAAATAATTCGGTGCCTGTAGTCTGAAGTGACGCTCAACGCTAATTTTAATACAAAGGCACATTTTACACACTTATAAGCATAGATCACTCTTTCACACGATCGAAGTAAAATAATACACAGTGAAGACTTCTGGTCTCCATTCAAACAACCAAGTGACAAAGTCTGCACTTCAAGTAAGCAACAACAACAACAAAAAATAAAATTATAAAAATATAATTTCAATAAACAAACCAAAAAACAAACAAGATATATAAAAAAATACATCTGATCGTAAAGAGAGAGAGAGAGAGAGAGAGAGAGAGAGAGAGAGAGAGAGAGAGAGAGAGAGAGAGAGAGAGAGAGAGAGAGACTTGGTCACTTATATATATCACAGCAAGTGAGCAAGAAATAAAATCAATGAATAAAGTAATATATAATAAAATACCTAATATAAATTAAAACCAATAAAACTAAGTAAAATTAAAAACAAAACAAAGCGAGTTTTTTTTAACCTAAATATAGTTAACAAGTTAGACTACCAATAAGTATATAACAGACAGGTACCGACAGGGCTCATTTTCATTCTGAGTTACAGCTATTGCTGAGGCATACATACACAACTGAACTAGGAATATACATGCGTGAACTAGTCACTGTGGGCTCATCCCTTTCATCTCATTGAGGACTCAATGCCCATAAAAACTGGGAGGTTCCATTGCCTCAAAACACACCCAGCCACACTGATCCCAATCTATCTCAAAATTAGACGATCACAAAAGTGCCTGGTGGAAAAAAAAAAGGTGAAAGAAATATTAAATGAGACAGAAGCGCAAGAAAGGGTCAAACTAGAAACCGAGTCTGAGAAGCATAATTAAAAAAATAATAAAATTAAAAAAACAAACACAACAACAACACATTAATAATTCAGATGATGTTCCTGCCAAAAGAGTGTATCTCTTATTTTAATCATCTATTCAGAAACGCCCTTCTCCAAACAGACTTAAGTAAGCCATCTTCTGCCATCGCGGTAATAATAAAAAGATAGAAATAAGCAGTGACACTAATTTTTCACTCATAACAACGCTATCGCTCTCCATCATCTTTCATACACTCCCAACGCGGTAAGGTACCAGTCTTTTCAACACTACCAAAAAGCCTGTATTCACGGATAGGAAACAAATTGTAGCTTTTGACTTGAGGATAAAGTCATGGCTACTAAAGAGATACACAGCTGGGAGGGAAAAAGAAAGAGGAAACAGCGTTTGACTTGAGCATACTGTCTGAGACTCACAACTGAGAGGGGAAAAGAAAAAGGTCAAGGGGGTGGGTTAGAAGGAGTTATATAGAGACATTGAGAGAGAGATATTGCATATTGTGAGAGAGAGAGAGAGAGAGAGAGAGAGAGAGGGAGAGAGAGAGAGAGAGAGAGAGAGAGAGAGAGATGGAGAGAGACATGGAGAGAGAGAAAGAGAGAGAGAAAGATGAGAGAGAGATTTTGGGGGGTAGTTTCGCCAAAGTGAACATAAAAATAATTATTGTGCAATTAGTGGCCAGTTTTGCGGATGACATTGATGGATTGGCTGGATAGGAACAAGAAGAACAGAGGCTTGACGCCTCATCCAGAGCCTTTGGAATGGAAATAAGCGCAGAGAAGACAAAATGATGACCAACAACACCAATTGCATCAACACAAACATCAAAGTCCAAGACCAATCCCTCAAAACGGTGCACAGCTTCAAATATTTAGGAGCAATTGTACAAGATGTCCTCTCTAGGATAGCACAAACAACTGTTGCCCTGACAAAGATGAAACACATTTGGAAAGACAGGACCATCAGTCCACACTCCAAAGTAAGGTTGCTGCGCTCCCTTGTAAGCTCCATCATCCTATTCTATTGCGAAACGTGACCCTCACAGGAGACCTACAACGAAGAATACAAAGCACGGAGATGCGGTGCTACAGAAACTACACTCTACTATTAATTTGTCAAAGTCATAGGTATCTTTTCGATACACATCATCACAATCGTCTTCATGTTTGCCGCTTGGTTGACTAACTGCTAGGTTAGAAATATCTGTTAATCTGTTAGTCTGTTAGTTAACCTTATTAGTCGCCCTCCTCCTCTTTCTCTTCGATAACAAAAATAAATAAATAAATAAAAAATAACAACGAATGAATGAATGAATAATTTATAAAGCGCGTAAATATCTCCACGCCGACGGGCATGATCGCAGCGCTGAAACAACGTTGTTACTGGGAGTGTGACTTACGGAGAAGAACTTGAGGGAATCTTCGTGCTTCTTGCGTTCTGCTTCAGTGGATCTGGCCTTGAAACGTGCTTCCCACACAACCTGTTGTGCATCTTCCTTTTCCTTCTTCGTCCTCATATGAGTCTGCAGTCTGTGAACGCGTTTAGCGTTGTGAGCCTATGGTCAAGACAAACAAAAACAGCACACAGGATTAAAATTATTATTTACAACTCACGGACTATACAGACTCTCTTTTTCAAATCTCCTGCCTTCAAATTGTCATTTCTCGGTATTTGTCTCAATCAGATTTTCGGTAAATTATTCAAATTCCGGCATTCACAGGGTTAATTAATACCATTTTCCAACCAAGTCCGCTCCTGCACACGAGTTTTCAATTCAAATTCGAATTCATTAATCATTCTTCTGAAAAGTCTAATATTACAATACCTACTAGACTGGGCTGTTATCAACTGCATATTTTTAGTCATTGTCCGGAAATGCATTGATTATAAAGAACAGAAATGCACTCTGCGTTGCCTTATTATAAACATCACAAACACGAAACATGTCCATCAAGATGAATAAGGAGCCAGGCGCGCAACTCGGAGGAAGGGAGGGAGGGAGTTCGATAAAGTAAGAGGAATAGGACGGGCAGAGGCTGGGGAGAGAGACAGACAGGAAGACAGGCAGACCTTCAAGCACCGGCATGAAGAAACAGAACAGAACGGGTAGTCAATGTCTGATTTGAGAATCGGTTGTCATGATGTTTTAGCTCTGTTGGGAACGGTCAGTGTATATATGTTAACGGACAGAGAGGTCAATGTCATCCTCCCCAAGACATCCTTTCTCGAAGTCACTACACTCCATCGGTCCAGCAGTCCATTTACTAAATCCTAATTTGGCATAGGGCAGGCAACAATACTAATATTATTCCAGACAAGAAGATGAAGTTCAAGATCAACCGAATAAGACCAGACATCAAGTTGACGAACTGCTGTGATGCACTTGTAACATTCAATATTATTGTACCTAAAAGAAAGGTCATTGCCGAGGACCTACCATTACGATCAGATATACTTTAAAAATTGAAATTCTTCTGCGTTTAGTTCTGCATGTACTCGTAGATAGATAAGTCACCCTAATCCTAATCATCGCTGTCGTCGTCATCATTAGCATCGCCGTCATTGGAATCATCATCGTCATTGACATCATCATCACTGTCGTCGGCGTTATCGAATCGTCAGCAATACCGTTATTGTCATTGTTATTTCATCATAATTTGTTATTATTCCAAATTCTGATCGATTGTTATTTGTTTGTATTGTTATTCTTTCTGTTTTGCATGGCCGATAAGTGGAGAACTACAATTTCTTATATTATTAATATTATGATGATTATTTTGTATTATTACTCTTAATATTATTATTACTATTATTATTATTATGATGATGATGATGATGATGATGATGATGATGATGATGATGATGATGATGATGATTATTATTATTATTATGATCTAGGATGGATCTAAGGCATGGAAGAATGGGTGAGTGCTAGTAGTTGTGTATACATGTATTGTGGAATAATTATCTGTGTGTTAAATGTGTACGCATGGGTATGTGACTGGATATCTGTTTATGCATGTGTGTTAGTGTTTATAGATTTGTATTTTGGTATGGAAGTTGTGTTTGAAAGTATATCAAATGTATTAATATTGTATGTCCATGTTTTTAATAGTTTTGATGTTGTTATCTCCTTCCTTCTTGCACTGCTAAACAAATATCCATGCCATGTGTTTGGACAATAAAGAATCTTGAATCTTGAATCTCGTATCTTAAATAATTGATGTTTCTAATGTCCAGCGGAAAATGTTTTTGTTGCTGCTTTTGATACACACAAACACACACACACAAACACACACTCACTCACACACAAAATAAAATAAAATAAATAAAATTTATTCTGTTACTTAGTATTTTTAAGTTCAACTTATAAAATGGCATATTATGTTCTTATATTGAGCAGTACAGTTAAAAAAGGCGCTTGCATACTGTTTATTATCTTCTTTTAGTTGTTTAGTGCAATTGTTTGTTTTACTCCTTTGTCAAGCAAGCTATCATTCTTTCTTCTTTTATTCTCATTTGCTTTGTCTTTATTTTTGCGCGAACAACTCCACACAGTGCATGGAGGCAGAAGAAAAGGGCTACAGAAAAAGAGGTGGGAAGATAACATTCGAGAATGGACTGGCTTGACACTGAACGAAGCCTTGAGGATTGCTGAGGACAGAGAAAGATGGAGTACGCTGGTTAAACGATCATGTGTGGTGCCCCTACAACCTTCGAGTTACGGGAAAGGATAGGATTATTTTTGCCCGCTTTCTACTGTGGTTCTCAATGTTTTTATCCTCATATTAATCAACTCTTTCTCCTTTTCGAAAATCTCATGTTTAGACTTCTTTCTCTCTCTCAAACAGAAATCCACCGCGCTGAGCATGTTACAGCTCCAATAGTATATTATATGGAGATGAGGGGCTACAGAAGGCTTCTGAGCATTTCCTATACCCAGTACATCGCCAACGACGAAGTCCGACAGACCATCGCACAAGCCATTGTACAACACGACGACATGCTCACAGTGGTGACGAAACGGAAACTCCGATGGTATAGCCATGTCACCAGAGCCTCATGCCTTGCAAAGACCATCCTGCAAGGCACAGTGCAAGGAGGCAGAAGAAGAGGGAGACAGAAAACGAGGTAAGAGGGCAATACTCGAGAATGGACTGGACTGACACTGAGCGAAGCCATGAGGATTGCTGAGAACAGAGAAAAATGGAGTACGCTGGTTAAACGATCATCTGTGGTGCCCCAACTACTTTCGAGTTACGGAATAGGATAGGATAGGATAGTATAATACCATATAATAATAACAACACTTCAATATCAACACCATCTCTCTCTCTCTTCTCCCCCTACCTCCACCCACCCTCTCTCTCTCTCTCTCTCTCTCTCTCTCTCTCTCTCTCTCCCTCTCTCTCTCTCTTCCCAGCTAATAACTATGCCAACAAGAATTACTGCACCACCGCTACACTTATAGACCACATTTATAAAAAATGCTAAGCAAAGCATTGTAAACGCTGAACTGAACTCTGCATGCATAAGTGACCACAGCGTTGTTAGTTGTACATGGTTATGCAAGTTACCTAAACAGGCACTTATAATGGACATAAAAATATATAAATATATATCTGTCATTTAAAAATTTCAACCCAGATAATATTCTTAATGATTTCAGTTTCGTCAGCTTTGACGATCTATATACTCAAAATGATCCTAACATAGCAATAAACGTTTGGCATGAAACATGTATGTCTGTTGTTAACCTTCATGCAACTCTTCGTAAAAAAAGAGTTTGGCAACGTTCTGTTCCAAACTGGCTCACTTCAGACATCATGGCAGCAATGAAACTAAGAGATTATTAAAAGGTTAGATAGTTTAATGACTTCAATAAACAAAGAAATAAAGTTGTAACAATGGTAAGAGCTGCAAAAAAAATCATACTGTGAAACACTTGCAATGATTCTGACATAGCTTCTATTTGGAAACTTATGAATGAAATTACTATAAAAAATTAAAATCCGATTTTCAATAACAAGAACTGTTCTGTAGATGAATTTAACAATCACTTCTTGTCTGTTGCTACCTCGCTTTTACAGGATTCAGTTTAAGTACATTGGGATTCTGCCTCTTATGACAGTTCAAGATGTAATAAAATACGTCACTGTTCTCCCTAACAAAATAATCTTCGGGTACAGATAACATTAATTTATTTTTGTTGAAACTTGCTCTTCCTTACATCGCTGCACCCTTAACCTACATTTACAAATTCAGCTTAGTAAAGGAAATATTCCCTGATGAATTAAAATGTGCAAAAATAATTCCTCTTCCAAAAACACAAGATCACACAAAAACAAACAATTTTTTACCTATATCATTATTAAATATCGTATCTAAGCCCATTGAAAGACACTTGCACAAACACATATTTGAAAATCGTTTGTTTTCTCCTTTGTATGTATCAGTCAGGTTTTCGCACCCACAATTTCTGCCAAACTGCTTTGATCTGGCTATGTGACAAGTGGCTCAATGCAATTAATTCTGGCAATATTACAGGAGGTTTTTGATCTAGTCAATCATTTATTCTCTTGCAAAAACTTGTTATCTACCTAAAAAATCCCAATGTCATTAATCTTTTCCAATCATACCTATCACAAAGATTTCAACATGTATATGTCAATGGAAACTATTCTTCTCCAGATACTGTTATCTTGTGGTGTACCACAAGGTTCAGTTTTAGATCCTTTACTATTCTGCATTTATATAAATGATCTACCACTCCAAATTACTACAGATACAAGTTGTGACCTTTTTGCAGATGATGGTTCTTTACACTGCTCCGGTAAATATATAGATAAAATAAAAACATTTTTACAGAAGCAACGTATTTAAGAAATAACCGATTGGTGCAGCCATAATCGTATGATTCTTTATCCACAAAAATCTAAAAGCATGGTCATCACATCACGGCAAAAGCAACAAACCTTTACAATTAAATCGTAATATTAATTGTTCACAAATTGAACAAGTGTCTAAGCACAAAGTATTGTATAATTATTGATCACGATTTTACCTGGAATTCCCATATCAACAATATAAGTAAGAAGTTATCCAAAAATCTATTTTTGCTTGCTAAACTAAAACCTTACTTTGAATCTTATGCCATAAAAAAAAATTTCCAAGCCCACGCCCTTTCATGAAATATGCTTCTGTTGCGTGATCCAATGAATCAGCAAATCAACTAAAAAGACTAAATCAGCTGCATAGACATGGGTTTAAATTAATATCAGATAATCGAGAATTAACTACAGATGAAAAAAATTTACAGATCTAAAAATATTGCCCCTACAAACACGGTTCAAGTATAATTTAGCAATACAGATGTTTAAAGTAAAAAAAATAATATAGCGCCTCCTTACTTAAGTGATCAACTAATGTCTTTTCCTGCACAATATCATTCTGAAAACTACTGACTTCCACTACCATGAATTGACATTTTCAAATCTAGCTTCTCTATTAAAGTCCCATTGTTATGGAACACTCTTTCTTTGGAATTAAAAAAAATGTACAGTACATCGATAAATAGCTTCAAGTACAAGGTTTACAACTTATTTCTTAATAATTTTGAAAATTATAAATTATAACATCCATCAGTTGATTTTCCTCTTTCACCACCACCACCCACCCCCCATGTACCTCAAGCCTTCCTGTCTTTATTAAATTAAATGTTTCCAGTTAAAAGTTTCATATTAATTAGTGTTAGTTTCCTTGTTGCGAAGTTAGTTATTAAAGTTCTTTTTCACTTATATTTCAGCTCTATGTTTGTCTATGCATGAATGATGATGTATGATTAAACTAAATGTGTGATTGACTGAGAGAAGGACTGATTGTAAGATTAGCAAAGTAATGCTAAAATCATTTTCTTCTCGTAATAAAATATTAAACTTGAATCTGATCTCTCTTTTTCTCTCTCCCTCTCTCTCTCTCTCTCTACCCCCCTCTCTCCCTCTCTGTTATTTTGCGTTTCTTTTTTTTTTTCGCTGACCTTTTTCTTCCGTTTTTCACCCATTTCCTCTCCATTTTCTGTGTATATATATGTATATAGCGCTTACTCTTTTACCCTTGCAAAATAAAATTGTTATCTTATCTCCTCTCTCTCTCTCTCTCTCTCTCTCTCTCTCTCTCTCTCTCTCTCTCTCTCTCTCTCTCTCTCTCTCTCTCTCTCTCTCTCTCTCTCTCTCTCTCTCTCTCTCTCCCCCCCCCCCCCCCCCCCGAGGTGGAAATATACTACGGTGCTTCAGCTTGCCTTTCAACAGCCCAGCATTTGCAGTTTGATGTTGCTTATGTGATGCGGTATAAAACTGTCACTAGCCCTAACTCTGACAAATGACTTTATTGCAGCGGGACCAGACAGGAGAGTTATGGAGAATGACGAAGATTCGGCGAACAGAGGAAAGAAAGATGTCATATGAGATTATCTGTGTAATTAGTGCGTACGTGTCTTTACTGTGTCAGAGAGAGAGAGAGAGAGAGAGAGAGAGAGAGAGAGAGAGAGAGAGAGAGAGAGAGAGAGAGAGAGAGAGAGAGAGAGAGAGAGAGAGAGAGAGAGAATCTAACTAAATCATATAATAAGTGAACTAGTTAAAAAGTACCACTACATACAGACCTTTTGAACTTACCGTTGCTGATATTCATTAGTGAATAATCTTTTCTTAGAGTTAAGGCCTACTCTTGAGTACCGAATAAGTCGTGCAAAACGTTTTTTCTCATGGAGACATCACACCCCTGCTGTCAATTCCACGGCTAGCTACTGGGATCAAAATTGATTTGCCCTCATTTCCCATGCACCAGAGCTACCCAATACTTTAATTACGTTATACCGTGCACAAACGTAAGCATTTAGAACAACTCAGCAAGGTACAGCGAGTATTTGAGACTTCACAACCCCGGTGCCGAGGCATTTTGGTGTAATGTAGCTAACTGTACAGAGTAAAGATGATGACATCCTCCGGGAAATTAGGGAATGATAGGATAAATATATCTACCTAGTTTTCCTACTCCTTCGGATGAGAGTATAAACCGAGGTCTAGTCTGTGTCGCATACATTCCATCATAACGGACTTTAAAGATCCTGACGCTCATGTCCTAGACGGGTGAGTGCCGGTGACAAGAACACACCCAGCATGCACCTAGGTCCTTCTCCCCCATCCCTGGCTGCCCAGGATTGTGCTCAGTTGTCCGGGCGTCAGACCATGCGCCCAAAGGCTGCGGGTGGGCGTCTCGGGCGGCTTGAGTTAGATCCTGTATCGGCCAGCGCCTTGAGCAGCTCTTGAGCTGGAAAAGCGCTATATAAGAACGATTAATTAAATAAATAAATAAATACCCATCTCTGCTGTCAATGGCCTACACGGTAGGCAAATCCTTCTGACAACCGGTGGTAACAAGCATTGAAGTAACGAGTGTGCTATATAAAGGCACATCAGCTACAGGCCAAAAGGCTGACAACCTATGATGCCATCTCTACTATACTACTATACTATACTATACTATACTATACTATACTATACTATACTATACTATACTATACTATACTATACTATACTATACTATACTATACTATACTATACTATACTATACTATACTATATACTATTACTACACTATACTGTACTGTACAATACTATACTATAGCCAGAAAAAGAGACGATAAAAACACTGAGTTGTCAGATAAAAACCAAGCTTTCAAGTTTATTTTAAAACTCCTCAAGGTAAAACAAGGCTAAACCCGTAAAAATACTATACTATACTATACTATACTATACTATACTATACTATACTATACTATACTATACTATACTATACTATACTATACTATACTATACTATACTATCCTATCCTATCCTATGCTATGCTATGCTATGCTATGCTATGCTATGCTATACTATACTATACTATACTATACTATACTATACTATACTATACTATACTATACTGCACTATACTATACTATACTAAAGTATTAGATTTTCAGCATATGAGCTAACCAATTATAACTTATTAACAAGATTACAAGGCTGGCAAGTGAGCAGACGGTTAAACAAGACATAACTCTTCAACCAATGACAAAAAATGATAGAAAAACACATTTTGGAATAATTTTTTGGTGTCTATTGTCTGTTTTTTGAAATTGTTTTCTTCTCTTTGAGCATAGAAGCATGATACCATTATAAACAGTTTGGAAGTTGGAGTGAACATGTTCTTTAGCAACGTTATCATTTTGATGTGAACACCATCATTACAACCACAATCTTGAATAGTTTCCTTATACCTCGAGCTGCTGATCAATCTTTTTGGCTTCCAGGTCCAGCTTAGCGTAGCGTGCGGTCTCGTTCAGCTGTTGCTGGATGGTGGTATTATCTTCTAGGCGGATCTGAGTGTCTGTTAGATGACGTTGCTCTGCGGGAAGAAAATCGATCAGCTAAGTAATCAAGCATCAATAAATCAACCAGTAAATAATATCACAGTAAACAGTAACACAGTGATTAGTGTTCACATTTTGAACATACAAATAAAGCGAAGATGCAAACAAAAACTAGCAACATCACATTTATCTGCACAGTTTATGGAAGTTTGTTTTATAACTGCAGGAAGATCAATTATTATATCCTAAGGAAGCTAAATTAAAGTTGAAAAGTGGCAGGACGTATGAAAATACAAACTATATAGAATACAGAACACTGAAAACTCATCTGACAGCGGAGTAATGGTGGTAGTTCCATAAATGGAGCACAAAAACAGAATAAGTGGTGATAGGAAGCAAGTGACAAAATGGTTCAACCAAACATACCGTCTCTTTTTCTGATATCTAAATGAGCCTTAGTGAGAGAAAGGTCAGCACTGAGTTTCCGTTTGGCCATTTCAGCACTTTTGACATCTCCATCACTGCGCCTGTACACAAATACAATACAATTAATATCTAACAATACACACATATTTTTCTTAATACTTCACGTGTCATGTTAGGCCAACAATGCATAGAGTTATTTCAAAAAGAATCCAATGTCTACTCTAAAAGTGATGCAATAATCCACATGTGGCCACTGGTGAAGAATAAAGTGGGTGGAGGATAACAAGAAAGATGACGATGAAGCCATGAAGATTTGCTTTTAGATGTAGTAGGGTGTGGGGTGGAATACTAGTGGAAAAAAACAACACATCACATACCATTACCTATATGATCCCTTTACATCACTAACATCTGATGTGAACATTATTTTATGTGCATCATCTCGTGTGATGTTAATCTACATCGAAATGTCCAAAAAGCAGAAACAATACTTTTACTTTTTTTAATGTATTTTTTGGTGTCAGCTGCAAAACACTGATGGCTAAAGACTTAAAGTGGAATTCATTTATATTTTTGAACCAAAATGTAACTGTAGCCACGCTTGTGGTATCTGTCCGTGAAAATATTTTTATGGTCATGACAGCTGATAACTTTTTAATGACGTTAGCGAGACCCGAATGCGAGCGCCTGTGGTAAAAAAGCGATCTGGCCATGTCCCGTTTGTGACGTAGCGCTGGACTACAAGATGAGTGGAATGTGTGCTGTCTGTGGGTGTGGAATTTCATCCAGTCACAGGATCTGGTAGCACGCACTGATAGCTAGTGCAAAAACCAATGGATCAATTTTTATCCAGACCATGAGTGATTGTAAGGGGGTATTGCTCGTTTTTGAGGTAGGTCTGGATTCTCAGCTTTTGAGTTTTCTATTGCACTTGGCAATCTCTGGAAATATTAAACTGGTTGGTGCTTGCTGGCCTGAGTTCAGTTCTAAAGAAAGCGGGTACGAGTTTAGACTATATTTGGTTATACACCTGAACCCACAAAAAGTGTTACTGATGGGTCAGAACCCTTCAAATTATAGTTATCAAAAGCAAACAGCAATCATTTATTTAAAAAAAAAAAAAAAATTAAACAAATATATAATTTTAATTTAGAATTCATAAAGAACACACCTTAAATACTGCACTTTTACTTTCTCTTGTTTCAAAATGAAAGTTAATAAACACTACTTACTGCATTTTGTTTTCTATATTCTTATCACTTTCCAGGTCATCATTAATTCTCTGTGTAGTTTCTTTCTTCTGGTTCCTGGAGAAAAAACAAACAACATTGTTTGTCACTAAGAAACAAAATGGCATCCCTCTTGATGTCTCTGAAAATCTAAATGACTATAAAAATACTAGACAACTTGTTTCTGTTTTATTCATATCACAATATTTATTTTCTCTGTAGTTATATCCAGGAACATTGCAAATGTTTAAAAATTATAATGAGAAGCATAGCAAGATTCTCACTAAATCATCTTTACAGTAATATAATCTAGAGATAACAAGAAAACAAATCTACAATGATAAAAACATAGACCAGACACGTTACATCAATTAAAAAAACCACCATAAAAACTAAACAAACTATAAAGTGACCACGCAAAGACAAAAACAAACAACTTAAAATGAAACAAAAACAACAAGACAAACTGCCAATGGAACAAGGACAAAACCAAAACCAGCAATTACTTGTCATGGTCAAAGTGCTGTATGCGGCCTTTCTGGGCTACCATGTTCAAAGTAATAGCCAGTTCTGCTAACTCATTCTTCAGTCTGTGTTGTTCTTCCTGTAAACAACAAAGCAGAATCCAATCCAATCAAATGTCCATTTGTATGGTGCACAATTCCATGTCACAGAAACATGCTCGGAGCACAATAATTTGCAAACTTAATAATAACATAAACATGAACTTGTTAACAAGGACTGGCAAATAAAAAAAACAACTAAACTTGTTTTCACAGACCCACATTATACAAAGCTTCCTCCTTTCTTGGCATCGTCATCTGTGATTTTTTTGTGGAGACCAAGTGTGTTTGCCAGTATCAGATTGTTGTATCTGGCAAACTCCAAGAGTCTCAAACCCCTGTCATTTGTCTCGTTGTTGCAGTGAGGTCCACATGTGTCTCCCCAGTTGTGGTGCGCATCTTGGCCAACCTTGGCATTCCAGTCGCCTTGCACTATGACAATGTCCTTCTTCGGCACTTGGTCAAGGACAGCCTGTAGATTTTCATAAAAATCCTCCACTTCGCTGTCGTCATAGTCTGATGTTGAGGCATAGGTTTGGATGATGGTGATGTTGAAAGGGGCTGCTCTGAGACGGATGGTAATGAGTCTTCTGGAGACTGGGTGGCAACCCATGACAGTGGCTAGAATATGGACCAAGAATCCAATGCCATGTTCGTGCCTGTCATCTCTCTCGCCTTTCCAGCGCAGTTCGCTGATACCTAAAATGTTCCATCGGTAGTGGTCCAGCTCGTTGGTCAGTTCTAATTTTCCATCCGCAGTTAGGGTCCTGAAATTCCAGGTTCCTATGACGATGTTGCCTCTGGCTAAGTTGTCCATCAGTAGCACAGTTATCACCTCCGTCCTGGTGGCCAACGGAAGGCGCGGTCCTTGGTGACCTGGGCGACGACCGATCCGGTATGGAGTGAATGTTTCTTTTCATCATGCAGTGTGTCTTGGGCGAGAAAGACCTGGCATGGCCCAATCCTCTACAGGCTGTTGGCCACAGCCGATATCCACGAATACAGTGTGGCTCGCCTTGGCCATGAGCACGTGGTGGTTGAACCTGTAGTAACATGAGGCTCCACCGTCCTGGCCGGTGACTTCTGTGTAGAAGACTTTCGCCCAGTGATGCCGTGCTGAAATCATCCTTGTTAGTCGCCTCTTACAACACGCCGGAAACCTTTGGGTTTATTCTATTCAGTGCCCAAACTCACGGGACAAATCTAGTGATTTACTGCCTTTTAATGTTTTTCTCCTCCCTTCTCTCTTGAGTCGGTGTCTATTATTATTATTATCAATATTTGTATGCACCTAATCTAGACTTAGCTCTAGGGGCTTACATGAGTACAGAACAACTTTAACGATAAAACAAAATGAGGAAAACTCATTAAATATTAACTGTAACCTTATATATAAAAACTAATGACTCTAACACACCCACAAGCACACACACACAAACACACACACACTTACACACTCACAGGCGAACTATGACTGCAGATCTGTTTCATCGATATCAATTGGTGGAAGGAAAATAATGAGTTTTAAGAGAGGATTTAAACGACTGAACTGAAGATGAATTTCTGAGAGAAACAGGCAGTTTTTTCCAAATACTAGGGCCCTGATACGAGAAAGCACGTTCACCATATGATTTCGTACATAAAGATGGAACTGCAAACAGACGAATGTGGGGAAGAACGAAGGTGTCTAGAAGGCATATAAATGTGAAGAAGGTCAGCAATGTATTGAGGTGCACTGAAGCAAAGTGACGAAACTTGCTGCTGGATACACCGCTCCACAGGAAGACAGTGAAGGGACAGAAGAAGAGGAGTGACAGGGTCAAATTTCCTTGAGTGAAATATTAATATTATGATACATAATGATGTCTAAGCATGCAATCAGATTTAAAACAAAAAAAATAAAATATTTAAAATTCATTGTATTTTTCGCTTAAACTATTTTCTAATTTTTTTCTTTAAAAGTCTTGAAGAACTGATCTCATACACTGATTGAAGTCACATCCCAAAAGATCTTTCTTATAATGGTATACTCAATGAGAGATAATTATAAAGTTTACCTCTTTGTTCCTCATTCTGGTCTCATATTCTTGATTTAGCCTCATCACTTCAACTCGTTTCAATTCCAGAGCAGAAAGTTTTTGTTGATACTGTCTTGCCAAGTCATTCCTGTAGGAATATGTCCAAGGAAAAAGTATAAAACGTGTGCTTGGTAATATTCGTATTGAGATGGCTGGATCATTCTAATGTAACTTAATTATATAAGAATGATGTATGACCCAAAATATGAATACAAAGACATACAAAAAATTAGGTCTAAATGAAAAGAAAACTGTAATATGAGTGTAGAAAAAACAACAACTTATGATAATAAGTATACACATCCAAAAATAATAATTAAAAGATCCATTGCTTCATTTGCAAACATTGAAATAAAACAAATCATTTATTATGATTGTCAAAAAACTGAGTGCAACAAAAGTGAAACACAAACAATCCATAACGTTGACATAGGAAAAATACAGTTAAAAGCTAAATAGCACAGTCAAATGCTACAATTATGAAATAAAAATTAAGAAAAAGAAAAGAATCCTGCAAGAGTACAGTGCTCACGTGTCAACTAAATATGGTAGAGTGTATTTTAAATGGATTTTATAGGCCTACATATTTTTCTAATCGTTATTCTCTTTTTCTGGTTCACTACAATTCTTTCATTCTTACCCTGGCTTTTGAGGAAAGAGGACAGTTTGTTCATTTGGCATTTATATCGGGACTCAAACTGTTTGGTGAGTTGGAATATTTTGAACATTTATTGTATTCTCTGGTATTGTTTTTTTAAGCTAAAGTAAAATAATAACTTTGCAGTTTCCAAGAAATAATAGTAAATATTTTGGTGTCATCATTTTGTCTAAAATATTTTGTTTGTAATTTTGTAACTTTAACTTTGAGGAATTATAATTCTGATTTTGTCAGTTCATTTATTTTTGTTACATAGAAGCAAAACATAAAATTGAAGAGAAAACATTATTCAGCAATTGACTGTTGAATGCAGAGATTTTCTGGTTTATGTTTGTATCATTGTCTAAAAGATATAAGTTTATATAATTCTTTAATTGCACAGTACCTTGATCATTTGAAATATTGTCAATACTTGTTAAGTCATTTGTAGACCAAAGTGCTTAGTAGTATTTTATTGTTCCCTTTTAGCCTGAGTATACCGAGTCACGGCGAGTGTGCTGAATGCGGTGAGTCAGTGTCATCTGTTATCCTTGCTCAATGCGTGGGGTAGGTTTTATTATTTTTGGCTTATGCATTGTCATTTTGTACATGAAGCAGTTTCATGTGTATTTTGTATTTTCAATTGTGCATAACTCCATGATTCAGTTATTTTATCTTTTGACAAATATTTTTTCTGTATAATAACTCTGAGCTTTTTGGAGGTTATTGCAATTTATTAATTCATAGTGTAATCAGACTTGTCATTTTGAGATAAGCTATGTGTATGAAACCAATAACATTGCAACTATTTTCATTAACTTTTTCTATAGTATTTTTCATCAAGGAAGAGTATTGTTTTATGTTGTCCTTCCATGATGTCATTTCTTAGTATTGTTATTATTGTATGTTTGAGGGTTTGCTTCGTGCATACTTTGTTCATACTTCTCCCATACTTCGTTCTTCATACTACTTCATCCATTCATCATTCGTTCATCATTCCTTCTCCTTATTGGCTTGAGACAAGAATAAACGCCCCGAACCCCAACCAGCTGCTTAGAGCCTCAGTGTGTGAAAGCGTGCGACAGACATTCTAATTCATTTCAAAGCACGTATAAGCAGACGGACACATAAATACAATGTTATGTTTAAAAAATGTGTCATAAATACTACTGATGATACAAGAGACAACAAGCTATAATAGTATTTGTGAGGCATAAATGCACATAAAAATTAAATAAACAAACAAATCATCAGTATGAAGAGTAGTTCATAATTAGCTTCACAATCAACACAAGTATACATGCACACACCATTTCTTCCAAATGGTTCTGCATCAAGACACAATGATCTTAGACTTTTCAATGATTTTAGAATGTGCAAAATCTAAAACTTAGAACTACTATGCAGGCATGCAAATCTGAATATATTGTGCTAGCATTCCTAGGCAATGAAATCTAAGGCCCCAAGGATGCTAGCACAATATATTTAGATTTGTATGGCTGCATAGTAGTTCTAAGTTTTAGATTTTGTACTGAACAGATTTTGATGATTTTTGGCATATAGGCACTTCAACCAATGGCCAATTTTATTATGGCGGTCTATTCATTGGCTGGTCAGTCTGTTGCTCCAAATGTAATTATTTGGTTCAAAACAAAAGGTAAAGTCACTGAGGTCAATCAGATTATAAAAACGTGTTGCGCTTTATCTCAGAATTAACTGAACAGATTTTGATTTAAATTTTTTGTTTTGTTTTGCTTGCAGATAGTTCAAATAGTGACCCAAAATAATGAAATAGCATTGTTTAGTCCATTTGTGATAGTATTTGAGGAATGGGTGTATGTTAATGTTAATAATTAAATTTGGAGCAACAGACTGACCAACCAATGAATAGACCGCCATACAAAAATTGGCCATTGGTTGAAGTGCCTATATGCCGAAAATCATCAAAATCTGTTCAGTCTTTTGTGAGATATAAAGTAAACGTGTATCGCAAAAAATTGTCCACAGCGACCTTGACCTTGAAAGGGGAGCAAATACGATTGCATGGGAGGCTGGGCATTAACCAGGCAATGTTCCTTTATGATGTTTGGTAAAAATCTGTTCAACCGATCTTAACTGAGACATTGCGAACAACAGACGGAACAAAAAACTAACTTACATTCAACTCATTCTGATTCCTGACTATTTCCAAAATATTTCCAGACATTATCTGGAAATAAAATTATTAAAAAAATTAAAATATGGAGACAGCGTCAAGACATGTTATATCATTGTCTGGAATATACTGCCATAATTTTGATGTTTTTGTATTGCATTTTGAACTGATTAGTAGTTTGCTTTTTTGGTAAAAAGTGCTATAAAAAATAGCCTTATTATTATTATTTTATATATTTTAAAAATTATTATTATTTCCAATGAAAGGGTTTTTTGCTTTAGTTTAAGTTGTTTCATGAATAGTAATTTAACTCCAGTGCAACTTCATGGATAGAAATAGGGTCGATCAATACCTTTGTAGCAAATTTTGAATTAGTTGTAATCGGTGCTGTTAGAAGTATAAAAATACATTTATAAGTGAGCATTTGCCCTGGGTCAATTTTCCTCGTATTAGACTCACTTTTGTAAATCTACTTTTCTGCTCTGTGCTTTGTCCAGCTGAGCAGTCAGAGTGTTCTGATGACCTCTGTCTGCTCCAATCTGAAAGTAACAAGCAAAGAGCTGTACATACACACACCACAACCACTCTACCAAATGAACAATATAAATAAGGGACACATGCAGCGAGAGTTAAGGTGTATAAATGGCACATGAGACTAAATGCACAGGTCAGCAGGATATATGGTGGGATGGGTAATTAGGTAATGGAGAGTGTATAAATCATTCTTCATATTTGTGGGAAATCCATTTAACAAAAACAAACCCCACATTTACTTCAAGTAAAGCTCAAGTATCAAACAACAGCTTATAGCAACAAGCAAAATGATGTCTTTAGTAAAGTTTTGAAGTCCAATTAATTTTAGTACATTACTAAGTTGAGAAATAGAGAAAATGACAGATGAAACCCAACCCCAATATCCCCCTCTTTTCTCAATAAATATGCCCTTTTTAAGATTTTTACCACACACCCATTTACTCCCTCTTAAATTGCCATTTTTCTGTCTGTTAAAATATATGCTACTTTAAAGTGTCTTAAATCCTGTCTTGAATTAGGTCTCTCATTTCTCAAATACATACATTTTTTTTACTTTTCCTGACCCCCTTAGCTCTTTTTTGTATTTTGTATTAAAGACATTAACAAGTTATTTACTGATATTACTTTTTTTTTACAGTCAACCAGCAAACCAGGCCTGAACTGAACAGAATATTAGATCAAAGATTAGATGTGGAGGTCTGCTGGAAGTAGTTTTTGCTTAACTAGGTAATCTTTTGTTGCCATAAATAATGTTGAAACTCCAACAAGCTTACCAATATCTGCGAGATCCATTTTCCCTAATTCAACAGGATTCATTCATTCCCCCAACTAGCAGAGAGACTGTTTACTTATCAGTATTCTAAGGGGTTGTTTACTTATATCACTAACACAGAATGGGTAACTAGATTACCTTGCATTTTGAGAAAAATTAATTCTGAAACTCAAACTACAGGATTGAAACCGGTTGACTCTATTAAACTTAAACAGATCAATATTCCTAAGCTAGGTGAAGGTAACCCTGATTTAAGTTTGCTAAATGCGAAAGTGAGATATTTATATCAGCTAGGGGAAATTGTCAATGATGTCAAAAAAAGAGCAACCGATTCTGTGTGATCACTAAGTATTTACAAAGTTGACAGAGCTATGTCTACCAATCCACAAGTCTATTATTTAAGGCAAAGAAGTGATTGCAGAACACCGCAAAGAAACTTTGTAAAAGAGGAATTACAGATAGTTTCTAATGAAACTGAGCCATTAAAACTTCCCATTAAAGAAAATACATATGAATAAAAATGATGGACACGTTAAGGAGCTTGGAAAATATTTTGATGGAATATTTGGCCATGTTAGAAGATGAACGCTGGAAAATCTTTTTCGAATGCATAATTTATGAACCAGATATTTATATTTATAATGGCTTCATTGAACAGAGTAAATAGTCTCGAAGTGGCTGACAAGCACAGTAAAATATGTAAGACTATGACCGATTTTCAAACCTGGCTCATTGTACACAGCCTATAGGTTCTAAGATATCATTTTAAAACATTAACAGTTTAAACAGCCTTAGGTAGCTTAATAATTGTAGATTATAGTCACACCACACCTGAGCATACTGGTCACATTATTCTGACATCAGAGAACCAGTTGATGTCAAGGGGAAAAATTTGATCAATCTGGCATTCGAACCAGGAACCTTTACTACTACTAGTAAGCCGCTCTACCAAATAGGTTACCCCTCTCCTTGAGAAGTGGTGCATAATTATGCAGACTATGCTGGCAATACAATATCAATGACTGGACTCTTGACAAGCTATGTGTTTAACACAGGCACTGTGTTTACATAGAACACTTAAAATGTTTTTTATTTAAGGAAAGATTGCGGGGTGAGGACCTAGTAAAAGAGAACTGTTAAACATTATTGTACACATGTACAACTGGACAAGGATAAATCCTATGGACCTGTGCACTATACTCTAGCTACTGTTGAGAAGAAAGCTGTGAGAAATGGCAAAGAGAGAAACTCCAGCAGATAGCAATTTCAAAACACATTTATCCAGTTATGAGGTCAGGTGATACCAGTAAAGTTTATGGTAATAACAAAGGATACAGTTAATTTTCCAGCATACACAAAAATTAACATGCTTCACTGATCTGCTCCAAAACCTTTATAGCAATCAAACCAATTGATAAATAGCGATTTTATTGTTATGGCATTGGCATCTACAGGCATAACTGCTGAAGTTTCTATACTGAAGTTGAAAGCAAGATGTAAGTGGGATAGGAATACTAAAACAATACCTGATCATGTTCAATACTATTGACTCACATATTCAACAAAATTTTTCTATCTTGCTGTTTACTTTCCCTGAGGCTGGTTATTGCCTTCTCTGCCCTTTGTTGGCACAGCTGCAAATGTCCGCAAAAGGCGGTTATATAATATATTAATAATAATAATAATATTAATAATAATAATAATAATAATACAGGATGCTATGTATGCGCCTTTCCCCAAGGCTCAAAGCGCGGCGATCTATACCAACATACACGCTCACCTGTCTCATTTACCCTCACACACACCAAATACACATACATCACTCAAACAGGTGGTGTAAAGGCAGGGAGATCGCTATTAGAAGATGGAAGAAAATCGAATTTTTATTTTTGAAATTTTTATATTGACTGCATCCTGTACCATTATTGAAGCTATATTAATTAAAAATATTTTATTAACTATTCAACAAAACATAAGACAAGAAACATTAACCTGCTGAGCATTTACAGCATCACCAGAAATCATTCCTTGCGCCCCATTCCCCTCTACAAAATGTAAATCCCCCCCCTCCCCCTCCTAAAAAAAAGTAATTAAATACACACACACACACATCAACCAACCAAACAAAATAAAAAAAGCACCACAAACTCATTCACTTTTATAATAATAATGATTATAATAACCAAATAGAAGGGCAAAGCCTATATGACTCACATGCTCCTTATGGAACTCAATATTTAACATGAAAATGAATGCCCAGAAAAAAAAACAATGGTGGCATTAAAATGCAAAGTAATACCAACTGATCTTTCTATGCTCTTGACATTGAGATGACATTGATCTCTGCTCCAAATACATTAATATCCTATCCTATCCTATCCTATCCTATCCTATCCTATCCATTTCCAATGTCTGCTTTTGGAAAAGTGCATGTCCTGGAAAATATTGATGCTTGATCTGAAAGGTTTCTTGACCACGAAGTAGTCAATCTGGTTGTGATGCTCCCTTTGTCGGTCATTGTTTCACCTAGGCCTTTCCAGCGCATTTCACTGATATCTAAAATGTCTCATCTGTAATGGTCAAGCTCATGGGCCTATCCTATCCTATCCTATCCTATCCCATAACTCGGAGGTCATTGGGGCACTACAGGAAAACACGCACTCGCTGTGGTTGACAACTTCACACATTACAAACTGTTAACAAATAATAGATTAACATACATATCTAACATATACAATTTTTCAAACAGGCTAAATACTAATATATTTATTTAGGACTCCTCTCACACAGATTTGCAAACATCTTGATTTTTTTTTTTGAGGGGAGGGGAGGGGGTGAGTACATAGACTCACATTGCTATACAGGTGAGTAAAAAAATCAGATGTAATTGAAAGTATATTCAATTTGGTCTATAAAAATATTTGCTTTTGCATTCAACTACCTGTTCCTTAGATTTACATTTCTATAATTAAGTCTTTAACATGAAGCCCCCTCCTTCTACCTACCCACTTCAACTCCTCCCTCCCTCTAACCACCTCACTCCACAAAATAGTGAATACACAGAAATGCCTCAATAGATTTTAGCACATCTTATTTCCAAATATCTTGATGCCCACATTAAATAAAGCCTGTCTGTTGTTGAAAAAATACAACACACACACACATCAACAAAAACAGCACCACACATTTCTGAAAGTTTTTGATCATACTTGGAATACAAACATTAGAAGTACATTTGAGAGCACACATAGTACTTATTAAACGGCTAGGCTTTCAGGAAGATTTCCTAGATTATGTGTATAGAAAAAAAGATGACAAATTATGTATCCCCCCCCCCCACCTCTCCCCCTCAAAATATTACCTCTAATTTCTTGTGTGTATGGTCTCTCTGCATATTTGTAAATCGTTCCATAGACTGATTCAGCTTCTTATCTTCCGCCATTCGCTTCTTGTTGATTACTGAAACCAAATAAGAATGTTATTAAATATGAATAGGGCTGATGAAGGTAGTGCCAATCAGATGTTGATTGGACGTTAAAACAAAACCTTATGGAATTATGTGCAGACGATACTTCTATATTCATCTAAGCATTGAGGCAAGTTGTTTTGACCTTGTGGCAAAAAAACTGTTTAATATAGATACTAGATACATCTATTGAATTAATTTTTTGTGATCTGTACGATTGTTGTTGTTTCTATATCCTATCCTATCCTATCCTGTCCCGTAACCCGGAGGTCGTAGGGGCACCACAGATGATCGTTTAACCAGCATACTCCATCTTTCTCTGTCCTCAGCAGCCCTGATGGCTTCGCTCAGTGTCAAACCAGTCCTTTCTCGAATGTTGTCCTCCCACCTCTTTTTCGGTCTCCCTCTTCTTTTACCTCCTTGCACTGTGCTTTGCAGTATGGTCTTTGCAAGACCTGATGATCTGGTGACTTGGCCATACCATTGGAGTTTCCGTTTCTTCACCACTGTGAGCAGGTCATCGTGTTGTCCAATGGCTTGTGTGATGGTCTGTCGGACGTCGTCGTTGGTGATGTGTTGGGTGTAGGAAATGCCAAGAAGTCTTCTGTAGCACCTCATCTCCATGCTTTGTATTCTTCGTTGGAGATCTGCTGTGAGGGTCCATGCTTCGCAAGCATATAGGAAGATGGAGATGACAAGGGAGCGCAGCAGTCTTACTTTGGAATGTAGACTGATGGTCCTGTCTTTCCAAATGGGCTTCAACCTTGTCAGGGCAGCAGTTGTTTGTGCAATCCTGGAGAGGACTTCCTGTCGGGACCCATTGTCTGATACAATGGCTCCTAAATATTTGAAGCTATGCACTGTGTTGATGGATTGGCCTTGGACTTTGATGTCCGTGTTGATGCCATTGGTGTTGTTGGTCATCATTTTGGTCTTCTCTGCACTTATTTCCATTCCATAAGCTCTGGAGTTGGTGTCAAGCCTCTGTACCAGCTGTTCAAGTTCTTGTTCCTCTCCAGCCAATCCATCAATGTCATCCGCAAAACGAAGATTGGAGATTGCTCTACCCCCTTGGCTGACTGTGCCTTCATGATCTGCAAGAGCATCTGACATTATGCACTCTAGGAAGATGTTGAAGAGTGTTGGAGAGAGTAGGCATCCTTGACGTACACCTATTGTTGTTCTGAACCAGTTCCCAATGGCACTGTTGTAGAGGACTGCACTGGTAGCCTTGTCATACAGGCTTTTGATGACTTCAATAATTTTAGGGCTGATGTTGTACACTTTCATTGTTGCCCATAGAGCTGCATGCCAGACTCGGTCAAATGCCTTCTTGAAGTCTATGAACACATGATATAGAAGTTGTTGGTGCTGTAGGTATTTCTCACAGATTATTCTGAGGTTGAAAATCCGTTCAGTGGTACTTCGCCCTGCCCTGAATCCTGCTTGTTCTTCAGCTATGATTTGTTCAGCTTGGGGTTTCAACCTGTTGAGTATTATTTTCAGGAGGATCTTGCTGGGATGGCTGATGAGGCTGATGGTGCGATAATTTTCACACTCCTGAAGGTTACCTTTTTGGGAAGAGTGATGACAAGCGACTGGGTTCATGGTATAGGCCACTCCCCACTCTGCCAGATCTTGTTACAGATTATGGTGAGGGCATCAATCATCGCTTCTCCTCCTGCTTGTAGCAGTTCTGCGGGTATGTTGTCCACTCCCGCTGACTTCACTTTCTTTAGCAATTGCACAGCTGCCTCAACTTCTTCCCGGAGAATTGGGAGGATTTCTTCTTCTTCTCTGTTCTCGGGACATGTTTCTATATACATATACAAAATGAATATTATTTTAAAATATAAACCCAGAAAAATATTAAAGATTATTTATAAATATACATCCACTCAAAGCCAGATTTGATGAGATGAAAAAACATGACCAATCTTTCCACAAGCATGAAGCAGGAAACACATTTAATGAATGTAGATAAAGGCAGAAAGAAAAGAAACAAAAAGTACAGAAAACAAAGAAAAGACAACAAACACTTAGCATCAGCAAGAGATAAATAAAGGGAAACAACTGCATTTACAAAGGTGGCAGAGATTGTCCGTGTATTCACCCAAAACACATACAAACAATAAAACAAACACAAATTCTTCGGGCCACCAGCCCCTAGAAAATATGGTTGGTCACAAGGTGGACAAAAGTGTTGTACCTGATCTCTCAAGAATTACAATGGCGTTTACTTTCGTTAGGTTATTACATCAGCTCAAGTGTATCTGCTCATAAAATTCAGTTCGTATTTTTAGTGCATGAAAAATAAAGAGTCCTAATCTCCATACATGAAACTTTGATTCGCTCTGTAAAATATGTATATACGAATGTACAGGAAAAGTTAAATATTTTTCTCTAAGGTCACTATAGAGAATACATTCGGTTACAAAATGATTTTCATTTTCCAATATGTTGCAACATGGACACAATCCATTTCCTTCAATTTCATTGAAGGTTATCCTAAAAAATGAAGCTTTCAAAGGTAGAACTCCCAGTCGGAGCTTAATTAGGCAGTCTCTAAAGCATTTGATATGCATAAAATCAATATAGGCTTCTGTCTGAAAAATATCTTTAAATGTTCTATAATACTGATACGTATCTTTTCTCATTACAGAACTGTCCCACTCTTGTACATATTGATCTTTCATCCTCTGCTTAAACATGCTAACAAAGACATTCTCACTCCCCACACCTTGTTGCACCCAAGCATACCCAAAACCTAGAGAAAAAAAGGTGTTTTTTACTTTAGTCACCCAACAAGATTTACCTCTCTCATCCAAGTTAATACACAGAGAGAGAGAGAGAGAGAGAGAGAGAGAGAGAGAGAGAGAGAGAGAGTGAGAGAGAGAGAGAGAGAGAGAGAGAGAGAGAGAGAGAGAGAGAGAGAGAGAGAGAGAGAGAGAATTGTTTAAAACCTACCAGTGCCAAAATCTCGCAAAGTATGTCTAACAGCTCTCTGATTTTTTATGATATCACCTTCCACACGCTTGAGTTCTCTCTCCTCCTGCTTGTGTTGCCACATATGATCCTATAGAACAATGTAAGCACATTAGCATGATGATGATGATGATATTGATGATGATGACTACAATGACAAAGATGATAATGATGATGACGATAATAATAATATAATAATTTGCCAGACTATAATAGTATAAATAACATAATTAATGCAACTGATGTTCACAAAAATAACATGATCAGAAGAAAGGTCTGAAAGAGTATACATGCACAAACATACATACAAACACAGAAAAGAAAAGCGAAACACACGCACACACAAACACACACACATATGTGTATAAGCTGATCAATCGTGAATGTTACCAAAACAGGATACAATTGGGGAATGTTCTTTTTCTCAGTGATATTTACAAATCAAATGTTGCATTTGATAAAATTAAGTAGATTTATGAATGACTTATAGGATTGATGGATAATCTGCCCTGCGAACTGTTCGTAGTGCAGCTTACTACCCATGTGTGTAAAATTTACACACTCGTCTACCCCATTTTTTGACAAATTTAGAAGATACGATTTCTTGATATTTAGGGTTGTGCTATACTGTATTCGAGTAATAAAAAAGTGGTAAAAAAATTAGGTAGATTTTTGCTTCCCAATTTTCTTCAAGTACCCCGTTTGGTATCAAGATTATATTTTAAAAAAAATCCCTATTTGTGCGGTATACAAATACACACAAACACACACACGCACAAACTTGTTTTCACAGGGTTATTAGGACTTTCATAAAACATCACATATGTTGTGTTGTCCCCCTTTTTTTAAGTACTTTTAAGTATTCTAACCCTAACCCTAACATAGATTACCCCTAACGGATCATTGGTTTGATGTCAAAACAACTAAAGCTGTCAAATCAAGGTATGTAGAAGTTCACTAGTTTGTCCATATAATGCCGTGTAAATAAGTCCACATACACACAAGCATGTATTCATAATAAACTGGGGATTTTGATGAAATGTAGTCATCGGAAAGTGGTGTGTTTTTTTATGGAAAGAGCATACAGTTTATCTAGAAATGTAAGAATTAAATTGTTAAAATGGCTCTTTATGTCAAAACGTTGATCTATTTCATCTCCTAACCCCAACCCTTATACTTCAAATTTGGCCAGAAAACAACCTGTCTTGAATAGAGCACTCCCATGTAATTAAAACACTCCCATGCACTACAAGATCACTCCCATGCACAAAAAAGCACTCCTATGTAATTAGAAAAAAGTGGGGTTCTGGAAAAAATGTGGTGCTAGCTAAAAACCCCATTCTGAGCATAAAATAGCAAGTTTAGCACCCTATTTCTCGATGAATGCATGCCTCTCCTCCTCCTCACCCCACCCCCACCACACACATATTCAAATTTTCTCATGAAATTAAGACAAAAATCATTTCAGTTACCTCTATGACTTTGATTCTTTTCTGATAATCCTTCTGATCTTTCTCCACTCTTGCTGTCAGGTTCACTACATTGGGGCGAGGGGTATCGCTGACTGCACGAGACCTACCTTTGTGTACCTTTGCATCTTTTTCATTTTTCATCTGGTAGGTGTGACTGAAGCGATGTGAGTCCAGAAAGCCATCTGGGCCAACTTTTCTCTCTTGGGATCTGAAAAGAATTTGGCAAAATTAAACACGATGTAAAAAAATATAAACCTGCACATAAGGAGGAAGAGGAGAAGAAAATATTAATAATAATAATAATAATAACAATAATAATTATAAAGCCCTTTTTCCTTTTTAAAAATCAGTTCAAACTGTTGGGGCAATTTTCACTCATTCACACGCCAAAAAAGGAAAATCATAACGACTCCCCCCCCCCCCCTCCTCCCACCCCACATTTCCTCCCCCCTAAAAAAAAAAAATTATATACACGCTGACTGATGTGATTGGTAGAGACCAAGCAGACCATTGTTGTGTAAGATGGTTAATGAACAAAGGAAGATGAGAAGAGATTACTTTTTAGTACAATATGAAAGAGAAGGATGGGGAGAGAGGAGGAGGAGAAGAAGAAGTAAAAGAAGAAGGGAGTTACAGTTTTTGGAGAAATCAAAACATCTGTGACAGGGATTGATAGACAGGCGTAAGTAAAATTCAGCCTGTTGACTCTCATTATTTTGTGTTTGAACCTTCAATATTGAAGTCTCTGCCTCTCTCTCTTTCTCTCTTGTGTTCACCCAATATCACTGCCTTCAAAATAAAACTTAAAACACACCTTTTTATGGTGCTAGTTATAGCCCTACAGTTTGGCCCTGTGTGTAAGCTTGAGTTATATTTCTTGTGTTTGTCTGGTAAACCCCATTGTCGTTCTTAGATTTCACATTCTTGCCTTGTATAGTGGCTGTTACTGACTACGTTTGAGTACCCATTGATTTATTGTGAGAAATCTATATCCATATTTCTTATCATTGCAAATGTCTGTACTGTGTATGAATGTGTGAGAACTGTTCTTTGAACTGATTTGTATAGTTAGGAAAACGTGCAATGTATGTACCTCTATCCTAGATCCTATACTATCCCGTAACTCGGGATTCGTAGGGGCACCACAGATTTTCGTTTAACAAGTGTACTCCATCTTTCCCTGTCCTCAGTAACCCTGATTGTTTTGCTCAGTGTCAAACCAGTCCATTCTCGAATGTTGTCTTCCCACCTCTTTTTCGGTCTCCCTCTTCTTTTACCTCCTTGCACTGTGCTTTGCAGTATGGTCTTTGCAAGACCTGATGATCTGGTGACTTGGCCATACCATTGGAGTTTCCATTTTTTCACCACTGTGAGCAGGTCATCGTGTTGTCCAATGGCATGTGTGATGGTCTGTCGGACGTCGTCGTTGGTGATGTGCTGGGTATAGGAAATGCCCAGAAGTCTTCTGCAGCACCTCATTTCCATGCTTTGTATTCTTCGTTGGAGATCTGCTGTGAGGGTCCATGTTTCGTCACAAGCATATAGGAAGATAGAGATGACAAGGAAGCGCAGCAGCCTTACCTTCGAATGTAGACTGATGGTCCTATCTTTCCGAATTGGCTTCAACCTCGCCAGGGCAGCAGTTGTTTGTGTGATCCGGAGAGGACTTCCTGTCGGGACCCATTGTCTGATACAATGGCTCCTAAATATTTGAAGCTATGCACTGTGTTGATGGATTGGCCTTGGACTTTGATGTCCGTGTTGATGCCATTGGTGTTGTTGGTCATCATTTTGGTCTTCTCTGCACTTATTTCCATTCCATAGGCTCTGGAGGTGGTGTCAAGCCTCTGTACCAGCTGTTCAAGTTCTTTTTTCATCTCCAGCCAATCCATCAATGTCATCCGCAAAAAAAAGGTTGGAGATTGCTCTTCCCCCTATGCTGACTGTGCCTTCATGATCTGCAAGAGTATCTGACATGATGCGCTCTAGGAAGATGTTGAAGAGTGCTGGAGAGAGTAGGCCTCCTCCATGCCACACAATTGTTGTTCTGAACCAGTTTCCGATGGCGCTGTTGTGGAGGACTGCACTGGTAGCCTTGTGACGTTGTCATACAGGCTTTTGATGACTTCAATAACTTTAGGGCTGATGTTGTACACTCTCATGGTTGTCCACAGAGTTGCATGCCAGACTAGGTCAAACGCCTTCTTGAAGTCTACGAACACATGATATAGATGTTGTTGGTGCTGTAGGTATTTCTCGCAGATTATTCTGAGGTTGAAAATCTGTTCAGTGGTACTTCGCCCTGCCCTGAATCCTGCTTGCTCTTCAGCTATGATTTGTTCAGCTTGGGGTTTCAACCTGTTGAGTATTATTTTCAGGAGGACCTTGTTGGGATGGCTGATGAGGCTGATGGTGCGGTAGTTTTCACATTCCTGAAGGTTACCTTTTTTGGGAAGAGTGATGACAAGCGACTGGGTCCATGGTGTAGGCCACTTCCCACTCTGTACCTCTAGTATTATATTATTATTGTTATGGTAATAAACCAGATGAACACATAGTTAAAAAAGTCAAAAGCAAGATAAGAATGTATATTATAAACTAAGTTGACATGGAGGATGTTCAATGCGAGCATTGTGGCCAAGTGGGCTAAGGCAGGACTAACTTGCCTTGTCCACAAGCCAGAAACCAATGGCGCCTGATAGGTGTGGGTTCGATCCAGCATCTGTTATGTTTCTTCGAATATTATTTACTTTCGACTTGGGCAACGTCTCGGGGATTTTATCCGGGTACTCCGGTTTGCTTCCCCAGCAAAATTTCAACCAAAAAAAGTCACAAATAATATTAGGTAGGTTGGGTTTGGGTGCGCCACAGGCTGCGACTAAGCCTTCCCCAGGGAAGGCGGCCCAGTTTCCGGATAGGAATGGATAATAAACTGCAACCATTAATGATAGGCTGCTTGGCAAGATTGCATAAGTGCAGTTTAAAACATCACCAAAATACTTACTGAAATAAATTCTGTGTATGTGTGTTTTTGTGTGTAAGTGCCCTACATCTGAAGAAAAACATGGCATGTATGTGTATGTATATATGTGTGTGTGTATGTGTTACAACTTACTCCTCAAATTACTGTCTTGTGAAATAGGTGCACATGATAAATTCTGGTATTATTATTATTATTATTATTATTATTATTATTATTATTATTATTATTATTATTATTATTATTATTATTATTAAATAATTAATTATTATTCTTATTATCATATCCTATCTATAACTTGAAGGTCGTTGGTGCTCCATAAATGATCATTTAACCAGCGTACCCCATCTTTCTCTGTCCTCTGCAACTCTCTTCTGTAGCACCTTATCTCCATGCCTTGTATTCTTTGTTGTATGTCTGCTGTGAGGATCCATATTTCGCAAACGTATAGGAAAATAGAGATGACAAGGGAGCGCACAGCCTTACCTTGGAGTGTAGACTGATGGTCCTATCTTTCCAAATGGGCTTCAACTTTGTCAGGGCAGCAGTTGTTTGTGCGATCCTGGGGAGGACTTCCTGACAGGATCCATTGTCTGATACAATGGCTCCTAAATATTTGAAGCTATGCACTGTGCTGAGAGAATGGCCTTGGACTTTGATATCCGTGTTGATTCTATTGGGGTAATTGGTCGTCATTTATTTCCATTCCAAAGGCTCTGGAGGTGGGGTCGAGCCTCTGTACCAGCTGTTCAAGTTCTTGTTCCTCTCCAGCCATCAATGTCATCCACAAAACGGAGGTTGCTCAACCCCCTATGCTGGCTGTGCCTTCGTGATCTGCACTGGCATCTGACATGATGCGCTCTAGGAAGATGTTGAAGTGTTGGAGAGAAAAGGCATCTCGACGCACACCGATTGTTGTTCTGAACCATTCCGGATGGCACTGTTATAAAGGACTGCACTGGTAGCCTTGTCATATGTGCTTTAGATGACTTTAATAATGTTAGGGCTGATGTTGAACACTCTCATGGTTGCCCACGGAGCTGCATACCAGACTCGGTCAAACCCTTTCTTAAAGCCTACAAACATGTGATATAGATGTTGTTGGTGCTGTAGGTATTTCTCGCAGACTATTCTGAGGTAGAAAATCAGCTCAGTGGTATTTCGTCCTGCCCTGAATCCCGCTTGTTCTACAGCTATGATTTGTTCAGCTTGGGGTTTCAACCTGTTGAGAATTATTTTTGGGAGGACTTTGCTGGGATTACTGAGGCTGATGGTACGGTAATTTTCACACGCCTGAAGGTTACTGTTACGTGTGCGACATGCACGATAGTACGTGTGAGACGCACACGATAGATCCGATCGTTTTGTTTTGCAAAGCATTCAATAACAGAGTGTATTTACCTTTGATTTGATTTTGCGTTGTTGTTAAAAGAAGCTTGGTTTAATGTTGATAATTTTCGTTCGTCGATATTATTGGAGAATTGTATAGGGTGCTTGTTTACTATCGATTGAAGCATCTAGATGGATCTAAAGATAGCTGAGAAAATTCTTGGACTGTAAAGAAAGTTGTATGACGTAAGACAGTGATGATGAAGTTTATTCTGATTGGTTATAATTGCATCACGCTCGAATGTTCTAATGTTATCTGGAGTATAGAAAAACTATATAATTGATGCACTGTGTCTGGAAACTTTGATATCCGTGTTGATTCTATTGGGGTAGTTGGTCGTCATTTATTTCCATTCCAAAGGCTCTGGAGGTGGGGTCGAGCCTCTGTACCAGCTGTTCAAGTTCTTGTTCCTCTCCAGCCATCAATGTCATCCACAAAACGGAGGCTGCTCAACCCCCTATGCTGGCTGTGCCTTCGTGATCTGCACGGGCATCTGACATGATGCGCTCTAGGAAGATGTTGAAGTGTTGGAGAGAAAAGGCATCTCGACGCACGCTGATTGTTGTTCTGAACCATTCCGGATGGCACTGTTATAAAGGACTGCACTGGTAGCCTTGTCATACATGCTTTAGATGACTTTAATAATGTTAGGGCTGATGTTGAACACTCTCATGGTTGCCCATGGACCTGCATACCAGACTCGGTCAAACCCTTTCTTAAAGCCTACAAACATGTGATATAGATGTTGTTGGAATTGTAGGTATTTCTCGCAGACTATTCTGAGGTAGAAAATCAGCTCAGTGGTATTTCGTCCTGCCCTGAATCCCACTTGTTCTTCAGCTATGATTTGTTCAGCTTGGGGTTTCAACCTGTTGAGTATTATTTTTGGGAGGACTTTGCTGGGATTACTAATGAGGCTGATGGTACGGTAATTTTCACACTCCTGAAGGTTACTGTTACGTGTGAGACGCACACGATAGATCCAATCGTTTTGTTTTGCAAAGCATTCAATAACAGAGTGTATTTACCTCTGATTTGATTTTGCGTTGTTGTTAAAAGAAGCTTGGTATAATGTTGATAATTTCGTTGGTCGATATTATTGGAGAATTTTATCGGGTGCTTGTTTACTATTGATCGAAGCATCTAGATGGATCCACAGATAGCTGAGAAAATTCTTGGACTGTAAAGAAAGTTGTATGACGTAAGACAGTGACGACGAAGTTTATTCTGATTGGTTATAATTGCATCACACTCGAATGTTCTAATGTTATCTGGAGTATAGAAAAACTATATAATTGATGCACTGTGTCTGGAAAGAGAAAGTGGAAAAAGCAATTGTATGCAGTTGTTGATGTATACTGAATAAAGTTGGAAAACCTCAAACGACGACTCCTGCCTTGTTGCTGAGTGAACAGGTTGCGTGGATAAACGAATCCGAGCTACACTTATCAGGATTTAAGCATCAGGGCAAATGCCAATTAGTTCATGCTATCACGCCATAAATGTGTTGTGGGGCCGGGTAGCTCAGTTGGTAAGAGCGTCTTGCTAGTAACCGAAAGGTCGCTGGTTCGAATCCCGGATTGGTCAACGTGTGATCATATTATTTTCCCCTTTACCAACAACTGGCCCGCTGGTGTCAGTATAAATCGGTCCAGTAGTCACCTATATGCGAAAGTGTCGTGTGACTATAATCTACATACAACACAACAGGGCTGAGTCAACTACTGATAAAAAAACCAACAACAAGTGAAACATTTTGGGGGCCAAGCTGGGATCCATGCCATAACCAAGGGTTCAACTGCTACAACAAGCAAGTCAACGTTACGAATACGACGATTCCTGCCTTGTTGCTGAGTGAACAGGTTGCGTGGATAAACGAATCCGAGTATGTGGTATGTTGTCCACTCCTGCTGACTTCCCCTTCTTCAGCAATTGCACTGCTACCTCAACTTCTTCTCAGAGAATTGGGAGGATTTATTATTTTTCTCTGTTCTGGGGAAATGCTAGAACTGATGGGTCTCTGTTTGGTGTGTGGTTGTAAAGGTCAAAACAGTATTTTGTGCATCTATCCAAGACTTCCCTGAGAGGTGTTCTTTTTCTATTTCATCTCTCTTCGTTTGTCACACAGTCCAAAAGTTCAGGTATGATCCATGGTTTCTTCTTTGGGCAGTGCTTGCCAAGAATCTCAGTGGCAGCATCTGTCACAGCTGAGTTGACGGTGGTGGTCATGGTGTTGACACCTACTTCACAAGCTCCCAAAATGAGCAGTGGTGAAAATTTCCCTCCAATTGTGATTTTGAATATTTCTGCCCCATCTGGGTCTTGCAGTTTGTCCAGGTCAAACTTCAGTCTGGTGCACTTTGCTGTGTTTGATCTCTTCAAGTGGAGCTGGAAAGACATTATCACGAGATCGTGGTCCCTTCCAAAGCTCCTTGAAAAGTGCGTGTCCTGCCAATGTTGATGCTTGATCTGAAGTGCTTCTTGACCATGATGTACTCAATCTGGTTGTGATGCTCCCCGCTGGAACTGTGCCATGTCCATCGTCTGGATTTTTTGTGGAGACCAAGTGTGTTTGCCAGTATCATATTGTTGTTTCTGGCAATGTTTTTTCCCCAGATGTAGCTTGCATCTTGCCCAACCTTGTCATTCCAGTCGCCTTGCATTCCAATTCTTATTATACATACATCAAAGTGTTAGTGAAATAATGCTGTTGTATAGTTTTAAATTCATGCACTTACTTGAGAAAAGCCGCATACTCCTTGCTCTCTTTGCCTGCTTCTGGGGAAGTGTCATCAGAACTTGGTGGAGGTGCACTGTCAGGTCTACGAATAACCTCATATCGGCTGTGCAGCAATTTGCCACGCTCAAAGGGTAGATCTGTCAGCACCATGATGCCTGGTACTAGTTCTAACCTAGTAAACAAATTAATGACATGAAAGTATACATGCAGTTTCAAACACTGATACAGACCACTGGCCCAGAGCACATACTCGTAGGCCTCACTACATAACTCACACTCTATTCCCTCTGTTAATAAGTATTAGTGATATTAAAGTTACAAAGACGAAAAAAAAAAAGACTTCCGAGCCTGTGAACAGACGGGATTTTTCATTTTGTGTGACTTTTTGACTTAATTTTGCTGACACTTTGCAAATACACCTTTACCTCCAAATAAATTCCACTTTACAACAATTCCCCAAAACACACTAGCCAATGTATAATTATCAACTATAAGAAACGGATGCTCACCTTACGAACAGCAAGTTTCACTCCACTTTCACACTCTCAGTGCTCCCTTTCCAGAAAGTGACACAGGAAGTGGCGCCATTTTGTTGTCAAGGAAATATATATACAGTAAATCAAAATTTATTATTATATTGTTAGCTGTTTAAATAGGATATGATTAACACTGCAATAAAACCAAAATAATTAACCTATTTAGAATCATTCTTGTAAATTTTGGGTATTTTGAAAGAACTTATTTGTTTTTGTTTTTAAATTACGAGTGGTGTCCCCTGCTGGTCTCCATGGTATACAATATTAATCCGTAACCCATTATGTTTAAATAAAAAAATATACAAAACAACAGATGTCTCAATAAAATTCAAAAAGATACTAATAAATTACTGTGCAATATGATTCAAAACGATGTACCGATGTGTTAATAAAATTAAAATTTGTAAAAGAACAAAATATTGCGCACTATTTTTAATGCGGCGGAAGAATTCCTAGTCTAAACAGTCCTTGTAAACAACCAAGATGGACGAAGAGGTTCCCAGTGGAAGTGACAACATTGTCACTGAATTTGGCACTTATGAAGATTTTCTTGACTCACAGATTACCTCAATCGATCTCTACTATCTAGAGGTAATGATATGAATGTATTTAAGCTTATTGATTGTGTGTGAAAATGTCAGTGTAATAGATGTAACACATGGTCAAGTATCGTTGTATTTAATTAACTTTAATCTTTAGCATAGCATAGCATAGTATAGCATAGCAAATACGGCATGCAGGCTAAAAAACCTTTGGCCCTCATAATTGATCATAATGAGGGTCCCAAGACACACACCCTGGCATCAGTGCCTACCAATTTAGATTTTTTTTAGCCTCCAAATTGGTGGAGTAGATGCTATCCCTAAATAATTTGTCCAGACTATTCTTGAACACATTAAGTGATCCAGCATCCACAGCCTCGGCAGTCAGGTTATTCCAAGGGGTTACCACTCTATTAGTAAAATACTTGTTAAATTTGTGAGTATTATGAAAAGTTTTAGTAAGTTTAAATTTGTGACCTCGTGTTAGTTAAACCAACATCATTAAAATTTAAAAGAGAACAAGTGGTTAAAGGATCATACAATTTGTGCACAATTTTAAAAATTTCGATTAAATCACCACGCTCTCTCCTATATTCTAAACTGGGTAACTTCAGTGACTTCAGTCTCTCCTCGTAAGAGAATCCCGACATTCCACAAATCTTCCTGTTGAATCTGCGCTGGACACCCTCGATCAAGTCAACATGCCTCCTTAAATATGGGGTCAAACAGGGTTAGCATACTCCAAGATGGGACGTATAAGGGCCTTAAAGAGGGGGACCATTATATCCTTGGATTTGTTACTTCTCAGATAGCACACATGATTGGCCCAACCTTGGTGTAAGGTTGGGCCAATATTGTAAACTTGGCGATTCATTGGCTTTGCACTGCAAGCTAACGCCAATGAATCCCCAGCGTAAGCGGCGCGCGCGGCGAGTCTTACATTGGCACACAACGTGGGGCCAACCTTGGCTGCCAAGATCGCAAATCGACGGATTGCTTCCCTTTGCAGATAGCCCGGAATACCTGCAATTATAATTTTTTCTCTCTCTCTCCTTGAACCCGAAAAATAAAGTAAGTATACGATGTTCTTTCTTTATATTTTAGGGTAAATACTTTAACGATTATATGCTGTTTTTTATAACCTTATTATTTTACTGAACTATATTTTATTTACTGCGTACTGAGTCCCACCGGTCACCGCCATTTCGAAATTGTAACATCGAGAGCGGCAATTACGATCTCAATTCGATTGCCTGGTTGTTTTTCCTTGTCACACTAAGGTATACTTTTTTTCCCCTACGAAATAGTAATGTAGGTAATTTCTGTTTGTACTTTGATTTTTTTTTTTAAAATACATAATTACTGTACACTGCTTTCAATTTTTGTTTGTTAATGTATTGTTAGGCTTTGGCCTTTGTCATCTATTTCATGTAGGCCTACACTTCAATTTTGATACTATTGTTTCAGCTGTAAATCTGGCGGATGTCAAGAAGTTTGTTCCACTAGTGAGCGACTATCATCACACAATGATAAAGGCGTTCCGCTGGCTGAACAGAAAGATCGACGGACTTGACAACACGCCATGGAGATTAACAGAAGGTGTTTGCCGGCTCTGCCTCAGCTCAGGAATTGTTTTCCCCTCCTTTCACTAGAGGATTTGAATCGTCTGAATGACCGTCTGACCGATGAAGCAGTCTCGCTTGAAATGGTCAGTACACTGATAGTTTTGTTTTCTCTGTACGTGTAGGATTACATTTTTCCTTTATTATAATAACTTCTTGTTTTTAACCTCCATTTTTAGATGGTTTAGTTATGTACAATCAGATATAAAATGCATATTTTTTTTTATAAAGGTAAGATTTTATTAGCATACAGATTATGTGTGTATCTATGACTGAATATTGAGGTACTGTTGTAATTTTTTGTTAGAATTGTATGTGCACCCGTTATCTGAAGCTCTCTCAACACTGTATTTTTGAATTTTAAAAATACTGCAAACAAAAACATTTTCTTTATATACATTTTTTTCATATACATTTTGTTTAACCATATATCTTTCTGTAACAGTCGATAGAAACAAAACTGCTTCCATTATAGATCAGGTGTACCTATATTTATGATGCTCTATTGCAACCATGAGTCTTTTTTTCCAGCCTAAAATTATGACACAGATTATATAATTTATTGCTGTAAATTAGTCTGGACAGAGAGTAAAACATTTATTTAATTTTTAACTTGTATCAGCAGGCCTGAAAATGGCGACTAATTTAGTCGCCATGGCTAGTGAAAAAATAAATTGGCGACTGAAAAAAAAACTTTAGTCGCCAAATGCGAGTGCTATAAAATGAACTTTTTTTAAATTTGGCTAGTAAAGTTTTTAGTTTGGCTAGTAAAATTTTTAAGTTACTAGCCAAAGGCTAGTGGGACCTTTTTTTCATTTTCAGGGCTGATCAGCATCTACAGGTATATTAATCAACTATACATTTTTGTTGCACTTTAAACAAAATGTAGGTTAGCAGGGCTAGAAATTAACTTTTTTCTTTGGGGGCCACCGGGCCCCTTGATTGAAAAATTTGAGGGCCCACAAGCAACTTTCGGGGCCCAACTTGAAAAATAATGCAAACAAAAAACAAAAGAATTATTGACAATATAATAAGTAAAAAGTACAATTTGTCTGATAATCTAAAATAAAAACAATTGAATTTCCAATTTTGCTGAGCGATGTCATTTTTATTTGCCTTTTCTTTCACTTTCAAACATTACCAACAAAAAAAGGGGGACAAAAACACACACACACACATTCAGTGACACACATATTCCAGTGACTAGTGAGCCTGAAAATTGGAAAATACCCCATCGCCGATTGTTTTAGCAACTGTATGGCGACGATATGTAGCCATACTTTCGTACTTGCAAAGATGGACATTTTGCGCTTATGTTGTGCCATAGCCTTTTGTTTATTATATTAAAAAGATATTGAAGTGTATATTAAACTTTTGAGTGCAAAATTAAAGGGTTTTCGCTTTTTTTCTCTGTTTTTTTTCTTTCTGTCCAAATTTAGGGCACCGGTGTGGGTTGCTTCCCTTGGCCCAAATACGAAACTGCCGAGTAGAGCTAGTTGTAGCAGACGAATTATTTTGCGGGCCAAGCGGGCCCTTCGTTTTTCAACAATCCGAGCCCGAAATCAACTTTGCGGGTTTTTGGCCCCGGGCCACGCTAATTTCGAGCCCTGGTTAGCATGAAGTAAATCAAGTTCATATAGGCATTTGAGTAAAAACCACTTGAAACATAGCCTGTTACTCCTTTAAAAAAAAAAAAAAGCCTTAGGGAAATTGGTTTGTTGATTTGTGTGTTACAGATGTTGTACCTGGCAAATATTGGCGGCATCAATTTCCGAGATGCCGTGTTGAAGGAGCTGTTCAAGCCAGTCTTATCCACGCAGTACAGCATGGAGGGGAAGAAAGGCAAGAGAAAGTTTAGTGACCTACCAAATGTCAAGAGAGTTATTTACGGTGAGTTAATAATGATAATAATAATAATGGACAGTTATATAGCGCTATTACTTGTCTTTTTATAGACAAGCTCATAGCGCTTTACATGAAAAGAAAGAAACAAACATGGAACAACTTACAATATTGCATTAGAAATTATACAATGAGAAAAACCCACATGCAAAATCAGACAATACATAAAGGTAACCTTCTGCAAACAAGTGGTCACAATCACAGCAAAATCCACTGTTTACACTAGATTTGTAATATATTCACTCAGGTTTTGTGATTATTTTACATTCTAAAATTAAAAGGTACCCAGTTTCACCGATTTTTTTGCAACAGGTCCATTTAACACTCACGTTGCCCCACTTGAATAAAACAAAGCTTATGACAAAAAATAGCTTTCAAAAATATAGATTTTTTAAAATCAATAAATCCCGTAATGTTGTAACTATTTACTCTGCTGCTAAAAATAGAGTTCCATAACAAAACTGACTCTAAATTTTAACCTCATATCATTACAAGAAACTAAAATATTTGACTGAAAGATTACAATGCAGATGCCTTGTTGCTAAGACTAGCAGTTCCACCTGCAGTTGTACCTACATCAAGTAGATCTATATTATTACTAAAACGTGGAAAACTCCACAACCACCCATCCTTTCACCCTGTTTTTCCACTAAATGGAAGATTTACGTTGGCCTACAAGTAAAAGCCAACCTTAGGTACTAATTTAGTATTCAAAAATTGTAAGTAGCCCAAGTGGATATTAATAATTGATCAGAAAAACAAGGTAACAAACAAACACCTGTAAATGATTACAATGTATGTCTTCTGCATGTTATTTAGGTAGCCTACATCTTTGTTCAAATCTCTTTACACAACTTATGCTGTTGTAGAAACCAACAATCATGATAATGATCAAGGTCTGGGACCCTGAAGAATCCTCCATAGCTCACAAAATAGGCCAAATGCTGGAAACGGGAAGTTAATCTGTTTTGCTTTTGGTGTCAAGAATATTGGTGTGTTCATAAACAGGAGCGTCACATGGTAGGGTAGCCCTAATATAAGATTGATTAGAAAATGAACCCCTAAACCATGATTTGAGTGCTCATTGTATCACTTTTTATGTAACAATGCAAATTTTAGGCTAAACTCGCATTTGCCTACAAGTAAAGTAAACTCCTTTGAGCTGGGGCCCTGTAATTATAGTTCATACATTGGGATGTTAGAGTGGCCATATCATGTAGGAAAGAAATATTTGATTTTAACTCTAGATCGGCTTTAGGTTACTTTGAAAAAAATTCTACTGAAACTGTCAAGTGTTTTGTGCGTGACTTTGTGGTCTGAACCTATTCATATTATGCAAATGAGGGCAAAATAACCCTTGTGGCCTTTACTTTACGAGGAGTGTCCACAACAATGAACTTGGCACCATTATAAAGTGTTTTTAATTGTCAGGAAGTTATATTTTGCTTAGAAAGTTGCAATGTATGTGATGAAATATCTTTGAACTCTTCACTCCACAAGTGGTCAATGTACAGTCTATCAAAAAGTAAACAGGAACAGCATAAAATTTGTTCAATAAGGCCACTTAGTAAATATTTTTTTCATTATTTTGCAGATGCTGTGAGGAAACATTTTCAAGATGCTTCCACAAAAGACCTGGATACGGCTACAGGGGAATGGCTGGCTACTTGAGGGGGGAGAAGGGGAAAAGGAGAGAGGAAGAAAAGGAGAGGAGAGAACAATTATTGCAGCAAAACTAAAACTTGCTAACTTACAATGTAGCGCACATTTTGCAATTTTTCCAAAAATAAATCGTGTTCAAAATAGGCTTTGTGATATCTCATAAACGAATTGTCTCCGAGACGAATACAAATCCACCCCCACCTTTGCTAGTTATGATATTTACATGTTTATATTTTATCATCTGTTTATTTATTTAATTAGTAACATGTTTGTAATATTTCATTGTATTTATTTAATATATATTTTTTTCAAATATATAAATTTATATAATTTAAATTTTGTGTATTCTTTATGATATACATATGAATGTAATCTTTTTTTATTTTTTTATGTATTTATAAATATTAAACGTTTGTTTAACTCTTTTCCTAACACCTTACCTTTTAATGGAGCTTTAAGCCTCATAAGTACATCTAAACTCTAATGCAATGCAATCCGACAATTGTATTAATACTAAAGCAATGGTGCAAAACATATATTGCATAAGCGAGTTTTTCCTCTAAATATTCAAACAATTTTTCAATGTTTTGTGTATGTTTGTACACCAATGAGCGTCCCAATTGCGCCTAGTCAATTATTTATATATTTTAAAATATATTTTGTTTTTACTACCTGACCTTTGCTCTAGATTAAAGTGCATTCTTTCATATCTAGTCAAACTTCACCCTCTTCAGTTTTGGTGATACAAATTTTACGATTTTGGAGCATGAACATTTTTTAGATTTAGATTTTTTTAGATTTTAATACTTTATTGTCCCTTTTTATCGGGAAATTCTGGGCCGCCTCTCCTGTGGAAGGCGTAGTCGCAGCCTGTGGCGCGCCTAAACCCAACCTACCTAACATTAGTTGTGATTTTAGAAATTTAGAAATTCTTTGAAATTTTTTGAAATTTTGCTGGGGGAGCAAACCGGAGTACCCAGAGAAAACCCCCGAGACGTTGCCCGAGTCGAAAGTAAATAATATTCGGAGAAACATAACGCCCCGATGCAGGACCGAACCCACACCTGTCAGGCGCCATTGGTTTCTGGTCTGTGGACAAGGCAAGTTAGTCCCGCCTTAGCCCACTTGGCCACAACGCTCGCTTTTTAATTTGTTCACACAGTTTGTTCACACAGTCAAGATTAGGCTCTCTTCGCAGTCCACTACACCCTATATAGTGCAGGTAGCATGTGATTGGTTAAGGCTATGTGTACATGTTTCTGCATTTATGTATGGACTCACGTATATATTCGATGTTTAATTGTATTCAGTGTGTATGTGCAAGTTAATCTAAACATGATTATCACTATGTTACTATTGTGTGTTTGTATTATGTATTATACTTATACATTGTACCCCCATAGTGGTGCCGGGGGTTTCAGAATAAATAGTATCCCCACTTTATGGAAATTTAGTGCTTTAAATTCCCACTGTCGCTGTCTTTCTCATTTTCTCTTTCTCGTTCCTGCTCTGTTTTATCAATCTGCTATACTATATCTTCTTCTTCGCTAGACCAGTCATCTACATTTTTTCTTGAAAACTCTTCCTGGGCGAGACTCCTTTGTGTATGAGGTCTGTTGGATCAGCTTGGGAATATTGGACGCTTTCAGCCAGGTGGTCACTATAGGGCTTCCTATGATGCTATTATTTAGCAACGTAGGCATTTTATATGTATGTGTTTTGTTGATAATTTATAATGATGTTTGTGTTCTATTTTGTTTTTGCAAACGGGGGTTCGATAAATTAGAATACAGCCTCAGCATCCCCTGCGTGGGATGTCTTTATTGTAAAGTGACTGGCTGGTGGAGAGCTTTCAGGTTTACCACTAGGGTTGTTCCAGCAGATTTTTTATGCGGATCAGGGGTTGTCCGGTCCTGATTTGGCTCGGAAGAGTCCGCTGGACATAAAGCAATAATCATGTAAAGTAATGTAACTTATACATTGTATTGACAGATTATTTAGTGTGTAGACACACATGTGGTTGTGAGTGGATGTGTCATCATGGATAAAAGCGAGATGGACGGAGGAAGAGAAAGAAAGAATATTTCCAGCTGAGTCATGTCTGTTGTACACGTGGAAATTTTAATTTTTGTTCATTTACTATTTTAGACAAAGTTTGCACTCAGTGCCAAAGGCAGTTTTCCGCTTTTATGTATAATGTGAAAGTTGGACAATAAAGATGTATTGTAGTGTATAAACAAGGACTAATTATCGGATGTGTCTGTCTTATTGCCATTATTAATTTTGAAATCGATGTAACAAGCTTCAGAAGTAATATTTACTATCATGAAAAATATTCTGTACATTGGTGTGATTGTTAAGAGATATGTCAAAATTGTTTTAGCTATTATTTTGACAAATGTCTAGTTTATATGTATAGTCTGACATATTTTGTGCAAATATTTTACGTATCTAGTCAAATGTATATATTAAAAAAGTATATCAAATTTAGACTATGTCTGTATAGTCTTGACTTGTTTACGCTATTATTTTGTAACATGTATAGTGTACATGTATAGTCTGACATATGTTTTGTACAATTTATGTACTGTCAAACTAATAATAATCAAAGGTAAAAATACAAAATTGTAATGTATATATAGACTAGATCTATATAGTTTTGCTCATTCAATTAAAAAATAAGTTGCAATGATATGTGTAATAAAATCTTACAGTAAATTGAATTTATTCTTGTATTCACTTTGTTATGCACAAGTAATACTGCATCAAACACACAAACATATGCTACTATTACATTGGGGTTTCATTGGGACAATCCTGGCAACCAATATAAACAATATTGGGTTTACATTGGTGTTATCTTGGCAATACATTGGGTTTACATTGGGGTTATCTTGGCAATACATTGGGTTTACATTGGGGTTATCTTGGCTTTACATTGGGGTTATCCTGGCAATACATTGGGGTTATCTTGGCAGCCAATGTTGCGCCAATATTGGGCCACTTTTCACTCCCAATCTTGTGCCAAGATTGTGAGCCAAGGTTCAGCCAATATTGTACACCAATGAATTGCCAATATTGCGCCAATCTTGGGTGCTATCAGGGTTATAGTTCTTACAAGCAGGGCTGATATTTTGTTGGCTTTCTTAACAGTACTCTCAATGTGATTCTCAAATCTGAGCTCTGTATCCACTATCACTCCAAGATCCCTCTCAGCACCAGTCATCTCAATCTTACACCTTTCTTTCCCATTATTCATAAAGTACTCATGCTGAGGATTATTTTTGCCCAAATGCAACACCTTACATTTTTCACTGTTAAATTTAAGTAGCCATGTTTCCGTCCATTCAACCAATTTGTCAATGCATTGCTGCAGTCTCTCCTTAGACTCCTCACTTTCATCAACTTCTGCATATGCCTTTGTGTCATCAGCAAATATCTTTATATCACACTCTACATTCTCTGGCATGTCATTTATAAAATATATAAATAATGTCGGCCCCTGAGGGACACCGCTTGTAACACTTATTTTGTCAGAGCTGTTACCGTTAACAGTCAGGTACTGGGTCCTGTCAGTCAGGAAACTCCTTATCCATGCAAGTGGGCTGCCACTTATGCTATAACCTTTTAGTTTCTGTAAAAGTCTGAGATGTGGAACAGTATCGAATGCCTTCCTAAGGTCAAGATATACAGCGTCGACTGGGTGGCCTTCATCCAAGGAGGACATCCAGTCATTTATTGTCACCAGCAGCAGAGTGACACATGACCTACCCCTGGAGAAGCCAAACTGGTCATCATGTAGAAGGTCATTCTCGACAAGGTGAGAGCACAGTGCATCTCTAACGAATCCCTCAAATACCTTACAGACACCGAGGTGAGGCTAACAGGGCGATAATTACCCAGAGAACTTTTGTCACCCTTCTTATAGATTGGTTTAACCTCTGCTTCCTTCCACTCATCAGGTATCTTGCCATCCCTCATTGTTCTATCAAAAAGTAACTTGTGAGGCAAAGCCAATTCATTCGCTAATTCTTTCAGCACCCGAGGATTAATTTCATCTGGTCCTGGTGACTTGCTAATTTTCAACTGCAATAGGGCCTTACTCATCTGGTCTTCACTAACATTAATGGCATCCAGTTTTAGATTCATGTCACAGTCAAAGTTCGGCACATTTTCTTCATCTTCCAGTGTAAACACACTAGCAAAAAACTCATTTAGGGTCTCTGCTTTCTCTAGATCTGTCTTTGTCAGTGTGCCGTCGCACTTTAATAGATTAGAGACAGTCTCTCTAGGCTTGGTTTTGTCCGAAACATATTGATAAAAACATTTTGGATTGTTTTTAGCTTCTTTTGCCAGATACATTTCCTTTGCCATCACCAACTTACGAGACAACCATTTCACCTGGTTACAAGACTTTGCATAGGCATCATAATTAGCTTTAGTAGGGTATTTCTTATACATCTTAAAGGCTCGTCTTTTTTGTCTAATCTTGTCATGCATATCTGGTGGAATATTCATCTTTTTGCCCCCTCCATCATGCAATTTAAACCTTCTCACTGGTATGAACCTTTCTTTAGCCTCTTTCAGCATCCTCTTTATCTTATCCCAACACTCATTCACATTGGTCATTCAAACCCTCATGCAATTCTCTCTTCCATTCATGCTTTCGTGCAAACCTTTTCATACCCTCATAATCGCCCTTCGTAAACTGGTATTTTACAGTGTCAGACCCTGCATTGGCATTCCCACCAGCAAGAAGAGAAAATTCTATTACCAAGTGATGGCTCTTACCTAAGGGTGGGAGAAATTCAACTGACGATACAAATTCACCATTAGTTAAGATTAAATCAAGAACATTAGCTTTTTGCAAAGCTCTATAATGAGTTGGTTCATACACATGCTGAGTCAAAAACTGCTGTTGTACCGTCTCAAGAAATACACTGGCTGGATGCTCAGTACCCTTCTTGGAAACTTCGAGGTCCCAGTCAATCTCAGGATAATTAAAATCACCAGTCATAATCACTCGCTCCCTCCCATGATCCTCAAAAAGCTTATTGATCAAGACATTTACCCTCCCGTTTTCTTCCTCAGTACAGTTAGGTGATCTATACAAGACCCCAAATACATATGACTCCTTATCGGGTAAAGTTACTTTGCATAAAATACTTGGGTTAAAACACTTCTCTAATTTGTATAACCTGAAGACATCCAGGCCCTCTTTTACAAACAAACTCACTCCTCTGCCCTGTGTCACTGTCATACAAGTGTAGCCTGGCAACACAAAAGTATCAATGTCATTACATAAGTTCTTCATCATCGCTTCAGTGACAGCAATAACATCAAACCTTTTTTCACTTACTAATAATTCAAATTCTGGTAATTTGTTTATTAAAGAATCTGCGTTTGTGTACATGCATCATAATAAATTATCAGATTTTCTTCCTCCACCAACATCCCCTGCAGTTCTCCCCTCACTCACCATATCACCATCAAGTCACACTCCCTTAAGTCCGGCATCCACGCCCCTGTCACCCTGTCATCTTTAAGTTTAAGAGGAATAAAACACAGGAGCAGTCATTAAATTAAAAGGAGCCGTATTATAAATTATTGGGAGTTCAAAGGTGCAAATGTATTTTTCGTTCTTTTATTTTACTTCATATTTTTTTTATTGTTGTTTTAAGACAATTTATTAAAAATTGTTTTTTTTTTTTTTTTTTTTTTTTTTTAAAGGATCAAGAACTTGCCCGCCAGCTGGTAGAGCTTGGCTACAGAGGCAGTGGAGAGGTGTTGAAACGAGAAGAGTTTGAAGCCAGGAAAGCTGCAGCAGAAGCCAGTCGCCTGTCCAAGCGTAGCCAGCAGAAGTTAGACTTGACATGTTTTCTTCTATTTATTCAGTTTCCTGTGGCAATCCCTTTACATTGCAACAATCCCAGCGATGTGAACCTACTTTATATTATACTTTCAAGATGTTTTTAAATTGCACCATTGTATTCACACAGACATCCAAAGCTTGTAGTGTTTATTTTATTAGACAGTTATACTAATTGCTTAATGTGAGCATCTGGTGTTGTGAATCATGACAAAGACTATGAAATATATGTAGACTATATGAATATGTACTGTACAGTGATATAGATAGCGACAATAAATGTTAATGTTTTTTTTGTTTTTTTTTACACTACAATATGGATATTTTTCTTTATATATATAAATTGCTTAGCCGGAAGTCCTTCTTCGCCTCTACTGTAAAGTTTGTCCGGTATGGACGCTGATCTGGGCAGGTGCTGGGCGCTGCGGATCGGCCTGCTGTGCGCTCAAAACCCGCGAAATCGTTATAGCCGACATTTCCTTACCGAACGTTTAACTGTTTCTGAGATAAATAAATAAACAAAATGTCCACAAACTGCAATAGCCTCATTCCGCGCGCTTCCCATTCAACCCGTGTCAAGAACGTGCCGTTCCGTAATACTGCAAATTTTGTTTTATTTCCATTCAAAACACTTTTGCACTCATGTCACCAATCTTACAAAATTTGGTGTTTAACTAATTAAATTTGATTAATTAATTTCAGCATGTTTTCCCATATAGAAAAAAATTGATGGTCTTTATACGAAGCCTTGGTAGCTCACTTAGTAAGATATTTGCCTACCGTGCAGGTGACCCAAGTTCAAATCTCCCGCCGGCCTTTTTTTTTTTTTTTTTTTTTTTTTTTTTACACTACAATATGGATATTTTTCTTTTTAATTTAGGCTTTTTACTTTTTACTTATTTATTATTATTATTATTATTATTATTATTATTATTATTATTATTATTATTATTATTATTATTTATAAACTAATAATAATAATAATAATTATTATTATTATTATTATTATTATTATAATATCTTATATCACATTTTATTTTAAAACCTTGGTGTTTTTTATGATTTCTATTTGTATTATTCTATATTCAATATTATTATTATTATTATTATTGGGGTGGTACGTGTAGGTAAAAGGGGGCTACGGGTAGGTTTAAAGGGGCATGGGTAGGCATGTTTGTTTGTTTGTTAAGTAAATTAAAGTCCCCGGACACCTAGGCATATAACTTTATAAGGGACGTGGGTAGGCATAACGGGGATACGGGTATATATAAGGGGGTATGGTGATGGTCGATTCCGGCCCACCGCCGTAGCTCAATTGGTAGAGCGTTCACCTGGCACACCGATGATCGAATCCCGTGGTGGGCGATATAAAATGTGGCCATTTTCACTGTCCATTTTAGCAGTATGATTGCTTTGGTGGTTCAGTGTTGATTCAGGTCCCTACCCCTCTTTCCCTGGGATGGTTATCCCCGTCTGCCATATCACCAATGGTGGGTGTAGACGTTAAACCTCAATATTCATTCGTTCATTCATTCCGGTCGATTCCTTTCATCCATACCTGCGAAACGATCAACGGGGAAGTATCAAGGAGGGTACAGGTAGGTTACAAGGTGGGTACTGAAGGTATCAAGGGGGTATGGGGAGGTATCAAGTGGGTTCGGGGAGGTATCAAGGGGGTATGGTGAGGCATCATGGGGGAGGGGACGGGGAGATATCAGGGAGGGGGGGTATGGTGAGGTATCAAGGGGGATATGGGGAGGTATCATCATCCAAATGAAACTCGCAGACAACAGTTGTCTCTCTGTCTACATTTTAAACAGCAACCTGTGTACCCTGGCTTGCCAGGGTACAAAACCACTAGTATATATATAAGTACGCATCTGGTGTTGTGAATCATGATTTTTTTAATAATCATTCTTCATATCTTATGTGACTGAATTTTTTTTTTAACTTGGAATTTGATATGATTGCATTTTTTTTAAATAACATTTTCTGTTTTTACATTTTCCATCATTATTTTTGACTTTTTATTATATTGTCAGTCTTATTAAGCTATTAGTACATTGTTTTAATGCGACTATTGTGTTAGTGAGGTTTACTTCCAATTTCTTTTTTTTTTATAATTTTAATGGATTTTGTTTTCAATTTTATTTATTTATTGTATTCTAACTATTGTATTGTGCGTGTGACTGTGTTTGATGCGCCTTGAGCAGACTATTGTTTGATAATGCGCTTTATAAATAAAATTATTATTATTATTACGCTATCTATATCATATTTATGTGAACTCGTATAACGATGCCATATCTGTTTTATTTATTGACTATGATATTGTCTTTGTCATGTTTCATGTTTATATCATGTTGCCAACATGTCAAATTTTATTGTGCAAAACATGGGAAAATAAATCATCTTGTACTTGTGTATATTTCATAATTGCAGAACCCTTGCAAGTTCAGGCAAAGAGCTGAAAGACCCACTGCTCCGAGCCCTTGCCGCAAGAGAAGAGGCCAACAGAAGCGGGAAAATGACGGTATGTTAGCGGAATATTATTTTATAATGGAAAAGTAAAGTAAAAATTTGTTTTTAAATAGCACACTTGCCAGTTTACAGAACTGCACAAGTGGTTGCTAAAGTCAGGATCAAAAGTCAAGATTTGTTGTCTATAAAGCCTAGGCCTGATGACGAACGTTTTGATTGCAGTCATAGGGAAAATCATGACTTGAGTCACTGATTTAGTGAGACTATCACGGAGTCATCTCCGTCAATTCAGTTTGCAGCGTGATTTGCATTGCTTTTCCATGTTTAGGACATGCCCTAATTTCAACGAACTGATTGTGAGTCATTTAGCAGGGGAACCAATGAAACGCGCTACTTTTTGCGAAAATGGCCTTATAATTCCAAGACTGGACCGCTAAGAATGTTGTGTGAAAAATACCTGTGAAATAATAGAGATGATAAAGTCACATGAATGTTCATGGGGTATAGTCTTTTTCTCTGAACTTAGCAAATGAAATGCTACCGCTGATGCAAAAATTCTTCGTTGAGGCTTTTCACACATTTTGATTTTCGGCGGAGCAAGGGTAACACCTCTTGTGCTTTTGTTTATGCACAGTGACTGTGGGCATATTTACCAAAATCAAACGTTTTAGTGTGACTACTAACGACTCGCAGCGCCAATCCTCCTATTAAAATCATGACTCGCAAATATTCACTGTCATTGTGATTGCAATCAAAATGTTCGCTGTCAGACCTTGGTGAAGGGATCGATAATGTATGTAATTAATTTATTTAAAATACTTATGGTCCTAGACCTTTTTTTCTAGAGCATTAGTTTCAGTACAAATGACCTTTTTCTATTTAAAACAAAGAAAAGAGTGTTATTTTTTATTTTTAAACTTGGAAGTACTTTGACATAGTCAACAATCAGAACGAGCCCAATGTCAGTGTGTTGGTCGGTCTGTCGTTTGTTCCATTGCATGCAGTATCTCAAGACAAACTGAACAGATTTTGACTAAACTTCACATAAACATTACTTGGGTTAGCTGCCAACCTCCAATGCCATTGCTCAATTCTGTGCTAACCATGCTTTGTGTAGCTCAGACAGTGTCCTCAGCTAAATAATATTTATTATCACTGGTTACTGTAGATGGTGTTATACACTTGTAGGTTTAGTGTGTGAAGGCTTCAGACTCAAGGCACATGCTGATTTTTTCCCTTGTGTTCATTTAAAAAAAATTGTGTTTTAATATAATTTATTTAGAATTTTAAACTTGTTATTTACCTTTTTTTTTTTTAGGGGTGAGAGGTGGGGTTGCACTGTTGTTGTTGGGGTGTTTGTGGTTTTGTGCATGTGTGTGTATGTCTGTGTGTGTGAACAAAACAGACCTTAACCCAACACAATTTGTAAATGTGTGTGTGGTTCTCTAAAAATACATTTGCATGTCTTGCCATCTTATTATATTAATTTTTTAAACTTTCTAATACTGGCACAGATCAACTTCGTTTTATTTCAGACCATTGTCTTCATCCGGGATAAAAATGCAAGGGGACAGGAAATTTCAGGTTACATTGACTATGCCTACCGCTTGAAGGCTGAAGATTTTGAACCGTATTTTGGAGGACGAAAACGTCTTCTGCCGAGGCCATCTGATCTGAGGTTAGTCATATAACTTTTTAATTTCGACAATTTTTTACAAGTAAATATATACATGTGTTTTTCTAAGTTTCAAGATAAAATTCACCTGTAGCAATACTGCATGTTGTGTTTATTATTTTAAAAAAAAATTTACCAATACAAAAACTCGCTACTGTGTCGCAAGTTAAGCACCGTCCAGTGCGGTAAGCACTTGGATGGGTGACCGCAAAACGTGAAGCGACAAATAACAACGCCCCCAGTTGACTCAACTGTGACTGAGTACCTACTCTCTTAAGGGTGGGGAAGGTAAAGCAGCTGGCCCAAGATAAGTGTGATCTCCAACATCACGCTCCCCTACGGCCACAAGGCTATGGGACTACCTTTACCTTTACCTTTTTTAATACAAAAACTTAATTTAAATACACAACACAAACATTTGTAAATATGTATAATTATAATTCAGGCAGTTTTATGCACAGTAAATGTTGACATTCATTCATTGATATAACTACTATCAAAGCTTTTTTGTCTCTCCAATGTGGATGTAAAGTGTTTATTTGCAATATTTTGGAGATATTGTCTTACAAACTTGAAATTCTGCAGAAAATGTATGGTGCGGGAAACCAGTCTGTTACATAGTGTTTGGTGATAAAGAATTAAAGTAATTAAGTTCCTGTTTTGTTCTGTATTTCTTTAAAGTAATTCAGTTTATGTTTTGGTCTGTAGCTTTTACAACTGGGAGACACAGACATCCACATCCAACCCCACTCCAAACTATCAAGTAATTGCAGAGAATGCTTCAGGGCTCCTTTTCAAAAACAAACGTGACAGAAAGATCATCAACGTCGACCCTAAGGTAATTGGTGTGTGCTAATGTGAACTTGTCCGGTAATTTGAGCCTTTTCTTTTCATAAAACCTTCTGGTATCAGTTAATCACCACCAACAATTTATCTGGACCTCTTATTGCTTCAGCCAGTCTAGTTATTTTCAGTGCTGAATATGTGATTCAGTGTCTATGAAAATTAAGAGGAGGATGGATTGTCCTAATTTTCCCCATGTCCTCGCTGGAACTGCACTGTAGCTGGCATGATTTTAGAAAGCAAATTTACTTTCACCACAATAGGTTGTAAGTACAATCCAATTTTGTTTTAATTTCTATTGTCAGGATCTCAATATTTGTTTGTGTAGTCAGCTGCCAGTTTTGTGTGTGCAAACATCTTTTTAAACACACTCACATTTTCCCTATGGAAAAGGGGCAATAAGGTAAATTTAAAATAAAAAAATAAATAAAATAAAAAAAATTTAAATTGCAATGAATGAATTTTTATTGAAATAACTTAGTCATAGTTTATAGTTTATAGGGTCCATCCGACTGCAAAGAGCCGAATCAGGACCACAACTTGGTTGACAGAGGACTCGCCCCCGACTTATATGAAAGATCTGCTGAAACAACCCTAATGGTAACACTGAAGACACTCCACCAGTGGTCACTTTACAATAAAGGAACTAATGCAGAGAATGCTGAGGCTGTACTATTTATCGAACCCCCATTTACAAAAACAAAGTAGAATATAAACATCATTATAAAATATTAACATACATATACAATTCCTAAATTGCTCAATATTGCCATAGAAAGCCCTGGAGACCATTTGGCAGAAAGCGTCCAATATCCCCAAGTTGATCCAACAGACCCCATACAAAATGAGGAGTTTTGGGACTGTTTTCAAGGAAAAAGGTAGGTGATTGGTCTAGCAAAGAAGATAGTAGATTGATAGAACAGATTAGGAACGAGAAAGAACAAATGAGAATGACAGAAACTGGTAATTTAACGCTAAATTTCCACAAAGTGGGGATATTGAATGTTCTTGTAAACTTGTGCATCTTTATATTAAGGCCCATCTCCCAGCTGTCTATGAAAATCAAGTGTTGTTCATTCATGATATTTAACATGATTAATTACTGAATGTTGTACTAATGTAAGCGAAATGTTTTATCTGTTCATACAGGCTACCACCCCAGGAGACAATTCAACTCGTACTATTATTGAAACATCCAGGTACATCCAAGTGGTGATCTATGATCACATCACAAGGAGGAAAACATAAAAACGGCCATCACTAGTCCAGTTGTGCTAGTATATTTTAGTAAATAATGGCATATTGAGAATGTCTGTCCCGTTGGTTGTGATAATAAAGTTCTGTGCAGATTCTAATCAGTGACATTCATGAACAATTGCATCACTGACGGTTGACTCAAGCTGTTTGATGTGTGCATGTCCAGGTCTTGAGAGCATTCATTTTATGCATCAGTATTCATGGACATTTAACAATTCTTTCCGAAATTACTCATTTTTCTGTGACACTAACAAAATTGCATGTAATTTTGTGTATAATAAAGATCAAATAACAAGGATTTGAGTGTTTGTATATATGCAACACACGCAAACACACACTACATCTAATATTGTGTTTAGATTGCTTTATTTTGTATTGCAACAATTTCATTATACATGGAAAATCTCTTCAAAAGTTTGCTTACAAGTTATATATAATTATTTGAGTATGACCAAATGTAAAATCTGTTTTAAAATATTTTGATTGTATTCTCTTGAAGCTTTGTCAATAACAAAAAGTAAGCATATGAAATTTACTGTCTATGTAGCAACCATTTTATGTAAATGAAAAAAATCTATTAAAAGTAATAGATAATTTTAAAAAATAACATAAAATGAGTAAGTATCGTGGAAAAGAGATTTAAAAAAAAATATAACAATGTGACGATATCAAGCAATCTATAAATTCCATAGCAGTACAATATAAAGTAGAAATTCTGCTTACAAACATGGTTTACATTACATTACATAATTGTTGCTTTAGGTCCAGCGGACTCTTCCGAGCCAAATCAGGACCGGACAACCCCCAATCCGCATAAAAGATCTGCTGAAACAAACCTAGTGGGAAAACTGAATGCCCTCCACCAGCCAGTCACTTTACAATAAAGACATCCCACGCACGGGACGGCTGAGGCTTCACCCCAACTTATCGAACCCCCGTTTACAAAAACAAAATAGAATACAAACATCATTATAAATTATCAACAAAACACATACATATAAAATGCCTACATTGCTAAATAATAACATCATAGGAAGCCCTAGTGACCACCTGGCAGAAAGCGTCCAATATTCCCAAGCTGATCCAACAGACCTCATAAACAAATAAGGAGTCTTGTCCCGGAAGAGTTTTCAAGAAAAAAGGTAGGAGACTGGTCTAGCGAAGAAGACGATGGTATAGCAGATTGATAGAACAGAGCAGGAATGAGAAAGAGCAAATGAGAAAGACAGCGACAGTGGCAATTTAAAGCACTAAATTTCCAGAAAGTGGGGATACTATTTATACTGAACCCCCCAGCACCCCAACGGGGATTACAAACATGGTTACAGAATAAATGAAGACTGATATGTAGTAATGCAACATGCTAGATTTCAAGAGAAAATTAAGTGTTTATAACTCTGAATTTTTGTAATATACCACAAAACTTATAAGGATACATGACTACATGTTTTAAATGCCAGTTCTCCTCTCCCCCTTTAAAAAAAAATAGTATTCATATTATTATATACAAGTTCCATGTCATAATTATAAAAATTCTTCGTTACATATAAAAATATATTTAATTTGTATGAGAAGTTTAGGAAAAATAACTAGGTAAAACAAGGTACTACCATAGAAGAATGAACATTAACTCAGTATAGTGGAAATTTAACCTCCTTTACATAGAAAAAAAAAGGTTTGTGCTGCACGTAGAAGCAACAATAAAAGGTAAACATTAATTATTACAATACCTATCAGTTTTATATACACACTGACATAAAAACAGCAGAATGGAATTTAAATAGCCATAATGAGTTATTTTATATTAAGCATCTGTTTCACTATTAGACACACAAGTCAAAGGCCAAATTTTATGGACTGTAAGCCACTACCATTTTTTATCCGCTCGGACCTCTGGAGCTTATGGCCATGTGTTTTTAACACGTTTTTCTCCCTCAAGGTTTCTGATCTTTGATCTGATTTCCCTTATCTAGAGCGGATAAATGATTCTGAAGATAAAGATCAGAATTCACAACATTTTAAAAAAGGGTGGAAGTGGTGGTAGGCTAACAGTTCAGAAAATGCAGGCATTAAATAATTGTCATACAAAGCAGTAATCTCCCTGGTGTTACAAGGATAAAGATAAATGAAAATCGTTATCATAATTACTATACAACTGATATTTATATACATTAATACATAACAACATTGGAACATTGCTGCACTTCTAGACAGTTCATTTGTTCTAATTTTGTTATTTGTTTTCATAAATAGTATAATAAAAAAGAAAGAAAAAGACACCGCATTTCTACTTCAACTTCACATGACCTCTTCTGCATATATGATCAAATAACCCAATGTTGTTGCATGCTTTGGGTTAAATAAAACAGCCATTCCACTGTACGATTACCTTTATTTTTTGGTATACTTCCGCAAGGCCTAAAATGACCTTGACAACAAGTTTGGACTTTATATTTCTCATAGTTTAGGGTCAAGGTCACTTCAAAGTACCCATATACTGACTTTGGACAGCTCCGGTAACCTTGATCTTGGAGTGAGGTTGAACAAATTTGCATAGAATGCATCTCATTGATATCTATCATGCACCAAAGAATCATAAGTTCAATATTAATAGCTTAGAAAAAAGTGAAATTTGTGAATATTTGTCATTTTTTAAACTAACATTTGTTGACCCTGTGACCTTGACCTTGAAGTGAAGTCATTCATTCATTGATCATTTATGAGGTCTCATGGATAAAAACAATCTTACCAACTTTGGTTGTGTTAGTTGAAATAGGTTCTGAGACATTAATCCACTTGCAAGTTTTGCACAGACAGTGGAAGGCACACAGACAGATGGATGGGCGGACACATGTTTTTTATAATGTAATTTTTGGACTATTTAGAATTCATCTTGCACAGATTTGTTTTGGGGGAGCAGAGGTGGGTGAAGGGTGAGGAGGAGGAGTTGTGGTGGGTGGGAGTACATAGACTCACAATGCTATGCGTGCGAGTCAAAAATAAAGTGAAAGAAACAATTGCACAAAGTTCTTGTTCTAATTTATTGTTATGGCACACAGACATAAAGGAGACAAATTCTAAAAGTAAAGTAGACAACCCAGATCAATATTCTATTATTTGAAAGAGACCTTTTTCAGTTCAAGCTATTGGACGAATCTTCCTCTCTACTAAAGCCCATAAACTATTCAGTTTTGTCCCACCTCAATTGGTAGTGCATTTGCCTGGCAAACCCAGGTTCAAATCCCGTTGTGGGTGAAATAAAAAGTGGCCATTTTTCACTGTCCATCTTAGCAGTATGATTGCTCTAGTGGTTCAGTGTTGATTTAGATCCCTACCCCTTGTTCCCTTGGATTATTCCCGTCTGTTATATCGCCAATGGTGGGGGTAGATGATAAATCTCAATGTTCATTCAATTCATCATTCAGTTCTGTGTTCTCAGTATACACAAACATATATAAAAATACATTTACTTTACATCATCATCAGCAGAAATTTTGATAAAACAGTACAACATGTCATTACACATAAAGTATTCTCATCATTAATAGCATATTTTATTTACAGAACACAAATAGTCAAATGATCAGCAGCAGCAACAAGCTGAATGGATTGAACAATTTAAAATGCAATGCTTAAAAACTGGTATATTATGATGTCCCAGCCGAATGATTGTATCATACTCCATCAACAAATCATTGACAATAAATTGAACATGCATGTATGGAGTTAAAATATTTAAATGAAATAGATATTTGCAATTGTTAACATTTCAGTCACAATAAGGATCTTAATAACTTGCAAAAAATCAATGCACCAACCTGAAGTTTCGCAACTGTTCATTGTACAGGAGATTTTAAACTAAACTGAAGATATTGAAGGTCACATAAGAAGGTTTGTAATTGTCCGCATATAGATCCAGTTTAGTTGTATAATCTGCCGAATGTACAATTAAAATGCTTTTGCAAAACTTTGGTTTTCAATGGTAGTTGTTGTCTCCCAAGTACAAGTGTGATCTGGAGATCTTTACAGACTTGGCATTTCTCTCCATTCATTTTCATAGGAGCGAGAGTGTTCTCTGCAATAAAACAAACAAAACCAATATGATTGCTAAAAGGCATGAAGGTTGGACCACCAGCTCACAAAAAGCACTATACAAGTGCACTTTTTTAAACACTCCAAAAACAGAAAGGAATGACGAAGAAAAGGATAGGATATCATTTTTAACAGGTAAATAGTTTTGTTTCCCTTTCTCCCTTTTGTTTCTTAAGCACCTTGAATCCCATTTTCTTTGAGATATGTGTGTTTTATAAATTCATGTATTAATGTTATTATTACTATTATTCTGATTTTTCTTTAACGTACCTGCTGTGGCTGTGTGAGCTTTTCCTGTCACGGGAGTAGAAATCTCTATGATCTTGCTCCAAAGTTGCAGCTGAGGGGTCATAATACATGATAGCTGGGTTGCCCACAGCCATGGGTCGCATCATGCCTGCACTTTCATATGTAGGATTGAAGTAGTCAACAAAGCCCTCGGACATTGTACTGCCCTCAAAGCGGGTTGTGTCCTTATATTGCTTGTTCCCATTGGCGTAGGTGTCCTTCTTGCCTTTTTTGGTTTTACGTCTCCTGAGAAATATATGAAAGATGTACTAATTAATATAGCCTTTGTAGTGCCCAAGAATAACTAGAATTACTTTTCTTCATATTGCTTCTTTGTGTGGTCAAGATAATATTTCATTTTTTTTAATAATATGATTATGCAATACAATACATCTTTATTGTCCAAATTTTCCATTATCAGGAAATTGGCATTGAGCAAAAACTTTGCATACAATAGTAAATTAACGAAACTAACATTTTCCATTCTCTTTCTCTCCCCCTAGAAGGGTACATAAAATCATCAAAATACATATGAAAGTTAAGATTTCAATTAAACATACAAAACTGGTTTTGCTGACTAGGCAACAGAGTTAGCGATTGTTGAAAATTGAGATCACACTAGGGATGAAAGAATTCTTGTGTAATTTTCTCTAAGCGAGCTGCATCTGAAGCCTTCAATTTGATGGCAAGTACCGAAAACAATGATTCAGGGGAAGGGGTGGGGAGGGGGAGGGGGGGGACGTGTCGAATGTGATGTGATTTGCCTTTTTCCAAGTGGTTGTGGTGTACAGTTCACTCAGCTGTTTCTGAGAGATGCTAGTTATTTTGCTCACCATGTTCACAATCCTATTCAAGGGTAACCCTGTGTAGATATTAGAAGTCCAGGACAGTTCCCACTGACTGACTGCAAACATGTACATTTTAGAGAGAGAGAGAGAGAGAGAGAGAGAGAGAGAGAGAGAGAGAGATGATGATGATGATGTAGACTTGTATAGCGCAGGTATCCACGATAACAAGGTTCATGCTCATAGCTCCAATGCTATGGAATGATCTTCCCATGACCTTGAAACAATCCAAGTCTGTGGCGGATTTTAAGAGAGCCTTGAAAACGCTCTTTTTCACATCTACCAGATAGACGTAAAATAATTATTCGATGTATTTTAGATGTTAAGATGATGGTGCTTCATTAGGTTACATTGTTTAATCGGTATAAGTACTTATGGGTTTGTTGTTGCTGCTTTATTCTTTTTCTTCAATTTATTTTTCTTTTTATCATTATTTTTTATGATTTATGTATTTATTGGTATTTCCTTTTTCCACCTTCTCATTTATATTATGTTGTTTCTTTGTTTTATAGTCTAAAATCACATAATTTGTGAACAGACGTTAAATAAATTGATTGAATTGAATTGAATTGTGGAGGGGAAACAAGAGATAAAGATGTGGCCATCAGACAAAAACTATTTACAGCCGATTTCTTTAAAAAAAAAAAAACACACATCTATCTGGTAGATGTAAAAAAGAGCGTTTTCAAGGCTCTCTTAAAATCCGCCACAGACTTGGATTGTTTCAAGGTCATGGGAAGATCATTCCATAGCATTGGAGCTGTGTTGGAGAAGGCCCGAGAGCCAAATGTTTTCTTATTGCTTTTGCCAGACTTCACAATTTGAAGTCTTAACCGTTGTTGTGAGGAAGAATGAAGAAAACGTTGGAGTTCAGGGGGAAGAGGGGGGGAGAGTGAGAGAGAGAGAGATGGGGGGGAGAGAGAGAGAAGGAGGGAGAGAGAGAGAGAGAGAGAGAGAGGGAGAGAGAGAGAGAGAGAGAGAGAGAGAGAGAGAGAGAGAGAGAGAGAGAGAGAGAGAGAGAGAGAGAGAGAAAAGCTAGTTATAACTAGAACAGAAGAAATAATTAGGTTTATATTAAAATAGTGAGTTCTTCTCAAGGTAGCTTTTATTCTTGGTTAGTAGAAAGAAATTAGTCAGTTGTATTTAAAAGTCAGCAGAGAAAGCCATTTTTACTTTGTTGCTTCATGTTAATTTTCAAGTATGTATAATACATATAGCTGTTTTTCATAATATTTAGAATAGCAGTAAAGTAAATAACAGAATCTTAGATAACAAGAGATGAAAATAATAGAGTCACAGCAGCAATCTAAATGATATAAACCGGAATAAGTGAATTTGTTGTAAATACGTTTCATGAAAATTAAGAAAGTCATTCTTACTTTGATGCTTTATTTTCATTTTCAGGTCTTTTGTTTCTCCTCAGTCAAATTACCCTCACTATTCTCATCACTAGGAAGAGTATGAACTGACACACTTCATATATACAAACACCCCCCATCAAGTTTACACAAGGATGATTTCTCTCTAACGTTGAGCAGACCAAATCCCGTTATGATGCTGAAGGTGAGAATGCTTTTTACAGGTTGCGGTTCACTAACCCAAGGACATGACTACTAACACCAAAGGCTCTTGAGTTTTCTAAGCAAATATAGACGCTGATGGATTTTTTACAGACCGCATCTGCGTTGTCCTGAAATGATAATTTATTATCAATAACAGTGCCAAGATATTTGAAATTGCTGACCTCAATAATGATAGGTGTGTTGCATGTGGTTCTCCTATTGTTCTTTTGTTTTTTAAATGTTGAGGTTGAGAAAGCTGCTTTTAAACCAAGTATTCAGAGTATCTATCTGGAGAAAGTACAGAGCCAAAGAGTCTTCACCCCTGAGTCAGGTCACCAACGCCATATCATCAACAAACTGAATAAGTATGAGAAATGTACTCAAAAAGGAAATGTATTAGTATCTTCAGATATAGTCTTTGTGTATAGGATAGACAAAAAGATACCTTATTCATTTTCACAGAAAATATATTTAAATTTATCTTCCTTTCAGAAAATCTGCTAGTACTTGTCCATAATCTGCTTCATCAAAGTTAGATTCCAAAGTCCAAACAGGATTTGCATACTATTTTGGCAGGCATTATTATTATTATTAGCAGTAATTATAGCCTGCCAGTTAAGAAATTGGGGACCAATGCAACAACTGTTTTGGAAGCTGTTCATTACTGACAATGGAAAAAAATGTTTTGGTATTTAAGCTCATTTCCTTCTTTCCTAATAATCTTTTAAGATGTCTATTCTTTCATTAAGGAAAAATGATCCAATAATAAATCCTTTTTTAAAAAAAGAAGATTTCGGTGTGGCTTTTGCTGACCTCCCTTTTTGTATTAACCTCTTGTCTTCTTATGACGAGATAAATTGTCATACAACAGTGTGACAAAAAATGCCACTGACGTATTATATCATCATCATCATTGTGACCTTTTATTCTCGGTACAGTTAAACCGTCAGCTAAACAAATCCACACGATTGGAAAGCTCAGAATATTAACTGTTTAACATTCATAAGTTAGGTATGATAACCCTTTTCACTGGCCGATGGTGGCCCACCCCCTTAAGCTCCTACCCCACCCCACTCACATGCCCACAAAGCTGATCTATTCGCCAAACAGGAACATATTTGAAAGGGATGCAAATACTGCTCATCCATATATCAAAATTACAACAAATACGATTTGATTGTTTCCCTCTCTCTCTCTCACCATCTCTTATTTGGACTAAAAATAAATAAATAAAATTGTAAAAGCAGTAATTTTTTAAATTTATTTCTTCTTTCCAAAAAGCATATTTATGCAGAAAATTTAATTACTTTTCAGAAATGTATAAGTGTTACCCAGTTATTTCTAATACTGTTCACAGTAGAATTTTTTGTAAATTTTAACAATCATGAGCCAGAGTGGCGTGGTAAATGGTTGTAACTCTGTGCAATTGTCCCTGGGCAGCGAAAGAGTTAATAAGAAATGATTCCAACATTTTTTATGGTGCCTCTAATGTGATTCATACTATGGGCGAAAAAGAGAGAGAGAGAGAGAGAGAGAGAGAGAGAGAGAGAGAGAGAGAGAGAGAGAGAGAGAGAGAGAGAGAGAGAGAGAGAGAGAGAGAGAGAGAGAGAGAGAGAGAGAGAGAGAGAGAGAGAGAGAGAGAGAGAGAGAGAGAGAGAGAGAGAGAGAGAGAGAGAGAGAGAGAGAGAGAGAGAGAGAGAGAGAGAGAGAGAGAGAGAGAGAGAGAGAGAGAGAGAGAGAGAGAGAGAGAGAGAGAGAGAGAGAGAGAGAGAGAGAGAGAGAGAGAGAGAGAGAGAGAGAGAGAGAGAGACCCCATTCAGGAACTGTTTCCAGGCTGGATTTTAGAAATTAATTTAGTATGGTTGTGTGTCAAGTTTATACTTACAGACAAGTCACAATGCCAACAATGAGTAGCACGAAAAACAGGAAGGCAGCGCATCCTCCAATGATGCCACCAATCACTGGTGCCTTGTCAGTCGTGTCCGCTTCACACAGAAAGCATTGAGAACAAAATGAAAGCTAGAAGGGCAAGCCCATATAAGCTGCATGCTATTTAGAGTCATCCATTCACAACATTCTATATGAAAATGAAGTGCCCAGTACACATGGAAATTTAAGAAATAAAGCAAAACAGTTGCATTAATTATGATGAAAAATAATATTAACTTTGAACTTGAAATGACTTTACTTCCACGTAACTGTGAACACTCATGTATCATCACATAAACTAAATTAAAAAGTTGTATTATGTGCTCTGTGGGTTCGGGCAAATAGAATAGACCCAACGTTTCCCGGCGTGTCGTAAGAGGCAACTAACAGGGGTGATGTTAGCACGGCATCACTGGGCGAAAGTCTTCTACACAGAAGTCACCGGCCAGGGCGGAGGAACCTCACGTTACTACAGGTTCAACGACCACGTGCTCAGGGCCAAGGCGAGCCACACTGTATTCGTGGATTTCGGCTGTGGCCAACAGCCTGGAGAGGATTGGGCCCTGCCAGGTCTTTTTTGCCCAAGACACAACACATGATGAGGCTATCCACTAATTCCATGCCGGATCGGTCGTCGCCCGGCTACACAAGGACCGCGCCTTTCGTTGGCCACCAGGACGGAGGTGAAAAGTATGCTACTGATGGACAAATTAGCAAGATCCGCACGAGAAACAACATCGTCATAGGAACCTGGAATGTCAGGACCCTAACTGCGGAAGGAAAATTAGAAGAACTGGCCCACGAGCTGGACCACTATCGATGGAACGTTCTAGGTATCAGCGAACTGCGCTGGAAAGGCCTAGGTGAAACAACGACTGACAAAGGCCACAAGCTCTATTTCAGCGGTAGAGATGACAGGCACGAACACGGCGTTGGATTCTTGGTCCACAAGAACATTCTAGCCACTGTCATGGGTTGCCGCCCAGTCTCCAGTAGACTCATTACCATCCGTCTGAGAGCAACCCCTTTCAACATTACCATCATCCAGGCCTATGCCCCAACATCAGACTATGAAGACAGCGAAGTGGAGGATTTTTATGAAAATATACAGGCGGTCCTTGACCAAGTGCCGAAGAAGGACATAGTCATAGTGCAAGGCGACTGGAATGCCAAGGTTGGCCAAGATGCGCACCACAACTGGGGAGACACATGCGGACCCCACTGCAACAACGAGACAAATGACAGGGGTCTGAGGCTATTGGAGTTTGCCAGATACAACAATCTGGTACTGGCAAACACGCTTGGTCTCCACAAAAAATCCAGACGATGGACATGGCACAGTCCCGGCGGGGAACATCACAACCAGATCGACTACATCATGGTCAAGAAACGCTTCAGATCAAGCATCAACATTGGCAGGACACGCACTTTTCCAGGAGCAGACATTGGAAGTGACCACGATCTCGTGATGATGTCTTTCCGGCTCCATTTGAAGAGAGTAAATACAGCAAAGTGCACTAGGCTGAAGTTCGACCTGGACAAACTGCAAGACCCGGAGGTGGCAAAAATATTTCAGGCCACAATTGGAGGGAAATTTGCACCACTGCTTATTTTGGGGGCAGGCGAAGTAGATGTCAACACCATGACCAATACCTTCAACTCAGCTGTAACAGATGCCGCCACTGAGATCCTTGGCAAGCACCGACCAAAGAAGAAGCCGTGGATCACACCTGAACTTTTGGATCTGTGTGATAAACGAAGAGAGTTAAAAAAGAAAAAGAACACCTCACAGGGAGCTGATGTCTACCGAAAAATCAACAATGACATCCGAAAAGGCATGCGCACAGCAAAGGAGAACTGGATAGAAGATCAATGCCAGGAAATAGAGAACAATCTGAACAAGAACAACAGCAAGAAGGCCTACCAGACTGTGAAGCGGCTGACAAGTGTTAAACAGCCCAAAGTCTCCACTATCCAAAGCAAGTCTGGCATTTGCCTTACAGAAGAACAAGAAGTCTTGGACAGATGGACAGAGTACTGCTCTGACCTTTACAACCATACACCAAATGGAGACCCATCAGTTCTAGCATGTCCCGAGAGCAGAGAAGAAGAAGAAATCCTCCCAATTCTCCGGGAAGAAGTTGAGGCAGCAGTGCAATCGCTGAAGAAAGGGAAGTCAGCGGGAGTGGACAACATACCAGCGGAACTGCTACAAGCAGGAGGAGAAGCGATGACTGATGCTCTCACCATTATCTGTAACAAGATCTGGCAGAGTGGGGAATGGCCTACACCATGGACCCAGTCGCTTGTCATCACTCTTCCCAAAAAAGGTAACCTTCAGGAGTGTGAAAATTACCGCACCATCAGCCTCATCAGCCATCCCAGCAAGGTCCTCCTGAAAATAATACTCAACAGGTTGAAACCACAAGCTGAACAAATCATAGCTGAAGAACAAGCAGGATTCATGGCAGGGCGAAGTACCACTGAACAGATTTTCAACCTCAGAATAATCTGTGAGAAATACCTACAGCACCAACAACATCTATATCATGTGTTCATAGACTTCAAGAAGGCATTTGACCAAGTCTGGCATGCAGCTCTATGGGCAACCATGAAAGTGTACAACATCAGCCCTAAAATTATAGAAGTCATCAAAAGCCTGTATGACAAGGCTACCAGTGCAGTCCTCCATAACAGCGTCATCGGGAACTGGTTCAGAACAACAATCGGTGTGCGTCAAGGATGCCTACTCTCTCCAACACTCTTCAACATCTTCCTAGAGCGCATCATGTCAGATGCTCTTGCAGATCACGAAGGCACAGTCAGCATAGGGGGCAGAGCAATCTCCAATCTTCGTTTTGCGGATGATATTGATGGATTGGCTGGAGAGGAACAAGAACTTGAACAGCTTGTACAGAGGCTTGACACCACCTCCAGAGCTTATGGAATGGAAATAAGTGCAGAGAAGACCAAAATGATGACCAACAACACCAATGGCATCAACACGGACATCAAAGTACAAGGCCAATCCCTCAACACAGTGCACAGCTTCAAATATTTAGGAGCCATTGTGTCAGACAATGGGTCTCGACAGGAAGTCCTCTCCAGGATCGCACAAACAACTGCTGCCCTGACAAGGTTGAAGCCCATTTGGAAAGACAGAACCATCAGTCTACATTCCAAAGTAAGACTGCTGCGCTCTCTGGTCATCTCCATCTTCCTATATGCTTGCGAAGCATGGAACCTCACAGCAGATCTCCAACGAAGAATACAAAGCATGGAGATGAGGTGCTACAGAAGACTTCTGTGCATTTCCTATACCCAACACATCACCAACGTTGAAGTCCGACAGACCATCACACAAGCCATTGGACAACACGATGACCTGCTCACTGTGGTGAAGAAACGGAAACTCCGATGGTATGGCCACGTCACCAGATCATCAGGCCTTGCAAAGACCATTCTGCAAGGCACAGTGCAAGGAGGTAGAAGAAGGGGGAGACCGAAAAAGAGGTGGGAGGACAACATTCGAGAATGGACTGGTTTGACACTGAGCGAAGCCATGAGGGCTGCTGAGGACAGAGAAAGATGGAGTATGCTGGTTAAGCGATCATCTGTGGTGCCCCTACGACCTTCGGGTTATGGGACAGGATAGGATAGGGATAGGATAGTATTATATATTGAAAAGCATCACTGACAATGAAATAACATTTATTATAAGACTAACTATAAGACTAACTAACCGATCCAGAAAGTGCATCATCTTTTACAATCCTTAACAACTCATCAATATTTACCATTCTTTCTGGTGCCACAATTTTTTCCTTCATAGTTGTCAGTACAGGCACAAGATACTCCATCTGGGTCATTTTCATCATACACACACTGGCCATGACCACTGCAGTATTTCTGACCAGAGTTGGCTTCACTGCATTTCACTGAAAGGTAGTAAACAGAAATCAGGCAATACTGATTTTGCTGGCTTAATTCTTCAAATTCAGTGGATGCAATGAAAACCATACCTTCTCATACATGCACACACATCTCATACATAAAAAACAACAACAAAACAAACAAAAATAAAACAAAAAAACAAAACAATAACAACTTGGAAAATGTAGATTTGTTGCAAGTACAGACACAGATTGCTACACTTATACAAGACAAGATTTAAATACTGACACAGTATGAGCTGGAGGAATGATTGTAAATTTAGCACAAATGTTTACATTTTCTAGCTTATTAGTGTTACACAGTTGTTGTTTTTATAAATTGTTGATTCTGCCCCGATGCTTGAGTCTTGATAAGTGTAACTCAGATTCGTTTATCCACGCAACCTGTCCACTCGGCAACAAGACAGGAGTCATCGTATGAAGTTTTCCAACTTTATTCAGCATACATCAACAACTGCATACAAGATCGCTCAATCGTTTTTTTCACTTCCACTCTTTCACTCTTCCAAGATGACACAGTGCACCGCTAATATAGTTTCTCTATAATCGAGAGAAAGTTCGAACATTCCAGCATGACGCAATAACAACCAATCAAACTAAAACTCGTCACCGGAACTATACACTGTCTAGATTTATCTACATGTATCGATCAATAGTAAACAAGTCATTCTAGAAAATTCTCCAATAATATCGACTAATTAAAATTATCAATATTATACTAAGCTTCTTCTAACAACAATGCAAAATCAAATCAAAAGTAAATACACTCTGTTATTACATGGTTTGCAAAACAAAACGATCGGATCTATCGTGCACGTCTCCAACGTAACAATTAGCGTCACTCTTCCATACAACTTGCTTGCAAAATAGAATGGTTTTGTGTGTCGTATTACATTCTGAAATGTGTACTGCAAAAAACAAAATATAACTTACATATGCAGGAGGTTTCACTTTTTGTCCCTGTAGATGTGGTGAATTTGTGAAGTGGACAATCCTTGCATTGTGATTGGCCTGGCAGACTTTGGTATTTATTGAGAGGACACGCATCACAGGCTGTAGCTCCTGAGGTTTCGGAGTAATAGCCGCTTGAGCAGTTTTCTGGGGAAAAGAAAATGCATTGAACTTAAAGCAAACATGACAGTTAGTTCTGATCTTGGTACATGAGAAACAGGGACACTTGAACACTAAGGTATAACGCCTACATCCACCATTGGCAATAGGGCAGACAGGGATAACCATGCCAGGGAACAAGGGGTAGGAACACTCTACCACTTGAGCTACGGCGGTGGGACAGGGACATTTAAAAAGCCGTGAGGCTTATATAGTCCCTCTGAACCGAACTGAACTGAAAACTGAACTAAACCCATTTTGTGCAGCTGCCAGAGGGGTCCTTTACTTATCTTTACCAAGGGAACAAATTCAACATCACAATAACAAGGAAATGTGTTCCAATCAAAAGAGTGTACTTGTAATTCCTTCACAGACATAAAATTAAAAAAATAAAAACATGTCAGCTCAGTCATTTCTGGAAGAGGTGCATTTTTAAGGGTTAAAAAAAATCATATAATATTAATATATTATTCTACAGAGTTAAACCTTATATTTTTGGAAAGCTAAAAAAATGCACATTTTAATACTGTTAGCCTCCCATGCAGGTATATATAGTGCTACTTTTTTTTTCCGTAGCATGCAAGCTTTGTGGAGGCTGCCATCTTTTTCAAACGGGGCTTTTTCTTCTTTTTGTTCAATATTATGATACTGCATGCAGTCAATCTAAAATTCCAAAAATAAAAACATTGATTTCAATTCCAACTTCTATAATAGCAATCTCTTTAGTTGGCTGCGTTTTGACTTCGAATGAAGAAAAAGTACGCTTTGCTGGAAATCTGCCAGAGCACTGCATGCAGTTAAGCAGTTGCACAAATATTAACTTTATTACCATAAGTCTGTATGCTCATTCAGTGAATAGCTTTTGCTGTACCTATGAATACGCAACAAGGTACAAAAAGTGAAACACATAAAGATAATGAATTCATAGATTGAATAAATTTGCCAACACAATTTTATTTGTATTCAGTCTGAACACACTATAATAGGTAAAAGGTGTCCCCATTCTTTTTCGGTCGTTGGAGAAGGAAGGGTTTGGGATATTCCCTTTCTCTAGGCCAGTTCAATGAGGGTGGTGCCTATCTCCTCTCACTCGCTGCTTTACCTTCCCAGATCAAAGTACCCATTTACAGCTTGGTGGACTGGGTGTTGCGCTCTTGGTTCAATCTGTGTTGTTTGGTGGTTGCCTTTCAGGCATGGTCACCCATCCATGTACAAACCATGTTCAACATTGTTTAACATGAAACATTACTAGTGTGCGTCAAAACCACTACACCACTGCGCCAGCAAATAGGTAAATATAAATACAAAATAAAACCTACGGCACTTCGATCCATTGAGAAACTGTCCTGCTTGACAGGTCACAAACTTTGTTATTTCTGGTGGACCGTTCATTACAATTTTGCTTGTAATCTGCAACATACACAAGAAAAAAGTAGGTAAAGGAAATACATCTGGTAAAATATATATCATCAGTGTCCAAATGCCAGTAAAATCCGTGGGTGACCTAAACTATGTTGCTGACTCTCCTGACTGGCAACCTTTTCATACTGCTGTTGGGCCCTTCCACCCATTCTATTTTCAATGATTCTTTCGAGTTTCATGAATTGACAATTGTGTTCCATTATTTTGGGCAAAAATTGTTAACAGACTAGTAAGAAATGCTGTGGTTAACTTTGCTCGAGTCACTAGCCCTGTGGGTGTTGAAATTTCCAGATTTCAGCAATCCTGATCATACATATTACATATTATATCAAATCACTGGTTTGCGGAAAATAAAAATGCCCCCTTTTTACTGGGAAAGTTTTTTTTTTCTTTCTGCAAATGACTAACGCCAGCATATTGTCACTCCAAGAAAATTAAGAAAGTTCAAAGTTATAAAAAAAGAATTATAAGGTCAAAGTCCATATGACTCACATGCTTCTTATGGAACTTGCAATATGTAACATGAAAATGACTACCCAGAAAAAAACAACCAAAAAAAGAAACAGCTGCATTGAAATGCAAAGTAATACTGACTTTGATCTTTCTATGCTCTTGAACTTGAGATGACATTGATCCCGGCTCCAAATACACTAATGTAATATCACATAAACTACAGTAAAAAGTTGTATCATGCTACAAAAAAAACAGTGATCTTTAGATGACCTTGACCTTAGGATGACCATGACCTTCATGTGACCTCTCATGTTCATGTATGATCAAATAACCCAATGTTGTTGCATCCTACAGATTATATAGAATCATTCCACTTTACGATGACATATTTTTGTGTTTTTGCTAGACCTAAAATGATCATGACCTTCAAGATCAAAGCGAAAATGAAACAAATATAAAAGATCAATCTATCGTCTCTAAACACAACAAGTTTGAACTTGTACCTATACTAAATGAAAGCTCCAATGACCTTGACCTTGGAGTGAGGTTGACCAAATTTCACAAACTTTCAAGTACCACTTGCTACAAATTTCAAAGACCGTATAACCCAAACTAAGAGTGGGGGGAGGGGGGGGAGTATTCTAATGGTGGGAATGAAAAAAAGAGTACTAATGTTCTGGACTATGTACACTACAACAAGTCGTGAGCACTGACAGTTCACAGTCTGTGAATGCTCAAACACACCAATACACTAACTTTAAAATTTAGAGTTCAAGACCTGCACTGATGGTCACTGTTTTAATATCTTTTCAGCTATAAAAGTGTTACACTCGATGTTGTTTTTCCTCTATCGGTAGTTGATTCAGCCCCGATGCTTGAAATCCTGATAGGTGTAACTCAGATTCGTTTATCCACGCAACCCGTTCAATCATCAACAAGTCAGGAGTCATCGTATGAAGTTTTCCACTTTTATTCAGCACACATCAACAACTGCATACCATCGCTCAATCGCTTTTTCCACTCTACAATTCTCAGCTTTGAACTTTCCACTTTTTACAACTTTCTCAACTCTAATACAACAGCTCTCTCTTTACTTTCAACTCTCTCTAGAAAACCCACCTTTTGAAACAGTGCTGCACTATCTATCTATCTATCTATCTATCTATCTATCTATCTATCTATCTATATATCTATATATATATATATATATATATATATATATATATATATATATATATATATATATATATATATATAGTCTCTAAACTCCAGAAAGAGCGAGAAAACCCCCAACGTGACACACCTCAACCAATCAGAATTAATTTCATCATCACTGTCTCACGTCATACAACCCTATTTGGAATGGAAACTTCCATGGTTACCACTAGAACTATCCATATGCTTCGATCGATAGTAAACAACTGACTCGAGAAAATTTTCAAATAATATCGAGCAACTAAAAACACCAACGTTATACAAAGCTTCTTCTAATAACAACGCAAAATCAAATCAAAGATAAATACACTCTATTACTGCATGCGCTGCAAAACAAAACGAACAGATCTATCGCGCGCGTCACGCACGCAAGCCTACCATTGCACGCGCTTCACACATAATATCGTGTGCATTTCACATGCACCATCATGCGCGTCTCAACGTAACAAAAAGTTATATACAAATTTACACGTGATAGTGCATTACAGCTATTTAATTTAGGATTTGCTATGTTTCAATGCAAGAGCTTTGTCCAGTTCATCAATAGCTGCTCTCTTCTCGTGGCTCCTCTTTCTAAGGGCATTTGACTCAGCAATTAAGGTCAGTTTGCCCTTCTTTTCTGCCTCTTCAGCCTTTTCTTTAGCTGATTTTTCCAGAGCTGAGGCATCTGCAAGGAGACAGGTTGAGTTTTTCCAAAATGACACAGATACTTGCTGTATGCACTGCCACCATAGGACAATAGTTCTTTAGTGATCTTAACTGGCAGCACTCAACCAGCCTGACTTACTGCTTGGATTACATGCTGTCTAGCTTTAAGACTCTCTTGATTGAGGTTCACAGTAGTTTTTCACTTGTTGACACTGAAACCATGTTCAACTGTGGCCTGGCCATGGGACAACAGCAAGATCTGCTGGATCACCAACCAGAGAAGATTATACTGTTTTTGTTGGCTCAGACCAACTATAATAATCCAGCTTCACAAACTTTCACAGACCCGATCAAGTTTGGTTGATTTTTAAAAACTTTCACTGACAGTGGTGAAAAAACGGAAACTCAGATGGTATGGCCACATCACCAGATCATCAGGTCTTGCAAAGATCATCCTGCAATGCACAGTGCAAGGAGGTAGAAGAAGAGGGAGACCGAAAAAGAGGTGGGAGGACAACATTCGAGAATGGACTGGTTTGACACTGAGAGAAACCATCAGGGTTGCTGAGGACAGGGAAAGATGGAGTACGCTGGGTAAACGATCATCTGTGGTGCCCATACGACCTCTGAGTTACGGGATAGGATAGGATAGGATTCACTGACTGGAAAACACCTCAGTTTTCTCAAACTTTCACAAACTTCACTGACCGCTGGGAACCCTGTATTTAGGACTCATGTCGCACAGATTTGCAAAAATCTGGAGAAAAAAAATTTGGGGTTGGGGGAGGGTGAGTACATAGATTCATATTGCTACATATGCAAATCAAAATTTCTTTACCATCTTCATTTAAACACATAACAAATATAATGTCATTACAATTTTCTTTATCATAAGACAACAGAATAATACATTTGTGTACTTACGAAGAAACAATGAGAATCATACAAATTAAAATTGTTTCAACATAAAATTAAAACACTAGCATGTGTAGCTTACCAATGCTTCCGATTGCGTGTTGTATAAAGCTCTCTCGAAAGTTGATGCAGACTCTTGAATCGCCATTGTTACATTGTTTTGGACTTCATTCCTGAAGAAAAACACATTCATTATAATGAGTATAAACAAATATTCTAAAAACATAAAATATATTCACTATTTATTTACTTCATCACTTTTACAAAGGACTTTTCCAGCTCAAGAGCTTCTCAAGGTGCTGGCTGACACAGGATCTAACTCAACCGCCCGAAGCGCCCACTTGCAACTCTTTAGCGCATAGTCTGAGGCCCAGAGGACTTAGCATAATCCTGGGCAACCGGAGATGGAGATAAGGGACCTACCCGTCACTCACCAGTCTAGGAAATGAGCGTCAGGATCTTTAAATTCTGTACCATGGAATGTTTGCGTGCACAGACTAATTCCCAGTTTATACTCTCATTCGAAGGAGTAGGGGTGCAGTGTCTTAGTTGGTTTTGTTTTGTATACCCGATCACTCAAGATTGTGCTCATTCGTCTGGGCGTTAAACTATACGCCCAAATGTTGCAAGTGGGTGCCTCGAGCAACTAGAGTTAGATCCTGTATCCACCAGTGCCTTGAGCAGCTCTTGAGCTGGGAAAGCACTATATAACATTATAAGACCAATTTTAAAAAAACTTCACTAATAACCCTATTTCCTATTTTTCTAGTTCCTCTGTCAGGGCAGCAGTTGTTTGTGCAATCCTGGACAAAACTTCCTGTCAGGACCCATTGTCTGATAAAATGGCTCCTAAGTTTTTGAAGCTATGCACCGTGTTTAGGGACTGGTCTTGGACTTTGTTGTCCGTGTTGATGCCATTGGTGTTGTTGGTCATCATTTTGGTCTTCTCTGCACTTATTTCCATTACAGGTGGTGTCAAGCCTCTGTACCAGCAGTTCAAGTTCTTCTCCAGCCAATCCATCAATGCCATCCGCAAAACGGAGGTTGGAGATTGCTCTATCCCATATGCTGACTGTGCCTCGTGATATGCAAGGGCATCTGACATGATGTACTCCAGGAAGGGGTTGAAGAGTGTTGGAAAGAGTAGGCATCCTTGACACACACGGATTGTTGTTCTGAACCAGTTTATGATGGCGCTGTTGTGGAGGACTGCACTGGTAGCCTTGTCATACAGGCTTTTGATGACTTCAATAATGGTAGATGCCTTTGCAGGTCATAAAGGCACATTCAGCATAGGGGGAGAGCAATCTCCAACTTCCATTTTGCGGATGACATTGATGGAATGGCCAGAGAGGAACAAGAATTTATCAGTACAACTTATGTTAATCTGATGAAGAAAAATTGATACAACAACAACAACAACGAACAAGAATTTGAACAGCTGGTACAGAGGCTTGACACCACCTCCAGAGCCTTTGGAATGGAAATAGGTGCAGAGAAGACCAAAATGATGACCAACAACACCAATGACATCAACACAAACTTCAAAGTCCAGGGCCAATCCCTCAACGCAGTGCATAGCTTCAATTATTTAGGAGCCATTATATCTGACAATGGGTCCCGACAGGAGTCCCCTCCAGGATCGCATAAACAATTGCTGCCCTGACAAAGCTGAAGCCCTTTTGGAAAGACAAGACCATTAGTCTACACTCAACAATGGTAAAACCACGGAAACTTCGATGGTATGACCACGTCACCAAACCATCAGTCCTTGCAAAGACCATCCTGCAAGGTATGGTGCAAGGAGGCAGAAGAAAAGAGAGACAAAAAAAGTGGGAGGGCAACATTCGAGAATGGACTGGCTTGACATTGAGCGAAGCCATGAGGGTGCTGAGGACACAGGAATATGGAGTACGCTGGTTAAACGATCATCTGTGATGCCCCAACGACTTACGAGTTACGGGATAGGGTAGGATAGGATAGGATAGGATAGGAATAATGTTAAGGCTAATGTTGTACACTTTCATGGTTGCCCACAGAGCTGCATGCCAGACTCAGTCAAACGCTTTCTTGAAGTCTACAAACACAGGATATAGATGTTGTTGGTGCTGTAGATATTTCTCGCAGATTATTCTAAGGTTGAAAATTTGTTCAGTGGTACTTCGCCCTGCCCTGAATCCTGCTTGCTCTTCAGCTATGATTTGTTCAGCTTGGGGTTTCAATCTGTTGAGTATTATTTTCAGGAGAACTTTGCTGGGATGGCTGATGAGACTGATGGTGCGGTAGTTTTCACACTTTTGAAGGTTAACATTTTTGGGAAGAGAGTGATGACAAGCCACTGGGCCCATAGTGTAGGCCACTCCCCACTCTGCCAGATCTTGTTACAGATAATGGTGAGGGCGTCAATCATCGCTTCTCCTCCTACTTGAATCAATTCTGCCGGTATGTTGTCCACTCCCGCTGACTTCCCCTTCTTCAGCAAGAGTTTGGAGGATTTCTTCTTCTCTGTTCTCGGGTCATGCTAGAAGTGATGTGTCTCTGGTGTGTATTTGTAAAGTTTTTTTTAAGTATCTGTACACCAAAATAAAAAACAATTCGCTTCAACTGCTTTTGAGATATTGAACAAAATGTGTTTAGCAATAAAATGACTCCAGTAACCTTCATCTCTGCAGTAGAGCAAAATGTGGTAGCACAAGAAGCAGGTCACTAACTTAGGTAATGTTCCAATCAAGTTTGGTCAAAATCGGTTCTGTGGTTCTTGATCTATGGCTTCTAAAGGACCAACAAGACAGACTGACCAATATTTTTGCTCGTTCTGATTTCTGACCGTTTCAAGGTATTTTCAGATAAGTCTGGAAAGTACAAATACAAATGATTTAACATGCTTATAACAGTCAAGTATCCGCAAAGTAAAAATTATGTATTTTGGTTCACTAATTCTTGAGATAAGTGAAAAACTGTCTGGAACAAAAAAGTGAAATTTAAAGCAATGAACAGACTGACCAACATCCTGACTGCTACTGAAGTATGGCCCATGATTTGAGGTATCTGTATGCCAAAAACTTCTCATCAAATTTGCTTTGCTGTGTTTTGCTACTAAATGACCTTTGCGGAAGAGCAAGTATTATGACAGGGCAGGCCGGCCACTAACCTAGGTAATTAGATATGGCTTCCCACACACTGACTGACCAACAGACTGACCAATGGACAGACATACTGACTGACATTTGGCCTGTTCTAATTCCCTCTGACTTTTTAAAAAAAAGATATATGGGAGAAAAAACGTTTGTGTAGAACACACTTATTAAAAAGTTGTCTGGCCAATAGGAGTGTAATGATAGCATCTTGGATGTAATCCTTGTTAGATTCTATCCAGGGAAAAGGGAATGATAGGAAAGATCCATCTCCCCTTCTCTGCTGCCAATGGTTTGCATTTGTGGACTAATGTAAGAAGACGTCTGAATGAAGCCCTCAAGAAAGACATCTCTATGCAAAGAAAGTATCCACAATTTGGCTGGACAGCATGAAAGACATCTCTATGCAAAGAAAGTATCCACAATTTGGCTGGACAGCATCAGAAATGGGAAGGAATCTAACTTTTTTTAAAGAATCCATAGCCAAAAATATTTATAAAATCTAGGGCAGCAGTCTAGGTCATCTGGTAAAGTTTTCAAAATGCTCATATGTGATAGCATTGAAAATACACAACATTACAGTACAATGCTAGTTTTGCAGCTACTGCTATCATAGTTGATTTGGCAAGTGACAATCTGCCATCTGCTACAGTGGCCTTGACCTACCACAGCCCTCTATTAGGGTATAGAATTGAAGGTACACAATAAGTACCCAGATTGTTTATATTATTCCTCATATTGCAGAATTTTGCAAAATTTGGGGTAAGAAACGGAAAAAAACTTACTCTGTAGTCAGAGATTGCATTTTCTTGAATGTTATTTAGCAACACACCCACACCCACTCACACCCACCCACCCACACACACAATTGATTGAAACAAAGGGGATGCAGATAGAGAAGAGGAAAGGAGAGAAAGAGAGAGAAAAAAAAAAAGCTTACGGAACATCAGACAGCGTTATCTCCAGGGTGGTGTTTCCAGAGTCAGCTTGCCGTTTTCCTCTAATATAGATTCTGCCTTTAAGACATCCTGCTGTGAAGCGCATCTGAAGGTTTGTACATGTGAAACCGTTAAACTGACAGAATCCCACAAATTTGCTAGCCAGCTCGAGGATGATGTCCCGGATGAAATTGAATATGGTGTTTTGCAATTGATCAGGATTGCCCACACAATTGTTAATTCTGAAAGTCACTGTTACCTGGATTGTCACCCGATATTGTGAAGTCTCTGGAAAAAAGGTAGTTTCAAACAATACAATACAATACAAGATTATTGCTTTAGGTCCAGCGGACTCTTCCGAGCCAAATCAGGACCAGTAATCAAACAATGCAATTTCTGGACACAATAAAATTCCACGCCCTAATTGTGCTTAATCATCATGGTTTCCTATACCCTTTTGACAAATGTTGATGATGAACCTACAATTACAACATATATACAACTATACATCCTACCTTATTTCACTAAATCTGCAAGTATGGATCGTTTGTGACAGCTCTACTGTTAACATTTGAGACCCTTCCAGAAAAAGACCCCAAAACCAGACAAAAACAACTCATAAAACATAAGGAGGTGACACAAAGACACTGTCATAGAACTTTAAAACAAACAAATAACAAAAATATTTCACACCCCTGAACTTGAGAAAACACACAAACAGGATTTCCAGCATTCAAAATTTACAATGAGAAACAAATGCTAATTTCTGGTGAATCTGTGATTTCCCTTAACATAAAACTCCTTGAAGAATGGCTACATGTCCACATCAATCCACTCGTACCTGGATTTCTGCTCATTCCATAACCCGTCAGTCAAGACCAGCATTCCATATTTTTAATTTTTTTAGATTAAAACGCCTCTGCACTGACAGTGATGAAATTGACACCAAGGCTTTTTCAGAGCAAGGCTCTACCCGGCCAAGGTAATCGCTAAGGCTCTGAATAAGGTAAGTGGCGATTAATGCAAACTGATCTTGCAGTCCTTGGCGGTTACAGGCCAGTCTGGCATTACTCCAAACAGAAAGCAGGGTGCGGCAGGTCATCCGATTGTTAGTCTTCTACACCACCCTGCTATTCACAGAGTGAGCCAGATTCCGAGATCCAATTGGTCCATTTAACAGGCCCGCCCAGAGACTTCCTAAATCTTCACAACCCCACCTCTCATATCCTACAAGCGTCACACACACCTTTAGGACTTGCTTGTTCACTCCATGATGAAAACCAGGAACTTCCAACCCCAAACCTCTTTCCATTGTTGCAAAAAGAAATGCTCAACTTACCCATTATCTGTGATCATACAGATATCTGTGGCCCCAAATCAAACTTCACAATACGAAGGACCTTCACGTGTCAATTGTAAATAAAGAATTTTAAAAAAAAAATAAAAATAAAAAAAAATAACAAAAAGAATGAATTTATTTTTATTTTGTCCTCTCTCATTTCCCTTAGATTAGTTTGTAAATTATCTGTTGCATTTGCATGTACTTTTAATCTATACTCTAATTATTTTCAAACTTCCAATGCTTTGAATATTTTAACTATCACTCACCTATTATTATAATTATTGCTTCTTCTTGCCTCCTTTCAAAGTATCATTTCTTTCTTTCTTGGAGTTCTTTTGGGAAGTATTGTTTTGTTGTCCCTTGTGTTTTGTCTGCCTGATGAAGAGCTTAGTTAAAAAATTAGCACTGTACCGTTTATTCTTGTTTTTGCCAACATTAGCATTCCTTTGGCTTGTGTACACATTTGTTTCTCACAGACCTGCCCACCCCCCTCAGAGTAAAAGCGGGAGACATTATATAATAACAATGGGACATGGCATTAGCGTTAAGCAGGACGTGTTTGCAAACAATAAAGATTGAATAATATGTATTTCGTGACATATCAAAAGCGTGAGTCTCCCGCCAAAAGCGGGAGAGTAGGCAGGTCTGTTCTTATAAGTGCTCTTAATAAGAAAATCAATTTGGTTGCTAAATGACATTCACACTTTTGAAAAAGCTATATCTCAAGACACCCCTCATTGACATAAGATTGGTATGTAAATTCCATATTTACTGTTCTGGTATAAGTTGTTCTGCAAACATTGTGGATTTGTGGACCGTCTTGATCAATGTATGTGCTCTACTTCTACAAAGTCCATTTTCCTCAGTATTTAATTGAAATTGGTATATTTTATTTTAACACTAGGTATATTCCGAATTACTGAGTGTGATCTTGGAGAGTTATCAATGGCATGTCATAACCATTGCCATGGTTTGAACCAATGCATCTGGTATATTTTTAAAGACAATAAATATATTCTCATATAATATTTTCAAGACATTCCGAATTCATAATATATAATAAAATATAATAAAATAAATACACATATTAAAGAAAGAAAAAAAAAGTTATTAGGTGGCATTAATAAATTGTGAAAGTAATTTCATCTGGCTTTTCCAGTAGCATAAAAATTATTGGCCTCGCATGCTGTACAATATAGCCTGCCATGCCAATCATTTTTATGCTACTAGATTGGCCGTAGCAGATGGACTTGACATATTTCCAGTAACTTCAAAACAAATTTAGATACCCCATTTTCACATTTAAAATAGTTGAGTAAAGTCCTTTATACAAAATCGCATCATTTTGGATGTCATACCAGTGATGTAATTAACAAAATATACCTTTTCACAAACTCACATCGAGTGTGCTGGATGAAAATGTGTGAACTTTAACCTTTGCATACTGATAAACTGCTGGTGTCACTCACAGAAATTAGTCCCAAATCACTTTCACAATGAAACTCATTCGCTACTAAAAAAAATCCCTATTGTGAGAAGAAAGTTATACTTGTAATGAGTTCTACAATGTAAAAAACAACAACTATTACAACTCCCGCAGAAGCTTTTAGCGCAGTACACTTATAGAGAACCTCTTAATCTGGTGTGTTTACCCATTTTGGCTTTTACCTCTGTCTTGACTTTTTATAATCATCACTCACTTGAATGTTGTTGTACAGAAAAACTTTCTATTCTTACCACATACTGCTTGGTTCTGTACAGTCATGGAAATTGTTAATGAAGACATGCTGTAGCATGTGGACAGTTGCTATCGCAGTTTGTTAGCTTCTTGCTTCCGTCACGACTTTGAATGTAATTATTTTAGATCTATATTATTGATAGATGTATGTTTTTGTAGCAGAAAAGTTGTGATCTAATAATATATAATTTTGGTTGACAGTATTGTTTTATGTGCCCCAAAAATAAACTGCTTGACAATATACATAAGTCGTGATTAATATTGCTACTGTAATGGAACAGTGTAACCATAAAGGACAATGATGTGGGTATTATCACCTGTTAGGAAAGAAACTGTTGACTAATGAAGGCTTTCCTACTCTATTCAAGGGTAAATGTTTGCCTTGGAAGAAGAAGACGGTGAAGATGACGATGATAGAGACTGAATCTCAGAACCTTCGGCCAATGCATAGCGGTTGCCATCTTATCAAGTTGGCACGGGCAAGTCTTATTTCAATGAGATGAGAAAGAATGACGTCATCCTGCAAGTATGGATGCCTAGCATAGGTACTGTCTGTTGGTTTTGTTACTTGCATATCCTTATTTATCTGTTTTCCTCATTCATTCTCCTGCTGTTTTTTCACAATAAATATGGCCAACAGTTTTGCTTTTACCCAGAGTTTATTTTTTAACTATTTCTTTAATTTTGAGATTGTAGTTGATTCTGTTAAGTTGGATGTAAAATAGAACTGATGCTATTATTTTTTTGATACTATGGGAAATGGGGAACAAGTAAAGGGTTCGTATAAGCTGGTTGGGTGGTTAATAACATCACAAATAAACAAACATAATAATTTGCTGGTTAAGATAAATAAATATTTTGGTACTTTATATAATGACCAGAGTTCATAAAATTGTTGTTGTCTTAATTCTGTTTAACCTTCTCAGCCTAGTCTTGTTTTCATTATCAAGATTGCACACTGGACTTCTGAGTAATATAAGAACAGGCCATAATGGTATAAAATATGTACTCACCCTGAGGGCATTCTTTACAATCCGCTGAAGTAATGCAGGTTGAAGATCCACTCTCCAGGGTTGTTGTACCAACAGGACATTTAGCACAATCATTCATGCTACTGTTACGGTAGTAGCCAACATCGCATTTACTGCAATTGACCGTCTCAATGCTGTAGCTCTCCCCTTCTCTGCATTTAACTGAGGAAACACACTGTTAATGTTATTTGTAATTAAAAGAACAACTTATTTTAATCAGTATCTTTAACAGAAACAACCTGCAATATAAGCAGTTTAAGTAAATGATGAAAATAAAACACTGAAATGGGTTAAAAAATCAATATGAATAAATCCTGAACAGCAATTTAACATGAAAGCTATCACTACTCACACGCACAATGATTATATGATGTTGACGATGATGCTGGCAAATATAATGACAATGGCATTGATTCTGACATAATAGCAATGGCATTGATTCTGACATAATAGCAATGGCATTGATTCTGACATAATAGCAATACCATGGAACAATGTGGCTTCCTACCACGCACAAAACATTCATAGTGCTTGTGTTTATCATAGCACCATCACTAAGCCACTGATGTGTGTAAATATAAAACTAATCTGGGTACAGATATTGTTTGAAGCATTTGCTTTGTCTTTTAACCATGCCCCCAACAGTGTTCCTGTAACCCAGAACAAATACCTGTGCATACATTTTTCCATCACCTCTCCAGTTGCTTTGTGCAACCGCCAAACATATTATACGTAGTAACCTCAGGAACACATAAATATATCCTTCTTCTTCCTACATTTTTAAACAAACAAACAATAGAAAAACCCTTAGCACAAAATGTATAATGAAATGTGACAATGACCAGAACAGAGTAACAGAAAACTGACTGAGAATAACCAATCTTACCAACACAAGATTCATTGAACCAGCGTCCTGGAAGTAGAGTTGTGTAATCAACCGGACACTTGATGCATGAGTCTTGACCTTTATCTGGCTGGTACTCTCCTATTGGGCACTGTTCACAGCCATCATTAGCTACCGACCTTTTGTTACCCTTTTCGCAGTCCGCTGTAGCCAAAAAAAATATTATTTCGGATAATAAAACAAAAAAAGAGAGAAAATCGAGGAGGCCAAGAAATTGTACAATAAAATAGAATACTACTTACTGATCATAGTTCACAAAATCTAAAAAGAATTGTTGTATTGCCTAATTATATGATCTGTTTCTTTGGTGTGTGTGTGTGTTTTTTTTTTTTTGCCATTGCATTGGAGATGTTGAAGATGTCAAACGTACCTTCTTTCTACCCTAAACAATAATTGTAGCCTTTCTATACATTTGTGATAACCTTTTTCCTATCAAAGATTGTTTGATTTCTTAAGCTACAAGAGGAACAGCATTATTCTGTCAGCTGAAGAAGCAGCATAAACATATTCAGTTGTATCGCCTTTTGGCAAAACCACCAAATCAAAATATGATAATATTGATAGCTAGTTAATGTAAGCATAAAGCAAAGAAAACACAAGAGAGAGAAACAACACAGCAATGGGATCTTACAAATGCTGCACTCTGATGCACTGATTGCGCCAGTGGCTTTGGTTGTGGTTCCCTCCTGACATTTTGTGCAAGTCACATTTGGTTGGGTTATTGTTCCAGCGTTCTGGTTGTAGTAGCCCAAGCTACAGTTGAAACACTCCCTCAATGTAGAGTTCAGGTACTGGCCTTTAAGGCACAGAGCTGTTGGCAAAAAACAAAACAACTACAATGGCAAATCCCATATGACTCACATGCTCCTTATGGAACTTTATTTAACATGAAAATGAGTGGCCTGAAAAAACAAAATTAAACAGTGGTGTTAAAATACAAAGTAATACAGACTTTGATCTTTTGATGCTCTTGAGATGACTTTGATCTCTGGCTACAAATACACTCATGTACGGTCAAATAAACTACAGCAAAAGTTGCATTATGCAAAAAAAAAAACAGTGACCTCGAGATGATGTTGACCTTCACTGTTCAGTGACCTTGAAAAGACTTTGAACTTCATGTGACCTCTGATGCTCATGCATGATCAAATAACCAAATGTTGTTGCATACTATGGGTTAAATATAGAGCCATTCCACCGTATGATGAGAAATGTTTTAATGTTTTTCTAAGGCCTAAAATGACCTTGACCTTCAAGATCAACGCAAAAATGGAACAAATATGAAAGACCAATCTGCTATCTCTAACCACAACAAGTTTGGACATTATAACTCTCATAGCTTAGAGTCAAGGTCACTTCAAAGTGCATATATAAAGCGACTTTGGACAGCTCCAGTGACATTGAACTTTGAGAGATGATGACTTAAAATTTGCATAGCATGTTTTGATGATATCTACCATGCATCAAAGAATCATAAGTTCAATATCAAACACTTAGGAGGGGTGGGGGTGGAGGGAGTGAAATTTTGTGAAAAATTGTCATTTTATGACTAACATTTGCTCACCCTGTGACTTTGATGTTGAAGTGAAGTCATTCATTCACTAATCATTTTTTTAGGTCTTATGGGTACATACCATCCCATCAAGTTTGGTTGCAATAGATGAAATAGGTTCTGAGAAATTATGTCACTTGCAAGTTTTGCACAGATGGCAGATGGTGGACAGACTGATGGACTGACCGAGAAAAAAAAACATTAAAAAAAATCATTTTTGGGATTATTTAGGACTGACCTAGCACATATTTGCTAAAATCGGGAAACAAGCGAGTTTTTTTAATTGAGTACATAGGCTCACGTGCCCTGTGGGTTCGGACACTGAATAGAATAGACCCAATGTTTACCGGCGTGCCGTAAGAGGCGAACCGCGACTAACAAGGGTGATATCAGCACAGCATCACTGGGCGAAAGTCTTACCGCCAGGTTGGAGGAATCTCATGTTACTACAGGTTCAACGACTATGTGCTGGGGTCCAAGGCAAGCCACACTGTACTCATGGATTTCAGCTGTGGCCAACAGCCTGGACAGGATTGGGCTCTGCCAGGTTTTTCTTGCCCAAGACACACTGTATGATGAAAAGAACTACTCACTCCATACCGTATCAGTCGTCGCCTGGGTCACCAAGGAACCCGCCTTCTGTTGGCCACCAGGATTGAGGTGATAAGTGTGCTATGAAAATCTGCATGAGAGACAACATTGTCATAGGAACCTGGAATGTCAGGACTAAACTGCAGAGGGAAAATTAGAAGAACTGGCCCACGAGCAGGATTACTATTGATGGTAAATGTTAGGTATCAGCGAACTGCGCTGGAAAGGCCTAGGTGAAACAACGACCAACAAAGGCAACAAGATTTATTTCAGCGAGAGAGATGACAGGCACGAACACGGCGTTGGATTCCTGGTCCACAAAGACATTCTAGCCACTGTCATGGGTTGCTGCCCAGTCTCCAGAAGACTATTAACATCCATCTGAGAGCAGCCCATTTTAACATCACCATCATCTAGAACAATGTCCCAACATCAGACTGGCGACAGCAAAGTCAAGGATTTCTATGTAAATCTACAAACTGTCCTTGACCAAGTGCCGAATAAGGACAAAGTCATAATACAAGGTGACTGGAATGCCAAGGTTTCGCCAAGATGCGCAACACAACTGGGGAGACACATGTGGACCCAACTGCAACAACGAGACAAATGACAGGGTCTGAGACTCTAGGAGTTTGCCAGATACAACAATCTGAAACTGGCAAACACGCTTGGTCTCCACAAAAATCCAGACGATGGACATGGCACAGTTCTAGCGGGGAGCGTCACAATCAGATTGACTACATCATGGTCAAGACGCGCTTCAGATCAAGCATAAACATTGGCAGGACACTAACTTTTCCATGAGCAGACATCGGAAGTGACCACGATTTCATCATGGTGTCCTTCCGGTTCCAATTTAAGAGAGTAAACACAGCAAAGTGCACCTGACTGAAGCTCAACCTGGACAAACTGCAAGACCCGGAGGTGGCAAAAATATTCCAAGCTACAATTGGAGGGAAATTTGCACCTCTGCTCATTTTTGGAACTGGTGAAGTAGATGTCAACACTATGACCACAACCTTCAACTCAGCTGTGACAGATGCCACCACTGAGATCTTTGGCAAGCACCGCCCAAAGAAAAAACTGAGTCAGACCTGAACTTTTGGACCTGTGTGATAAACGAAGAGAGATCAAAAAGAAAAAGTACACCTCACAGGGAGCTCATGCCTACCAAAAAATTAACAATAACATCCGAAAAGGCACAGGAAAGGAAAACTGGATAGATGATCAATGCCAGGAAATAGAGAACAGTCTGAACAAGAACAACTGCAAGAAGGTCTACCAGACTGTCAAGCGCTGGACAAGTGTTAAATAGCCCAAGGTCTCCATGATCCAAAGCAAGTCTGGCATATGCCTTTCAGAAGAACAAAAAGTCTTGGATAGATGGACAGAGTACTCCTCTAACCTTTACAACCACACACCAAACGGATCCCCATCAGTTCTAGCATGTCCCCAGAACAGAGAAGAAGAAAAAATCCTCCCAATTCTCCAAGAGGAAGTTGAGGCAGCATTGCAATTGCTGAAGAAGGGGAAGTCAGCGGGAATGGACAACATTATCTGTAACAAGATCTGGCAGAGTGGGGAGTGGCCAACACCATGGACCCAGTCGCTTGTCATCACTCTTCCCAAAAAGGGAGTGTGAAAATCAGCCATCCCAGCAAGGTCCTCCTGAAAATAATACTCAACAGGTTGAAACTACAAGCTGATCAAATCATAGCTGAAGAACAAGCAGGATCCAGAGCAGCACTGAACAGATTTTTAACCTCAGAATAATCTGCAAGAAATACCTACAGCACCAACATCTATATCATGTGTTTGTAGACTTCAAGAAAGCATTTTCACAGTGTCTGGATCTGTGGGCAACCATGAGAGCATACAATATCAGCCCTAACATTACTGAAGTCATCAAAAGCCTGTATGACAAGGCTACCAGTGCAGTCCTCCACAACAGCGCCATCTGGAACTGGTTCAGAACAACAAGCGATGTGCATCAAGGATGCCTACTCTCTCCAACACTCTTCAACATCTTCCTAGAGTGCGTCATGTTAGATGCACTTGCAGATCATGAAGGCACAGTCAGCATAGGGGGTAGAGCAATCCCCGACCTCCGTTTTGCGGATGACATTGTTGGATTGGTTGGAGAGGAACAAGAACTTGAACAGCTAGTACAGAGGCTTGACACCACCTCCAGAGCCTATGGAATGGAAATAAGTGCAGAGAAGACCAAAATGATGACCAACAACACCAATGGCATCAACACAAACATCAAAGTCCAAGGCCAATCCCTCAAAACAGTGCATAGCTTCAAATATTTAGGAGCCGTTGTATCAGACAATGGTCCCGACAGGAAGTCCTCTCCATGATCGCACAAACAACTTCTGCCCTGACAAGGTTGAAGCCAATTTGGAAAGACAGGACCATCAGTCTACATTCCAAAGTAAGACTGCTGCGCTCCCTTGTCATCTCCATCCTCCTATACGTTTGCGAAACATGGACCCTCACAGCAGATCTACAACAAAGAATATAAAGTATGTAAATGATATGCAACAGAAGACTTCTGGGCATTTCCTATACTCAGCACATCACCAATGACGAAGTCCGACAGACCATCACACAAGCCGTTGGACAACATGATGAAATGCTCAAAGTGGTGAACAAACTGAAACTCTGATGATATGGCCACATCACCAGAGCATCATGCCTTACAAAGACCATCCTGCAAGGCACGGTGCAAGTAGGTAGAAAAAGAGAGAGAAAGAAAAAGAGGTGGGAGAGCAACATTCGAGAATGGATTGGCTTGACACTGAGCGAAGCCATGAGGGTTGCTGAGGGCAGAGAAAGATGGAGTACGCTGGTTAAACGATCATCTGTGGTGTCCCAACACCTTCGAGTTCCAGGATAGTATAAGATAGGATAGACTCACTTTGCTAAGCATGTGATTAAAAAAACATAATACATCCCAAAAACACTTAAATGTGTTAAAATAAAATAAAAATGTAAAAATAAATTAAAAAACAAAAATAAATAATATTCTCATCCTCACTTTAAAAGTACTGCATACTTATGTCTTATAAGCCATAATAATTGTCAAGCGCACTGAGCAGGTTGTGATGGTGTGAATATGAGGGGGTAAAACTCCTATTTATTTATGTATAGTGCACATACTGAACATGGTGCATGTGTGTGTGTGTGAGTTTGTGTGTGTGTGCGTAATGAAATTATATGACTGTATTTGACTGTCATATGTTTTAACGTTTTTGTTTTTATATAAGCAATGTTTATTATTCACGCTTATGAATGTGAGATACATAAAATATTATGTAATGGCTTGGCATTTGAAGTGATGAAAATGTTGAAAGAGGGTTGAATTAGTTTTTGGCAAATGCAGCTCATGATTGCATTTGTTTTTCATAGCGACAAAAACTGGCTATATGTAATTCCTGTGATGTATAATAAAAATTTGCTGAACTGGAAAAGCACTATATAAAATGGATGTAATAATTTTATAAAAAAATTATAAAAAATAATTATCATCATCTTCATTTTTTTTCTCCCAACTCCAAACACCGGTCTGAAAAGTTAAAACCAGCTTCATGCTGTACTTCATCATAATACCAACAAATTATAAGGTATTTAGATATTAAAATGAGAATGTACAAAAGGATGCTTAGTACTATACACAGTTTACTATTAAAACTAACATTTAGACAAGATCTATACTGAAAGAAGTTGGACCGATTTTGTTTTTAAACTGTATCCAAGCAGACATTGAAACATTAAATATTGTGAAGATTACTTACGCTGGCACTGAGACTGTTCTGTTGCTCCAGTTGTTCCTGTGGCAGTAAGTGTTGAATTTTTGGGACTAGGACATGGGAGACAAGAACTAGAACCATTGGCAGACTGGTATGTACCATTGTGACATGGCTCGCATGTGGTGCGACTTGTTGAGAAGGTGCCAGCAGGACAAATCTCTGTTAACACATTTCATAAGTTTTTGTGAAAAAACACTTTACAAATTGTTTGAAACTTTTCTAATTTTTGAAATTAATCAAGTCAATAATGCTCATGATGAAAGCAACTGAAGTGTAAATCTGTTTTGCTTTCTTTCCTCCTTATGTACACCAGGGTGGAGAACAACTGAATCAAGAAATCTCTGAAATCCGGCCGGGGCCCAGGGGCCAAGCCCCGGTATTCGCCCCCTGAAAGAAAATGAATTTATGCAATTTTGAAAGTAATTTAGGGCCTCTCCTGAAAGCAAAAAGCAAAAAGTAAACATGAATAGAAACAAAAAACAACAAAAAAAGAATGTTTTATGCACATGTCTTTCAAAAACGTTAAGAATCTTGATTTGTAGGCCTAACAAAGTTTGAGGTCTACCACTGTTACACACAAACTCCACATTTCCAATTTTACTGGGCACACGTTTGTCTATTTTTTAGCTGTAAACAGGCAAGAATTTTTATAATTTTAGAGATATTTAGGGGTACGTAAGTAAAAACACCACATTAGTGACTAGTGTATAGATTTAAATGAAATAAAATGCAAAATGAACAGAAATAAATTCTATTTTGATTATCTACCTTTTTATACTTCTCTTGTCATGTCTTGTTTTTTATTACTCCATGTGTATAAAAAAAAAGTTTTAAAAAGTCCAAAAAAGCCCCCTCTTCTTCACTTTCATGCCAGTCTGAAAGATCGTATGCATGCACACTCCTGACACTAATTGTCTAATGTCAGTACCGATCTCTTCCTCCGACTCCAAGTCCATTTCTCTCACTTTAATGTCTCATAAATGGAAGCCTGTAAACTCCCCTTCATCAGTCGAAGAATCCAAACCATCCCTTTTAGGCACACACACAAGAAAATTTGAAAAAAAAATCGAAAAAACGAACGCATCACAGAGAAAACTTGTGGAAATGCAGTCGAATGTTTTCACAACATAATAAACCGGAAGTCAATTGCCGGCAGTCTCGCAATCTTTCAAACAACGCGAGAATATAACCACATGGTTGATACGGACGCTTTTGGACGTTTTGCCTGTTTAGACCTTCGGCCGCTTTTGGCCGTTATGCCCAGTAAAGGGTAGCCCCTCAGCTTCTCACACTCGGAACTCAATATTTTTTTCTCGGAAATGCAAATGCTTTCCGCGGAAATCCGCGGATTCGCGGAGAGTTCTCCACCCTGGTACACCCAAAAGGAAAGCAATGATTATTGAGGTACCAGGGTTGCACAACGACCAAAAAAAAAAAAAAAAAAAGTAATATGTATAACCCAATGACATTTAAAATCTAGAAGGCCCATATGATTCATACTCCATATGGAACTTGCAATATGCAACATGAAAATGAGTGCCCCCCCCCCCCTCACCCCCCCCCCCCCCCCAAAAAAAAAAAAAAAGAAAGGAAAAAGTGGCAATAAAATGCAAAGAAATGCCAAATCTGGTCTTTCAATGCTTTTGACCTTGACCTCCAAATACACTCATGTATGATCACATAAACTACAGCTAAACTTGTATTATGCCAAAAACAGTGACCTTGGGATGACCTTGACCATCAGTGATCTTGACCTTTGGGATGACCTTGACCTTCGCATTGTCTCTGACAGACATGTCTACCCCAAAATGCGAGTTTCAGAAACAAAAGTCTGTTTGATCGGAATTGGTCACGATTTTCTGAAACACTAATACATAAGAAAAGTACCTTGTATTTATACTATGTACATGCTGAAACGTCTTCTTTGGTTACTGTTGTTTCTGAATGGACCTAAGGTAGGCACTCTTCAGACCTCTGTAATCCTCCTCTTTCCAGCTTTCCAGAAAGACATCTCCTGGCCTGGATTTGGCAATGAGTAAAGCTTCACAAGTGGTGCAAAAACAAAAGGTTTCCCCTTTGTTGCCCACCACCAGACATGGCCCTTTTCTGTGTAGTCATGTTTAAACATCTGAATCTTTGGCTTATTTTTCTACACTACTTTTAGAGGTATTCTTTCTCTGTCTCTGTCCTCTTCTTCCACAAAAAACATACTATTTGGTAGCCACCATCTTCGCCACTAGTAGGCCTACTCTGGAGGTTCGGAGAAGCCGCTTTGCACATGCACATCCATTCTGAATTAGGACAAGCATGAGCCCTTACTTGGATTAACCTAAACAGAGATGGAGAACCACTCCTCGGCAAACCGGGAGGGAAATGTGCTGTCTGTGCTCTAATTCACACACAAAATCAGCGACTTTCATTTTTATTTTTGGAGGGAAATTTGAAACACCAGAACAGGCGAACAGAATCCGTATTTTCTTAACGTTATTTATTTTATCAATTTTCCGTAATAAATACGTCTGTACAGTAACAGTATGAATTTCTGTTCTGATGCACATGCCTGATAAGTAATAATTTGTTGCATACTATGGGTAAAATACAGAGCCAATCCACTGTAGAATGAGACTTAAATGACCATGACCTTCAACATCAATGCAAAAATGGATAATATATGAAAGACCAATCTCGTATCTCTAACTACAACAAGTTTGGACTTCATATCTGTCATAGTTTGGGGTCAAGGTCACTTAAACGTACCCGTACACACAGACTTTGGGACAGCTCCAGTGACCTTAACCTTGGAGCAAAGTTAACTAAATTTTCAAAGTATATGTGTCTAATTGATATCTATCATGCATCAAAGAATCATAAGTTCAATATGAATAACTTAGGAAAAAAAAACCTTTTCTCCTGAAATTTGTTGACCCTGTGACCTTGACCTTCAAATCAAGACATTCATTCACTAATCATTTTCCAAATCTCATGAATATACACCACCAATTTATCAACTTTCGTTGTGATAGTTGAATTGACAAAGTTTCCGACATATTAAGTCACTCCAGTTTTACATAGACAGCAAGCAGACAGATGAACTGACGGACACTTTTTTAAATTGTATAAAAGAGGTTATTTTTGGACTATTTCGAACTCATCTGCAACAGATTTGCAAAAATCTGGATTTTGTTATTTTTGTTTAAGGTGTATACATAGACTCAAATTGCTAAATGCAAGTGAGTCAAAAAAGTATTACTACAAATCAATTTAGGATTTCTTCATGTGACAAACCACCATTTGTACACATTGTGGGAGAAACATACAGTAAGTACTCTTAACCGTTTCAATACAAATCAAATACCAATATAAAATCTTAATCCTTACTGTAGCATTCCATTTCACTTGTGGCTCCCGTGTTGTTGGTAGTTGCCATAGCGTTGCTAAAGAAATCTGTGCACGACAAGCAATTTGTAGAACCATTGTTCGGCTGGTATGTTCCTACAGCACACTTCTCGCACATGTCCGTAACATTTCGGAATGTTCCCATAGGACATACAACTGCAAAATATAATAATGCACTGCGTTTCATTCATTATATCAAATCACACCAGATATAGACTTTTGACGATAAGGGAAGTCATATTTCAAGGGTAACACATGACTCAAAATGGACAATGTATAATATGTATATTTTGTCTTCTTCTTCAGGATACTGTGGATGCTCCGGCTATGTGGAGAAAACCTCCAGGAAACATCCACAACATTTCAAATCAAACACAAATTCCAAAACATCCTGCCCAATCTTTACTTTCTTCACCCCAATTTTTCATTTATTTGGAAAACAAATTAGTGTAGGAAGGATACAAATAAAATAAATTATCCGACGCAAGAGATTTGAGATCATCACTGTGCATACTACAAATTTAGTGCTGGTTTAATTTGTTTACACTGATGCAGCTTATTATTATATAATGTTCATCTCCATCCCTCCCTCCCACTTTTCAGCAGTAAAGATCTTAAATGTAGTACTGGTATTAACAGTTTATTTGTATTTATATCTGCATTCAAATTTGTTGTCAATTTTTGAGTTAAATTCAACAGCGACTGCATCAACTGAAACTTACTTTTGCAGTCACTGCTGCTGCTTGAACCGTAACTGGTAGTGGTGTAGCCATCACCACAACTTTTACACTCTGTCATCCCTGTCATGTTTTGGTACCAGCCAATATTGCACTTGACACACTGGTTACTACCATTTCTGTATTCACCCACTGGGCACACATCTACAACAGCACAAATAGCAATTAATCCAGTTGTGTGGAAGGAGAAAAGAATCATACACTGAATACATAAGGATTAAAACACAGAGAGAGGAAGCAAATGCCTGAGACTCAAATACGTCTACAATTTCAAAATTCAGTTGTAACGTTGTCAAGTTTTACCCATGATCACTGAACTTCTCCAGTTGCATAGCTGATGAAGAAAGCTGGTTAAACTCACAAAGCAATATTTATGTTTTATTGAGAGACATGTCTACTTTCTTCTATTATAAAATGGCAAACCACAATTAATCCCAAGAATGTATACAGACTTGAATGACAAAATCAGTGAAACTCACAGCATTTCAAATCACATTAAGACACGCTTCAAAAATTTAAACTACAGAACTGGTAAAATGTAATCCATTAAGGACAGAAGGAACCCAAGACTTATAATGTTCTTATGAGGGTGTAGGAGTACAAGGATCATGGGTTGGTGGAAGGGAGCATGTCGATAATAAATACATAATAAAATCACAATTCAGATTTTTGTTACAAAATTAAGCAACAATGTGGAGTTCAGTACTAAAGTTATCTGCAAAATATTTACAATATGACAGTTAGTAATGTCATACCAAAAATCAAGGTTTAATGCTGACATTATACTAAATATGAATAATCTTTTCTGGTCATCATCACATTATGGTTGCTACTGGCCTGAGGCTTTCCAATGTTTAATACCTTAGACTAATAAGATATGGTTTCTTACTTTTCTTCCGAAAATCTGTAAATTGATGCAATAAGTACTCAATCAGCCAGAAAGATCTTGTTTCATAACTTGCTGTTTGATAATAAAACTTACTCAGATAACAACGTGACTCCATTGTTATAGCAATGCTGTCAGTTGTCTTGTTCGCGGGACATGCAGTGCAAGCATTGTTACCAGTTGTGTTTTTGAAGCTTCCAACGGGGCAAGGCAAGCAAGGTAGACTGTTGTTTGATGAGTAGAAACCTTGTTCACAGTTGGCTACAAGCAAAGCAAAAGTAATTCTTGAATTATGGACTTAACAATCTTTCATCAATATTACAGATGTCATCTGTTTGTGCATGAGCTATACATTATTATAATTTCTTCTTCCCATTTTCCTGAAAATGACTGTACCTGCTAATCATTAAAAAAAAAAGAAGTGGACAGTCCATTTTACTCACATGCTCCTCAATGAATATGTTTTCAATATTCTACATAAAAAAAATGAGAGCCCATAAAAACATTAAACAAATCCAATCCTATCCTATCCCGTAACTCAGAGGCCGCTAGGCCACCACAGATGATCGTTTAACCATCGTACTCCATCCTTCTCTGTTCTCAGCAACCCTCATGGCTTCGTTCAGCATCAAACCAGTCCATTCTCCAATGCTGTCCTCCCAGCTCTTTTTCTGTCTCCCTCTTCTTCTGCCTCCTTGCACCATGCCTTGCCGGTTGGTCTTTGCAAGGCCTGATGCTCTGGTGAGGTGGCCATACCATCGGAGTTTCTGTTTCTTCAACACTTTGAGCACTTCATCATATTGTCCAATGGCTTTTGTAATAATCTGTCGAACTTCGTCACTGGTGATGTGCTGAAAATAGGAAATGCCCAGAAGTCTTCTGTAGCACCTCATCTCCATGCTTTGTATTCTTCATTGTAGATCTACTGTGAGGGTCCATGTTTCGCAAGCGTATAGGAGGATGGAGATGACAACGGAGCACAGCAGCCTTACCTTTGAATGTAGACTGATGGTCCTGTCTTTTCAAATGGGCTTCAACCTTGTCAGGGCAGCAGTTTGTGCAACCCTGGAGAGGACTTCATGACGGGACTCATTGCTTGATCCAATGGCTCCTAAATATTTGAGGCTATGCAATGTGTTGAGGGATTGCCTTTGGACTTTGATGTCCATGTTGATGCCATTGGCGTTGTTGGCCATCATTTTTGGTCTTCTCTGCACTTATTTCCATTCTATAGGCTCTGGACGTGGTTTCAAGCCTCTGTACCAGATGTTCAAGTTCTTGTTCCTCTTCAGCCAATCCATCAATGTCATCTGCAAAACGGAGGTTGGGGATTGCTCTATCCGCTATGCTAACTTGTCTTCGTGATATACAAGGGCATCTGACATGATGCGCTCTAGAAAGATGTTGAAGAGTGTTGGAGAGAGTAGGCATCCTTGATGCACACCGATTGTTGTTCTGAGCCAGTTTCCGATGGTGCTGTTGTGGAGGACTGTACTGGTAGCCTTGCCATACAGGCTTTTGATGACTTCAATAATGTTAGGTCTGATGTTGTATGCTCTCATGGTTGCCCACAGAGCTGCATGCCAGACATGGTCAAACACTTTTTTGAAGTCTACAAACACATGATATAGATGTTGTTGGTGCTGTAGGTATTTCTCGCAAATTATTCAGAGGTTGAAAATCTGTTCAGTGGTACTTCATCCTGCCATGAATCCTGCTTAATTGTTCTTCACCCCTTGGGGTCATGAGCAATCTTGCCACTGTAGATTGTTGTAACCTATACAGGGAAAAGTGAAAGCCCCAGTTGAAAACCTGTCCTTCCTTAATAGGCATGACCGATTCACTGCGGCAACAGTACCCCCGTTGGAGTGCCGGGGGTTTCAGTATAAATAGTACCCCCATTTTCTGGAAATTTAGTGCTTTAAATTCCCACTGTCGCTGTCTTTCTCATTTGCTCTTTCTCATTCCTGCTCTGTCCTATCAATCTGCTATACTATCTTCTTCTTTGCTAGGTCAGTGACCTACCTTTTTTCTTGAAAACTCTTCCTGGACAAGACTCCTTGTTTGTGTATGGGGTCTGTTGGATCAGCTTGGGAATGTTGGACGCTTTCTGCCGGGTGGTCACTAGGGCTTCCTATGATGTTATTATTTAGCAATATAGGCATTTTATATGTATGTGTTTTGTTGATAATTTATAATGATGTTTGTATTCTATTTTGTTTTTGTAACCGGGGGTTTGATTAGTTGGGGTAAAGCCTCAGCCGTCCCCTGCGTGGGATGTCTTTATTGTAAAGTGACTGGCCGGTGGAGGGCATTCAATTTTCCCACTAGGGTTGTTTCAGCAGATCTTTTATGCGGATCGGGGGTTGTCCGGTCCTGATTTGGCTCGGAAGAGTCCGCTGGACCTAAAGCAACAATCAATCAATCAATCAATCAATTGTTCTTCAGCTATGATTTGTTCAGCTTGGTGTTTCAACCTGTTTAGTATTATTTTCAAGAGGACCTTTCTGGGATGGCTGATGAAGCTGATGGTGTGGTAATTTTCACACTCCTAAAGGTTACCCACTTTGGGAAGAGTGATGACGAGCGACTGGGTCCACGGTGTGTGTATGTGTTCATATATATACTACTCAAAATAATACAAGGGCCACTTGGACATATGGGTCTCTTCTTTAAATCAGAAACACGAATTCAATTTATTAGTTCATCATATTTTATTGCAATCATTTCTGCATCAATAACAAAAAAGATGTTAGACAGCAGTCGCCTAAAATTCCAGTAAATTCAATTTAACTGGACATACACCTCATTTACAAAATCAAACTTTAGAATCCAAAATTCTATAGTGTCACTATCGGGTGTGGCCACCGTTTGCATCAATGCAGTCTTGGCATCATTGTCTCATGGACCGTATCAGGTTATGGAGGATGTTTCCTGGGATGGCCAACCCACTCTTGCTGGAGAACTTGGGCCAGAACTTCAAGGTTAGCTCCTGGAGGGAGGTTTGCCCGTGTCTGTCGACCCAAGACATCCCACAGATGTTCTATAATAATAATAATACAGGATGCTATGGGGTTCAAATCGGGTGATCGAGCCGGCCAATCAATCCTTATGACGTGCTGTTGCTGCAGGAAGTCACTGACGATACTCGCTCGCATTATCATCCTGTAGTATGGCACCTTCCCCAATGGCCCGCAGAGCTGGGAGAACCCTAGGTTGTAGGACGTCATCCCTGTAGCCAATACCGTTTAAGTTGCCATGAATTTGGAGCAGGGGTGTTCTGAAGTTTAATGCGAAGCCACCCCACATCATGACAGATCCACCACCAAAGCGGTCATGCTTGCGCACCGTCGCATCAGCAAAACGCTCCCGTGGACACCTCCAAACATTCACTCGACGGTCGTTGAAAGACAAGGAGAACCGAGACTCGTCTGTAAAGAGCACCCTTGACCAATGTTGCCTAGTCCACACCAAATGACGCCGAGCCCAGGCCAAAAGCGCCGCACGGTGAGCTGGGGTGAGCAAAGGCCGTACTGCTGGTCGTCTTGATCGCAGGTTTGCCTCGTGTAGACGGTTGCGAATTGTCTGGTCGCTGACGTTAACATTGCTGGCTGCGTGAAGCTGTCTTCTAATGGTGTTTGCTGTAGCGGACCTCATCCTCAGAGCTGACAGGGTGATGAAATGGTCTTGTCTTGCAGCGGTAACACAAGCAAAAAATACATAGCCAGAAGTAACCTACCATAAAATTTAATAGTTTACAAACAAAACACAATACATACCTTCAGTACAGTTTTCTGCAGAAACTGAAGCTACAGAAGCTGTTGTACTGTTTAATGGACAAGATTGGCAAGTCAATGAATTGTTTCTGTAGTCTTTGTATGTTCCTTTAGGACACGGCTCACAAATGCTATTATTCCACTTGAATCCTCTATCGCAATATACTGCAAACATAAAATAAGTTGTATGGATGGGATTTTCTAATGCATTTCATGCCTATTTCTGACAATACTCATAAAGCAAATAATAGTCTGACATCTTGAAAGAAATAGAGAACTTATTCATTATTTCATACATGGAAAATGTGTGTCCAGCATGGATTGAGTTTTAGAAAGCTGAAATAAAACTTCTGCATTAAAACGCAAAAAAATATTGTCTTTGATCTTGAGATGATCTTAACCTTTTGATGTGATCTTGACCTTGAGATGACCTTGACCTGTGGTTTTAAATGGACACTCATGTATGATCAAAGAGCGCAGTTAGCTAAGTGGTGTACACTGAGTACTTCAATGTCAGGCGATAAAGCTGCCGCCTGTACAGGCAGTGGTTCAAATGCTGTTAAAAGAGTGGAAAAAAATTAAACACTGCGCTCCTACTCTTTTGGATGGGAGTATAAACCGAGGTCTTGTCTGTGCATGTATGCATTCCATCGCATGGACTTTAAAGACCTTGATGCTCATGTTACATTTGTTTGTAAAAAGCGCTTTGTGATTTTGATTATTATTATTATGTCCTAGACAGGCGAGTGCCGGCTACACATATACACCCAGCACGCACTAGGTCCCTTTCCTCCACCCTTGGCACGGGATTGTGGGCTCAGTCGTCTGGACGTCAGACAATGCACCCAAAGGCTGCAAGTGGGCGCCTTAGGTGGCTTCAGTTAGATCCTGTATCGGCCAGAGCATTCAGCATCTGACAATTGATGGAGGCATGCGCGTAACAATGTACATCATCATCATCATCATCAAATAAACAAAAAGGAAGTTGGATTATGCCAAAAACAATGACCTTGGGATGACCTTGACCTTTAATGTCCTTGACCTTGGAAAGACCCTGACCTTCACATCTCTAATGCTCATGTATAATCAAATAACCCAATGTTAATGCATACAATATGTCAAATGAAAAGTCATTCCTCTGTAAGATTAAAATTTTTACAAATGTTTTTTATGAGGCCAAAAAAATGACCGTGACCTTCAAGGTCAACGCAAAAATGAAATATAAATCAAAAGTCGGTCTACTCTCTCTACAAAGAAAAAGTTTTTACTTTTTATTTCTCATAGTTTAGGGTCAAGGTCACTTCAAAGTTACAATATGAACCGACTTTAGACAGCTCAGTGACCTTGACCTTGAAGCAAGGTTGACCAAATTTGCATGGCTTGTGTGTCTCATTACTACCTATTGTGCATCAAAGAATCACGAGTTCAATAGCAAAAACTTGGAAAAGAAGTGAAATTTTGTAAAACAAAACAAAAAAAACAACACATTTTGCTGACCTTGACCTTGAAGTGAAGTAATTCAGTCACTAATTATTTTTGAGATCTCAGGGGTATACATCATTCTATCAAGTTTGGTTGTGATAGATGAAAAAAGGTTTTGAGAAATTACGGATGGCAGACAAATAGACAGACAGAAGGACTTTTTTTTCCATTATAAATGTTTGGATTATTTAAGACTCATCTTGCACAGATATGCAAAAATCTTGAAAAAAAAATTTTGTGGTGAATACAGACTCACACTGCTAAGCATGTGAGTCAAAAGGTTCACTAATTCTTTTTTTTTTAAAATAACATTTGTTCCCAATGTGACCTTGATCTTGAAGTAAGGCCATTCAATCACTGACGAGTTTTTAGCTCTTACAGATATCCACCATCTGAAAAAAAAAAGATCCTGGTACATGAAATGTTTTACAGAATAATTAGCCACATTAATTACAGTTTTGCACAAACAGATGATAGACAGACGGATGGACAGGCAGACAACACTGTAAACAAAAAAATGTGTAAAAAAACACTATTTAGGACACATCTTGTACAAGTCTTAACAAATTTTGAATTAGGGTGACTATGACTCGAGTCAAAACAGGTGTGACAAACTATCAATGAGATTAAAATGAATTCTTATAATAATCTTGTGCACAAAAATAATTTCAGTCCAAGCTTCAGCTTTTTGAAGATGCATACAATTGTTTTATCATGTTGACATGCATACAATCTTTTCACAAAACATGACTACATGCTGTCATTTTTGAGTGTACTTCAAATAAACCAACTTCAAATAGCTGTCAGTCAGGTTGTAGGAAAGCATATAATAATATATTAAAATATACAAAGACTACACTTACAGACATCACATGCTGTTTTATTGGAATTTGCAGTGAAATTGCCTGTGCATTGTGTGCAAGGACCTTCACTTCTATTTGCCTTGAAAGTATTTTCATCACAAGGGATGCAGATCCCTTCAATCGCAGAGGTGTTCGGCTTCTGTTGGTTGCCTGCTGGGCAGCTTACTGTAGAACACAATAATGTGGCATGTAATTGTAAAATTTTCATAAAAAAGGAGTATCAAATGTAACAACAGCAAGGCACAAATACTTAGAAGGAACCCGATGTCATTTCTTTCAAACTTGTACACTAGATAGTATGATCTTAGAAGAGTTTATTAGTAAAGCACAGTTGTTTCGGAGGGTGATTAGGTACTCGTAGTGCCATTACAGACCTGATAGTGATCTAAGAGAGGTTTCCGCGGAACGTGCGACTATGTCACGCCGTGTGACAGACATTTTGAAGTCCAATGAGTTTGATGACGTCCACAAATCCACAACTTGAGCGAAAATATATACACAGGAACAGTCAACGCTGCACCACTATTCCAAAACAAAGTATGGCGCCGCAAAACCGGAAGCGGGTAAAGCAACTTTCGTCTTCCGATACAAAACAACAACAACAAAAATAAATAAATATTTAAGTGTCCGCGGATGCTCTGTGGGTTCGGGCAAATAGAATAGACCCAACGTTTCCCGGCGTGTCGTAAGAGGCGACTAACAGGGGTGATGTTAGCACGGCATCACTGGGCGAAAGTCTTCTACACAGAAGTCACCGGCCAGGGCGGAGGAACCTCACGTTACTACAGGTTCAACGACCACGTGCTCAGGGCCAAGGCGAGCCACACTGTATTCGTGGATTTCGGCTGTGGCCAACAGCCTGGAGAGGATTGGGCCCTGCCAGGTCTTTTTTTGCCCAAGACACAACACATGATGAGGCTATCCACTAATTCCATGCCGGATCGGTCGTCGCCCGGCTACACAAGGACCGCGCCTTCCGTTGGCCACCAGGACGGAGGTGTTAAGTATGCTACTGATGGAAAAATTAGCAAGATCCGCACGAGAAACAACATCGTCATAGGAACCTGGAATGTCAGGACCCTAACTGCGGAAGGAAAATTAGAAGAACTGGCCCACGAGCTGGACCACTATCGATGGAACGTTCTAGGTATCAGCGAACTGCGCTGGAAAGGCCTAGGTGAAACAACGACTGACAAAGGCCACAAGCTCTATTTCAGCGGTAGAGATGACAGGCACGAACACGGCGTTGGATTCTTGGTCCACAAGAACATTCTAGCCACTGTCATGGGTTGCCGCCCAGTCTCCAGTAGACTCATTACCATCCGTCTGAGAGCAACCCCTTTCAACATTACCATCATCCAGGCCTATGCCCCAACATCAGACTATGAAGACAGCGAAGTGGAGGATTTTTATGAAAATATACAGGCGGTCCTTGACCAAGTGCCGAAGAAGGACATAGTCATAGTGCAAGGCGACTGGAATGCCAAGGTTGGCCAAGATGCGCACCACAACTGGGGAGACACATGTGGACCCCACTGCAACAACGAGACAAATGACAGGGGTCTGAGGCTATTGGAGTTTGCCAGATACAACAATCTGGTACTGGCAAACACGCTTGGTCTCCACAAAAAATCCAGACGATGGACATGGCACAGTCCCGGCGGGGAACATCACAACCAGATCGACTACATCATGGTCAAGAAACGCTTCAGATCAAGCATCAACATTGGCAGGACACGCACTTTTCCAGGAGCAGACATTGGAAGTGACCACGATCTCGTGATGATGTCTTTCCGGCTCCATTTGAAGAGAGTAAATACAGCAAAGTGCACTAGGCTGAAGTTCGACCTGGACAAACTGCAAGACCCGGAGGTGGCAAAAATATTTCAGGCCACAATTGGAGGGAAATTTGCACCACTGCTTATTTTGGGGGCAGGCGAAGTAGATGTCAACACCATGACCAATACCTTCAACTCAGCTGTAACAGATGCCGCCACTGAGATCCTTGGCAAGCACCGACCAAAGAAGAAGCCGTGGATCACACCTGAACTTTTGGATCTGTGTGATAAACGAAGAGAGTTAAAAAAGAAAAAGAACACCTCACAGGGAGCTGATGTCTACCGAAAAATCAACAATGACATCCGAAAAGGCATGCGCACAGCAAAGGAGAACTGGATAGAAGATCAATGCCAGGAAATAGAGAACAATCTGAACAAGAACAACAGCAAGAAGGCCTACCAGACTGTGAAGCGGCTGACAAGTGTTAAACAGCCCAAAGTCTCCACTATCCAAAGCAAGTCTGGCATATGCCTTACAGAAGAACAAGAAGTCTTGGACAGATGGACAGAGTACTGCTCTGACCTTTACAACCATACACCAAATGGAGACCCATCAGTTCTAGCATGTCCCGAGAGCAAAGAAGAAGAAGAAATCCTCCCAATTCTCCGGGAAGAAGTTGAGGCAGCAGTGCAATCGCTGAAGAAAGGGAAGTCAGCGGGAGTGGACAACATACCAGCGGAACTGCTACAAGCAGGAGGAGAAGCGATGACTGATGCTCTCACCATTATCTGTAACAAGATCTGGCAGAGTGGGGAATGGCCTACACCATGGACCCAGTCGCTTGTCATCACTCTTCCCAAAAAAGGTAACCTTCAGGAGTGTGAAAATTACCGCACCATCAGCCTCATCAGCCATCCCAGCAAGGTCCTCCTGAAAATAATACTCAACAGGTTGAAACCACAAGCTGAACAAATCATAGCTGAAGAACAAGCAGGATTCAGGGCAGGGCGAAGTACCACTGAACAGATTTTCAACCTCAGAATAATCTGTGAGAAATACCTACAGCACCAACAACATCTATATCATGTGTTCATAGACTTCAAGAAGGCATTTGACCGAGTCTGGCATGCAGCTCTATGGGCAACCATGAAAGTGTACAACATCAGCCCTAAAATTATAGAAGTCATCAAAAGCCTGTATGACAAGGCTACCAGTGCAGTCCTCCATAACAGCGTCATCGGGAACTGGTTCAGAACAACAATCGGTGTGCGTCAAGGATGCCTACTCTCTCCAACACTCTTCAACATCTTCCTAGAGCGCATCATGTCAGATGCTCTTGAAGATCACGAAGGCACAGTCAGCATAGGGGGCAGAGCAATCTCCAATCTTCGTTTTGCGGATGATATTGATGGATTGGCTGGAGAGGAACAAGAACTTGAACAGCTTGTACAGAGGCTTGACACCACCTCCAGAGCTTATGGAATGGAAATAAGTGCAGAGAAGACCAAAATGATGACCAACAACACCAATGGCATCAACACGGACATCAAAGTACAAGGCCAATCCCTCAACACAGTGCACAGCTTCAAATATTTAGGAGCCATCGTGTCAGACAATGGGTCTCGGCAGGAAGTCCTCTCCAGGATCGCACAAACAACTGCTGCCCTGACAAGGTTGAAGCCCATTTGGAAAGACAGAACCATCAGTCTACATTCCAAAGTAAGACTGCTGCGCTCTCTGGTCATCTCCATCTTCCTATATGCTTGCGAAGCATGGACCCTCACAGCAGATCTCCAACGAAGAATACAAAGCATGGAGATGAGGTGCTACAGAAGACTTCTGTGCATTTCCTATACCCAACACATCACCAACGACGAAGTCCGACAGACCATCACACAAGCCATTGGACAACACGATGACCTGCTCACAGTGGTGAAGAAACGGAAACTCCGATGGTATGGCCACGTCACCACATCATCAGGCCTTGCAAAGACCATTCTGCAAGGCACAGTGCAAGGAGGTAGAAGAAGGGGGAGACCGAAAAAGAGGTGGGAGGACAACATTCGAGAATGGACTGGTTTGACACTAAGCGAAGCCATGAGGGCTGCTGAGGACAGAGAAAGATGGAGTATGCTGGTTAAACGATCATCTGTGGTGCCCCTACGACCTTCGGGTTATGGGACAGGATAGGATAGGAAGTGTCTGCGGATTGTTTCGCATTTCTTTTTTTTTTTTCCCGTTTTCGTTATCAGGTCGGGATAAGCCAATTTTTTCCACAACTTTTCCTCCTCTGTACGCTCTCTGACATCCCCTTTTCCCATGTGCAGGACCTTGCACTTATCTGCGTTAAGCCAGCTCCAACGTAAAATTTGCATCTTCAGCGTAAATCTGACACAGACTAGTGACAGCAGGTCATTTACGAATAAACTGCCTAGCGGCCCTCCGCTTTTCACAGTGGACCAATCTGGAAACTTGCCATTAACATATACTCTTTGCTTTCTCCCTATCAAAAGATCTCTGATCCATGTGTGGACAATTCCAAATATCTCCAACACCTCAAGCTTCCTCCTGCATTAGTATCTAATGTCTCTCCGAGTTGAACGCTTTCATCAGATCTAAATATTTGGCATCCACTCCTCCCCTCTCCCCCAACCCCTCATCCAACGCTGCAGTCCAATCATCCAAAAAGGCCAAGAGATTTGTAGTACACGATCTTCCAGACACAAAACCATTTTGACATTCTGCAAGTAGCTTATTTTTCTCCAAATGTTCAATCACTCTGTCCACAAAACCATTTTGACATTCTGCAAGTAGCTTATTTTTCTCCAAATGTTCAATCACTCTGTCCATAATTATTGACTACATAACATGGCACAATATGCCGGTCAAACTATCATATAGTTCCCTTGTTTGCTCTTCTCCCCTTCTTATAAAGAGGAGGGATCTGCACTTCTTTCCCAACGTTGGTACAACACCGTCCCCAAACAACTTTCTAAACAATATGTCAGTGGTTCTGATAGTTCCTCTGACACTTCTTTCAGCACATATGGATGAATGCCATCAGGGCCCTGCGATTTATTTGGGTTCAAACATCTTAACTTCTTGAGTACCTCTGACCGAATCAAATCAAAATCAGACAAATATGACTCTACATCCACATTAGTTCATGTTGGCTGTTGTGCAAGATCTTCATCCATAAAATCGCTGCTAAAAGTCATACATCACATGAGCTTTTCCCCCATCTGTGACTTTACGACCCCAATCATTCACATCGGCAGCGCAGCTAGCTCAGTGGTAGTGTATTCGAATGTCAGGTGATAACATTGCAGCCTGTACAGGCAGCTGGGGAACTGAGATACTGCGCTCCTATTCCTTCGGATGAGAGTATAAACTGAGGTCTAGTCTGTGCACGCACGCATTTCATTGCATGGACTTTAAAGATCCTGATGCTCATGTCCTAGAAAGGTGAGTGCGGCTACACAAATACACCAGCACACCTAGGTCCCTTCTCCTCATCCCCGGTCACCCAGGATTGTGCTCAGTCGTCTAGGTGTCAGACTATGCGCCCAAAAGCTGCAAGTGGGCGCCTCAGCTTGTGTTAGATCCTGTATCGGCCAGCACCTTGAGGTGGTCTTCATCTTACTTCTTGCGTAGGCATAGAAAGCTTTTGGGGGTTTTCTTTATGGTCCTTGCCACTGACTCCTCAAAGTTCTTAACTGATCTCAAGCACTTGCATATTTAAAATAATCCTCTCACCCTCCCTTGTCTGAATGTATCTTGTTACTTCCCTCTTCTTTTTAACCTTACTCAAAGCCTTATCGTCCAGCCACAGAGGCTTTCTTTTCTTGTTACCAAATTTCACTGTAGGAATACATTGTTTCATTGCTGTATGCAATCACTAAACACATCCAATTTAAAAAAAAAATTCTGTTAAGTTGCTTTGAGTTATAAACTCTCCTAGTTTCGAGTAATCTCCCTTGGTGTATGAGTCTCTCAAACATCACTGGGGACCTCTTATTTGTATTCAAACAGTAAACACTGATGGCGACTCTTTCCCATGGTAGGGAGGGGGAGGGGGGAGCTACATATCTGATTTATTCACATTATTGAGGTAAATGCTCTTTAAAAAGACATTATTGCCATTTTTAACCTCATCTCTCAAGCTGCCTACTATGCAGTCATTATGTATCATTCAATACAACAAATAAATTAGTATTGAATCATGCAACCTGTAACTCAATATTTTGTTACCGAGTCTTAGGTATTCTAAAGGGAGATATGTCACCCTGAACCTACATCATATGACCATAAGACAATGTTTGCAAATATTAGACACAAAAACTGTATAATATGTAAGCAAATAGTCGTCTCATAGCGTGAATTAGACTTTTTAAAAAAAGTTGTTGTGCAGTACTGATCTTGACCTCAGACGCACTTTAAAAGTGGTACAGTGGAACCTCCGGTATCCGTCTCTCTGGTTATACGACTCCCTCCGTTATGTGACCTGAAAACTTCTGACGGATTCACTTCCAATAATAAATGACCTCTGGTATGTGACAACCTCGTTTATGCGACCAGCGACCGTGTCTTAAGCCCTTTATACGACCGTCTTAGGGCAATTTAAAAGAGATATCAGTTAATTTGTTGTCTGTACCTTTCGTTTTTTCTCTCCATGTTAGTGTATGCCTGCTGTTGTCTGCTATTTCCGGTTCGCAAATAAGGGACATTACTCGCCTACACTGGCTTGTTAAAATGGCGTCACGCAAGAGGAACGTTTTGAGTTTGGCAGAAAGAATGAAAGTGATTGAAAGAAATGAAAATGGGGAGAGTTGTTTGTCTATTGCAAGAAGTTCAGACGTTGGGAAGACCCAAATTCAGCTCATCATAAAGGATAAGAAATCTGTGAAACTACGATGGGAGAGTGGAGAAAGTGGCGAAAGGGAAACATCGAAACTGAGAGCTTCTGCACTGACAGACTTGGATGAACGCGTCTGGCAGTGGTTCGACTGTTTTCTATTTTTGAAGTTGTGAATAAAAGACAAAGCTAAAAATGAAACATGTTTTACAGTTTCCTTTGTCAAAAAATACATGCTGGTGAGTGTGAAAATTATTACTACATACCCCTCCGAGCCTGACCCCCCCCCATTTCCGGTATAAGACCACCTCTATTATAAGACCGTTTTTTCTCAGATTTGGGACGGTCGTATACCTGAGGTTCCACTGTACTATGCTTACATCTATTTGCTCACTCTGATTCACTACAATCAGTACAACAATGAGGACATTATTAGTGATGAATGTTCACTTTTAAGAACTAAGCACACAATCCACACAAGCATGTAGGCACATACAAACACTAAGAATTCATAACAAGTGGGCTTATGTATTGTGCATGAGAATGTCACTTCAGTCATATAATATAAGTGCACAGGTATCAGATTCAAGAAGCTCAATATAGAAAGCCCGTTTTGTTGTTTGACATCTGATTTAGCACATTCGGATCTCGCTAACATAATTATAGAGATGGTTGTCGGCTGTTATGACCATAAAAATACTTTCATTGACAGGTACCATAAATGTGAATACTGTTAAATTTGCTTTAAAAATATAAGCAGCTGGCTGACCCTAACTAAGCAATTGAGATTTCCAGGGACACTATTAATACAAAATTTCCTTACAAGTAAACTGTTTTGATTAAAATCCACTTTATTATTATTGGGGAAAAAAAAAGAAATTAAAAACAAAAGGTCACATACTTTGACAATCAGTTCTTTTGTCAGTGCCAGTTCTGCTTGTGCTGGTATTGACAGGACATGTCTCACACATGTTCTGTCTGGGCAAAGATTGGTACTTTCCTACTGGACATGGCTCACAATCAGACCCATTGATGATGAATTCGCCAGCTGGGCAGTCTCCTGTCGAGAGAAAAACAAATGCATAAAAATCCATTTCTAATGTGTTTATTAATAAATGATGTTTTTGTATTTATTTATTTTACTATTGAAATATAGTAATCACTCTGGTAACCCCCAAAGGCAATTAAAAAAAACAACCAGTTTGGATATCTCCTGCCTAATGCACTCATGTTATTGTCATGGTTGTTACCTTCAATTCAGTCTAATTAAAAAAAGTAAACACATACAGTTTGTGGATTTATAAAAATATAGAGCTTAATCTCTAATTTCTTTGTTAATCTCTTAGACCTTCAAGAATTTGTGACCTCATTATCAAAATCCATTTTAATCCCTTTGGTGTTTCTGTTGATGTTGTCACACATGGCATATGTCTATCTCTGTCCAAGTTTTGAGATATTTGTCCAGCTCCTTCTTTGCTTTCTTCCTGCCTCCTTCCACTGTTCATTGCATGTTGTTTTTAACAAGGATACAGAGAAGACCAAATTGACGACCAAAAACACCAATGGCATCAACACGGACATCAAAGTCCAAGGCCGATCCCTCAACACAGGGCATAGCTTCAAATATTTATGAGCCATTGTATCAGACAATGCGTCCCGACAGGAAGTCCTTTCCAGGATCACATAAACAACTGCTGCCCTGAAAAGGTTGAAGCCCATTTGGAAAGACAGGACCCTCAGTCTACACTCCAAGATAAGCCTGCTGCACTCCTTTGTCATATGATCTCCATCTTCCATTACGCTTGCGAAAATCGGACTCTCAAAGCAGACCTACAACGAAGAATACAAAGCATGGATATGAGGTGCTACAGAAGACTTCTGGGCATTTCCTATACCCAGCACATCACCAAAGACGAAGTCCAATAGACCATCACACAAGCCATTGGACAACACAATGACATGATCACAGTGGTGAAGAATCCGAAAATCCGATGGTATGGCCCCGTCACCAATCATCAGGTCTTGCAAAGACCATCCTGCAAGGCACTGTGCAAGGAGGCAGTAGAGGGAGACAGAAAAAGAGGTTGGAGGACAACATTAGAGAGTGGTCTGGCTTGACACGGAGCGAAGCATGAGGGTTGCAACAACGACCTTCGAGTTATGGGATAGGATAAGATAGGATAGGATAGGATAGGATAGGATAGGATAGGATAGGATAGGATAGGATAGACTGTGCCTCATGACATGATAAACCATGCCAAATTTGTCCTCTTCACAATGGCAAGGAGTGGTTCCTGCGGATCCACAAGTAACATGACCATGTTCCTGACGTGCTCATTGATTTTGAATTCATACCAGGCAATTTGCAACATTCTACAGTAGCACTTGATTTCCAAGGTTGGAATATGTTTTTTTTTAAATGATGCAATGAAGGTCCAGCTCTTGCAAATGTACAACTGAATGGCACTTTAGACAATCGGGTCATAATCATTAGTTTAGTGGTTATTTTATTTATTTATTTATTTATTTATTTATTTAATCGTTCTTATATAGCGCTTTTCCAGCTCAAGAGCTGCTCAAGGCGCTGGCCGATACAGGATCTAACTCAAGCCGCCCGAGACGCCCACCCGCAGCCTTTGGGCGCATGGTCTGACGCCCGGACAACTGAGCACAATCCTGGGCAGCCAAGGATTGGGGAGAAGGACCTAGGTGCATGCTGGGTGTTTTCTTTTCACCGGCACTCACCCGTCTAGGACATGAGCGTCAGGATCTTTAAAGTCCGTTATGATGGAATGTATGCGACACAGACTAGACCTCGGTTTATACTCTCATCCGAAGGAGTAGGAAAACAGGAGTAAAGTGTCTTTCCCAGGGACACAACACAATGGCCTGGCCAGGGCTCGAACCCGGGACCTTCCGATCCGCAAGCCGAAGCACTACCATTAGACCACAGTGCCTCCACAAAAGACAGTGCTAAAAAAATCTTTATGAAAGAAAAATCAAATTGTGATGATTTATCTTCTTAACTAATTAATAAAGGGCAACCACAAAGCAACAAAAACAAAGAATCATAGAAGTTCTAGAAAAAATATGAGGTTGATTCAGAAATGTGCAAGTGTGTGTGTGTGTGTGTGCCGGTGTGAGTGTGTGACTGTATAAGCATTGGTTTGTGTGTGCAACTGAGTGTAAGTGTGTAATATACAAGGGGTTCATAGTGTAAGTTTAAAAAATCCTATCCTATCCTAACATGCCACTCGAAAGTCGATGGTGCACCAATGATGATCGTTTAATCAGCATACTTAATCTTTCTCTGTCCACAGCAGCCCTCACTCAGTGTCAAACCATTCCATTCTCGATGTTATTTTCCCACCTCATTTTCTGTCTCCCTTTTCTTCTGCCTCTTTGCACCGTACCTTGCAGGATCGTCTTTGCAAGAAGACCTCAGGCTCTGGTGATGTGGCCATACCATCAGAGTTTCCGTTTCTTCACCACTGTGAGCATGTCATCGTGTTGTCCAATGGCTTGTGGGATGGTCTCTCGGACTTTGTCTTTGATGAGGTGCTGGGTATAAGAAATGCCCATGTATGCTTTGTATTCTTTGTTGTAGGTCTGCTGTGAGGGTCCATGTTTTGCAAGAGTATAGGAAGATGGAAATAACAGGGAAACGCAGCAGTCTTATCTTGGAGTGTAAACTGATAGTCTGTCAGGACAGCAGTTTGAACAACTAGTTTTATTTATTGATTTATTTATTTATTATTATTATTATTATTATTATTATTATTATTATTATTATTATTATTATTATTACTATTATTACTATTATTATTATTATTATTATTATTATTATTATTATTATTATTATTATACCATCTATTACTATCTGACTTATCACTGTTATTACTATTGTATCTATTATAGTTAGCAGGTCTGCCTACCCACAAATCTCAATTTTCTTACTATCTTAAGTAAAAAATTCAAATTTCCTTACTGAATTTCAGATTTCCTTTTTTTTTTTTTAAATCCTGTTTTGCTGTTTACTGTTTATTGTTTTTATAATGTCCTTTATCGTCTTGTAACATTTATATGTGGCACCACGTGTGAATTTCTCTTTGATTGAGATAATAAAGTGTATGTCGAAGAAGATAGTTAGACAGAGGAAGTTTTCTTTGTAAGTATGAACAACTGGCTTGGTAGAACGAAATGACATCATTGTAGAAGTCTTGAACAATAGTTGATTTTAGCTTGTTTTCATGTTTTTCAAGAAATATCCTAGCTTCCTCCCCAATGATTTCATTAGTCTTGCTCGAATTTTTCGTACTCAGTTCGTTGTGCATTCATTTAGTCACCAATTGTTTCCAACATAAAGGATGAAAGGGAAATAACTCCTGCATTCTCAAGGGACAATCACAAGTTATTTCCTTGGACAAATTTCGTCTGCTATAATATTTGTCTTTCTCACATGACATAACAAAGCTTATTGTCCCTAATTTCCGTAACACAATAACCAATTTACGTAACACTCTATCATTTTTTCAAATTTCCGTAACAAAATACGGAAATTCCGGAACGGTTGGCAGCTGTGAGTTAGTACTGTCATCCTGTTAACTATTAATGTCACAGTGATATACTTTTGTTTGTACTCACTCAGTGTGCAGTTCTCAATGCTGATGGCTCCTTTTGTCTCATTGACGGTTACATATCCACTGGGACACATTGCACATGTCTCAAAGCGTTGGGTAGCATTGCCCGTATTGTAGGAACCCATTGGACACAAGTCACACTTATCGGTTGTTGCATTGTACTGTTGTCCAGGATCACATTTATCTACAATTCATACCAATATACATGTTGTTAAACATTTTTATTTATTATTTATGCTTATTGTATTTATCGATTAATGGGTAAACGGACTCAATGACAACTTAAATTAAGATAGCAAACCAATTAAATATATTTCTAGGCACCTGCAAATTTTTCCACTTTACTGGTGTTGTGTTGTGTTTTGTTCACACAAGCATACGAAGCAGCGATATACTGAAAACTAGCAGTTTGCCAAAGTGTTCATTTTTGTGAAACTGTTTTGTGCATTGGCATTATCTTAAAAATGCAAAATAAAAACATGGAATGATTGGCCACTCTTTGAACTATCTGCAAACTAAAAGTTATCAAATTATGTTCTGCTGATTTTGAGTTAAAGCGCAACATGTGTTTATAAAATGATGGACCTCAGCAACTTTGACCTTTGAGAAATTGCAAATGTGGAAAACTCAAAATTATAATGCTGAATACCAAAAAAGGCAGAAAGCCATTCAAATGTATTTCCAGACACTCGCACACATAGCACAAAAAACAAGCATTTTCAAAAGTGCTAATTTTCTGGGCAGTGTTGTGGCTCGGCTTTATCATAATGAAGCAAAAGGAAAACATGGAATGTAGATAGGCCACTATCTGACTTTTCTGGAAGCAAAACATTTTCCAAATCAGCTGAGACATTTTAATATACAGCGCAAAACGTGTCTAGAAAATGATGAAACACAATGGTCTTGTCCTATGAGAAAGTACTAATACAAATGAGTTAACTATCCACAATGTAAAGCTGATACATTTTGGTACAGTTATTGTTGAGATAAGGCAAAAGGTGCGTTTCGGTGCGATGAACCAACGGACCGACAGCTGGCCTGCTACTGAAGGATTTGAAGTATCTGTATACCAAAACCCAACAAAATCACTCCTGCTGATTTTGAGATATTGAGCAAAACGTGTTTAGCAACAAAATGACTCCACTGACATTGACCTTTGCAGTCGAGTAACTATGATGGAACCTGAGGCAGTTTGGGCACTAACCTAGATAACCCACAACCATTTGGCTCGTTCTGATTCCTGACAAATTCAAAGTTGAACAAATGTTGAACCAATCAGAATGATCTATTCAAAAACAATGCAGCCTGTTCAATGGTGAAACAAATCCTGACTGATGATGACAATGTTGAATAAGCAATTTTGCCACATGCAATTTTGTCACACACACGCACAATCTGACTACACTCAACATTCTTAATGAAAATATTCAGCTATTATAAATCATACTAAGCTCATTGTTTCAGGTGTTGGTAAATGATATAATCACTTAATTACCAGGCCATTAATATCATGTGACATTTCTTGATCCTGTGACCTTAACCTTGTGATATCATTCAATCAATGATCAATTTCTGAGCTCTCATGAATATACAACCAAGTTTGGTTACGACAGATGAAATAGGTTCAGAGGCCACTAGCAATTGTGCACAGACTGGCAGATGCATGGACGGACATGTGGACACATGGTTGCATGCATGTGAGTCAAAAAATGTTTCTACTTGTGAGATTCCTATGTGTAAAAGCATATTACATATGTGTTAATCTTACGTTTGCAGTCAGCTGAAGTGGATTTTGAAAACAAGGTTCCTGTGCCACTGGAACAGTTCTGACATTGAGTATATGTATATGGCATGCTGATATTTTGGTAGGTGTCTGTAGAACATGCTGTACAAACTCCATCCTTGATGTATTCACCAACAGTACAGTTTGCTGAAACAAGGATTGCAAAATAAATTATTTATCGAATTACCGATGTATTTATTTATTGTAAATAATCTAATTAAAGTCAATTTCTTATACCTTCACAATCACACTGAAAGGAAGAAGAGAGGCTATAAATGTTAATTTCAGTTTGGCAAATTCCAAAAAGAAACACTGCTTTTACATTGTAATGAACTGCACAAGACTCTCCCCCTCCCACCCCCTATCCACAAAAACACAAATCTGTACACATTAAAAAAAAAGAACCAAAGAAAAAAGAAATCCACATGCAACAGTTTCTGAACTAAAAGGATCAATCAATAAATAATCTTCAATCATACTGTGACATTTTTGAATGTACATGATTTAACTGTCATGTGACCAGCTCAACCAAAGTTTAGCTCACACAGCAATTATTTTCTCACAAGAGAACTGACTAATATTAATTTAATGTCACGGACCGGTATTATTCGGTCCGATGACATTAAAGTAATGTTAGTCAGTTCTCTTGTGAGAAAATAATTGCTGTGTGAGCTAAACTTTGATTGGCTGAGCTGGTCACATGACAGTTCACTCATGTACATTCAAAAATCTAGTCATTCTTTTCTTGAATCTATTGAAGATATAATGATGGGGACTTCTCACAGCTGTGTCTGCATGTATATATTGTTTATTATTTGAAAATGTGGTATTGTAAATGTAATAGTATTATAAAATGATCATATTGCATTTATTATGTAATAAAATTAATTATAAATAATTTTTTATATTTGTGTGAAGGATGAAGTGGGGAAGAGACAGACATGGTTTTCACTGTAATTTTGTTAAATAAAGAATTGAATTTGGATAATTAACTGATTTGAAGTTGAAACTGCAATTACAGTGTAAAGCATTAATTACATTTGTATGAATTAAATTAATTGGTGTCATTAACGTATATAATTGTTATAATTAGTTGTAGAATTTTTTGTTTATGTTGTTGGACTGTAATCGATATGAATGAAATTGACTGTATTGCTGCACTTGTCACGTCATACAGGAGAGAGAGAGAGGTATAAGTAATTGTCCAAAGAAAGTTTATGCACCTAGAAACTTAGTTATCATTAACTCCTTTGTGTGCAGCAATCCTTAGCTGAGGGAGCCTCAAGAAGATGTATAAGAAGACGGGAAAGATGAAGAAGATAGAGAAGACAAAGAAGATAAAGAAGACGCAGAAGAAGATGAAGAAGAAGAAGAAGCAGAAGAAGAAGAAGAAGAAGAAGAAGAAGAAGAAGAAGAAGAAGAAGAGAAGAAAAAGAAGAGAAGAAAAAGAAGAAGACAAAAAAGAAGAAGGAGAGTGTGACGACACGAGTTTAGACACACGCTAATTTTATGCTGTGTCAGGTTGTACATAGTACATAGTTTCATATCTCTGAGAGTGCTATGTGCGAAGTTTGAATCAGCGTTTTAGAATGCATAGTAAGTGCGGCCTTTGACACCATCGACCATCACACCCTATTCAAGACCCTTCGGGATTACTTTGGAATCTCTGGATCAGTTTTGGATTGGTTTCGATCTTACCTTTGTGATAGAACTCAGGCGGTTGCTGTGGATGGCTGTTTCTCCAGCAGTGCTGACTTGGTGTGCGGGGTTCCTCAGGGGTCCATTTTAGGCCCTGTTTTGTTCATAATGTACACCAACCCACTGCTCATCTTGCTCGAAAAGCATGCTGTTGAGAGCCTAACATTTGCAGATGACACGCAGCTGTACAACCCCACCCATCCTTCCCTTGTTAACTTCGCTGTCCAGTCCATGCGGGAGTGCATTGGTGAGGTTAAGTCATAGGTTGAATGACGACAAGACAGAAGCACTCCTTATCCACAATCACAAATCATCCTTTGCCTCGTCTCTCCCCACTTCTCTTCAAGTAGGCTGCTCTGACATACAGTTCTCTCCCTCTGCTAGGAATCTTGGCTACATTCTCTCCGATGACATGTCCCTCAACAATCACATCTCTCACATCTGTCGCTCTGCTTACACAGCCATTTGTCAGATCAGCTCCATCTGCCATTACCTCACTATTAGTGCTACAAAAACCTTAGTCTGTGCCAGCGTTCTCTCTCATCTAGACTATTGCAAATCTCTTTTGTCAGGTTCACCTAAACACTTTATCGATAAACTGCAAAGGGTCCAAAACTCTGCTGCTAGGTTAGTTCTTAAGGCAAAATAGCGTGATCACATCACTCCACTTCTCCACTCTCTTCACTGGCTCCCTGTTCAAGCCCGCATTGACTACAAACTGTCCACTCTCTGACTCCTACCCTTCCTATCTTAATGATCTTCTAACTGTCTACTCACCCTCTCGACAGCTTCGCTCCTTTGCAGATGCTTGCATTCTTTCTGTTCCCAAGACACGCACTAAGACATACGGTGAACGATCTTTCTCTTTCTGCACTCCCAAGCAATGGAATTCTCTCCCATCACACATCCGCAACATACCGACCACCCAGGCCTTCAAAAACGCACTCAAGACCCATCTCTTCAAACTGTATTATCCTGATTGCCTCTTACCCTCCGACCGATGACAGATGCCGGTGGGGTGCCGTCCATGGCTTGACATGTAAATAGTCTGTACATTTAGATCTGACTAATTAATTTTATATAATTATTTTTGCATTAGTTTCTACATTATATTATTGATAATATTTTATTTCTGCAATAGTGAGGAAGCGGGTCTTGTCTTTTTATCCGATCATTGTATTAATTAACCATTGTTAGATGTAACAAATTTGTATTTATATTTTAAATCTGTATGGTGAATCTTATTATTATTTAATATGCCATTGTATTAATAATTTTTGTTTGTTTGTTTGTTTTGTTTTATTATGCATGTGTAGTGTATTGCATATGTTGTAGGCCTTTGCGAGTACGGTTGGTGTGAATGCTTGCATACCCTGTTTTAATGTTTATGTTTGTTCTAAAGATATATCCTATGTTAAGAACAGTGAGCCCAGCCCTGAGCTGGGGATTCACGCTATATAAGCCTACTTTATTATTATTATTATTATTATTATTATTATTATTATTATTATTATTATTAAGTCAGAGTTAGGTGTTTCACGTGTGTTACGCATAGCCCTATAGCGGAAATAACTGAACGGAGCTCGGTGCCTTGAACTGTGGACTGGGGAAAAGTGGCAGAACTGCCAGAGTTTGTGGATGGACGACTATTAAAGAATAAAGAATAAAGAATCTTTATTGTCCCCATTTGCACAAGGATATTTGTGTGTGATGCACAGTAACTGTTGACATATTAAGAAGACAACACAAGGGTTAGCGTACATGTATACAATAAAGAAACGGTAGCGGATATTAGAACACCTTAATGCATAACAATACTAAAAAAAATCTCAAGACTATTACTGCCATTTTCTCAATCATTCACGCTTTCTCATGACCATGCTAATCCTTGCACATTCATTCTTATCCACGCACCGACTCATCCCACACACACCCTTAATACATTTAAGGGGCTCACTGTAGTTACGCCTGTCGTTCTAGGGTTACACAGTACACACTTCCACTGTCAACGCTATCAGACCTGATAGTGATCTAAGAGAGGTTTCCGTGGAAGGTGCGACTATGAGACTGTAACTTCCACTATCATAGGATATGTGTAGGGTTTGTGTCTAAGGGCTCTGTGTTTTCTGTGTTGAAGCCACCCAAAGTCTTGTGCCTTAAAATGGACAAGAATGACCAATAAGTTGTGACAATTATTATAGAAAAGTAACTTTATAGTAATTGAGGCCTTTTGCTGCCACAGTGCTGTGTGATCTCTGTGTAGAGTGACGTCCTAAGGGTGTGTACTCTTTGTTTTAGAGACCTCCCAAGACCTAACATTTTGCCAGTGTTAGGGTGTCGTGGTAAATCATATAAGACAGTAACAAACCACCTACTCTCCGCAGATCGTGTTGTGTTGTGATTGTGGTTTTGTGTGTATCTGTGCTTCACAGGCTGGGAAACTGAAGGTGAGTTGATGCCCAGTATTCCAGTTCCTTAGTGGCTATTCACTCCGAGCATGCGTACGTGAATGAATGATGATAAATGAGGGGGGAAGGGATATATTTTGATAATAGCATTTTATATGATTTTTTTGATGAAAATGCTAAATGGAATAATGTTGTTGATGTCGTTGCCAAAATGAGGTCATGTGTGACGATGCTATAGTAGGCTTGAGGGGTGATAATGTGAGGGAGAGAGGGGTGACGATGTATTACAGTATGCCAGAGGGATGATGAATGTGTGAGAGGAGTGATAGGAATAAGGTCATGGGTGACGTTGTGTTATATATTGTGACCTGGAAGGGTAGTGATGAATATGAGAGAGAGGATGAAACAAGATTGTTGATTAGAAATTAAATTATAGTATGCATTTGTATTTGTGTAAATAATCATGTTCATGGGATGTTATTATAAATTATACGAAAATTATTAAATATATGATGCATAAATAAACAGGTCAAGATGGCAGACGGTGGAAGGAGTTATTTCCCATGTATTGTTTATATGTTGAGGTAGTTTTCTAAGACAGTTTATTTGTTGACCAGATTGGGCCTTTGATTTCTACTACATTTTCGATTCCTACTATGTCTTGATTTCTACTTCTATACCTACTACATTTTCGACTGTTGCTTCTGCTACTCCTAGTTTGCTGCTACTTCTACATTTGCTCTACTTGCCTGGGTTCCACTACTTCTGCTTCTGGTCTCTGACTTCATACTTCTGTTCTTCGACTTCATACCTCGTACTTCATTCTACGTACCTCGTGTCGTTTACTCCGCCCCACCTCTACTTCCACCTGCAAGAGGAGGCAAGATGACGTACTTGGGAGACCACTTCTTCATGGGTCGCAGTGCCCAGGGGTGTTATTTATGAGTGACGACTAAACGTCTAGGCGGCATGCAAACAGAGGTCGGCGGCTACCGCGAGGTGCACGGTATGCACGAGTGCCGCGTAAACTGGCGACTAAATGTAGACGTCCTCCGGAGGTCATCTAAACGAGTCAGTCGCCGACTACAGGAAATCAAAATGGCCGCTTTCATTGCTTTTCGACACCGTAATCGACAAGTTTTTCGTCGCCATTGAGTATTTCGAGACAGAACGCACTCTGGGATAAATACGAATACTTATAACATTGCAAGTTTGTTAAAGTGACTGTCATTGAGGTGCGCTGTGTTGCTTATTTCTGATGTGACGCGGCTAAATAATGATAACAACAAAATGCGATGGATTAATTTGAAACCCTATTTTTAATCAGCAAGACATAACATACACTCAGTTGAAATGGCGTAAACAGTTGTTACGCTTGAGCCCTTTTTCTCATGCAATTAATGCAGACAACGTAATCAAACATCAAGCAACTTACAGCTACAAGTTACACAAAAAATACATTTGTCTTGTAGAATTCTTTGAATTTATAATCATCATGATATTAAAAAGGTTTTAGGACAGCCTATTAATTTTTCGTAAAAAAGGAAACAGATCGTAAAACCCACAGGCAGTACATTGACACTGATCAAAACCTACAGCAGACGACACAGGCACCTACTGACCTTGCGATTGCTTCCCACACTGCCCGTTTTTTTCTTCTGAGTAACACCGCTTTTGTGCTTGCTTTGGATTAAGTCCTTGTGCAGTGCTACCTCCCCCAACAACACTGAACTCTCTCTCGCCGTAACATTGTGGTTTTTTTTTAACTTTTAATCTCCATCACCATAAACCAAAGTCAAAGCATGCAATAGAGGAAAGAAGTACACAGCCTTCGCGCATGCGTAATGGACGCTATTCATCGGGAATTCCCCGTGATCTTGCTTTGCACGGCAACCTGTAAGTCGGCGGTCAAGTCGTCACCCATGCATACCGACTGAGCTCCTTGGGTTGGCGGCAACTTTCAAGTCATGACTTCGCTGTACACGGCGTGTACTTTACACGGTACTCATGAATAAGACCCCAGGGCTTTACATTACACCCTCAATCATACGTACATACATGCATTTAGACATATTTAAACAGTGATTTTTACAGTCTGCATTAAGTTGATTGAGTCTGTGAATGTTCTTGAAGTAGTGCTTTCAGACATTTTAATTAGACCTGTGTTGGAAATCGGACAGATAAACTGAGCATAAAGTATTTACTATTTACTAAATACATTTCTTCAAGGTTTTGCTTTGGATACATAAGCCATTAGTAGTATTTTTGCATCTTGTTTTCGATAGTATTATTGCATCTTGATTGTATTCACATCTTGTGTACAGTGTCAGGGGTTAGGGATTAGACAAGGGGGGTAATTGTTTGTTAATTGTTGGGGTTGTGGGTCCCGATAAGGGTTGAGGTTGGGTTAGTTTCCCCATTTTCCTGTGTATGTGTGCGTTGAATAAAAGAGTATAATTGTGTATCTGGCATTTGTGTTAGTTTTTTAGTTTGAGTGTGTATCCCTCCACTTGTTGTATGAGCTGAAGTCACTAGCCTGTTCAGGTGAAGTGACAGAGAGAAGAAGACTGAAGAGAGGAGGGCGAGGAAAAGAAAGAAGATGAAGACAAGAGATGAGAACCAGGAAGAGCAAAGAATAGAAGAAGATAGGGAGAAGATATGATGAGAAGTGAGTGAGATTGAGGCACAGTGGAAGAAGACGGCGCAGACAAATAAGACACTAAAGATCGAGTTAACACCGTGTCAGACAACAAGCGGTCGAATAAGAACTTGTATGGATATGGTTATATATATATATAACTTTGGTTTTTTCCTCTGGCAACAGTGATTAGTTGTATATGTTATTTGTAATATATTCTTTCATGGATGTATTCTGCGACATGAAGTGAGAAGAAGCAATTGTATATCTTCCATTTGACTCTTGTAAATTTCATATTTGTGCTATTGTGTCAATTTATGATTATTGTTTAATAGAGGGTGTGACAATTATTTTATTGTTACAAGTTAGAGAAGCTGTGAGAGGGGAGAACATGTAGATTCACACCTACATACACATAAATTCTGAAATACCCCTTTTGGTACACACCCAAGTCAAAAGGAAAACTACTTACGGACAATGCATTTTGCCTCAGAATCAGCTGCTGTAATATCAGTGGTATTACCTCCAGGGCATTTTTCACAAGAATCAAATTTCTTGTTCCCTACATTGGTCTTGAAATATCCACGGGCGCAAGGTCTGCAGGTTCCATTTGCAGTTGGGTTTACTTCATACCCATCGTGACAATAGACTGAAATTTTAAGTTAACAAGGCATTATTCATAAATATGAAAAGGGCAAAGCCCTATGACTCATATTATCCTTACGGAATTCGCAATATTTAACACGAAAATGAGTGCCCAGAAAAAAACAAAATAAAATGGTGGCATTAAAATGCAAAGTAATATTGACTTTGATCTTTCTAAGCTCTTGGCCTTGAGATGACATTGACCTTCAGCTCCAAATAATCATATACTATCAAATAAAGTACAGCAAACGTGGTTGTATTTGGCAAAACTATGACCTTGGGAAGACCTTTACCCTCTGTAATCTCTCATGCATGTCTAATCAAATAACCCAATACTACGGGTTAAATAAACAGCCATTCCACACTACAATGATCTAATATTTTTATATTTTTGCAAGGTCTGAAATGACCCTGACCTTCAATATCAACTCAAAATCAGAATATATATATATATATGAAAGATCAATCTATCATTATAAATGCCACGTTTGGGCTTTATATCTCTCATAGTTTAGGGTCACATCAAAGTACCTATACAAACCAACTTTGGACAGCTCCAGTGACCTTGACCTTGGAGTAAGGATGACCAAATTTGCATAGTACATGTGTCTCATTATAATGCATCACAGAATCAGAAGTTCAATATAATAACCTCAGTGTTCCCTCCACACACAAAAAATGAGAGTCCTTGGGACTCCCAGGTATAAAATTTTAAGAGTCCTTGTGCAAATTTTGAGAGTCCCCAAATCGGAAAAAAAAAGTAAAAACAAGTCCAAGCCTCACTTTTTTTTCTTTTTTTTAAACTCTGTTAAAGCGTCACATTAGTTATCATAATCATATAAAACCAAAAAATTAAAACATGTATTAAATGTTTATTTAAGCCTGAGAGGCTTGGTTGCTGCAAACTCTTTCAGAGCACCCTGCACAACAGCTTCTGGATCTGTACTTGATGTTGCTGTGGATGAACGGGTTTTGGGCCCAGTCAACCAAGTCAGAAGTAACATGATCGTGTATGATAGAATCAAAGAATGGATTCACGAAGATTTCTTCTGTTCGGTGAATGGATTGCTTGGAGGAAGTTTACAATGCGTGCGCATGCGATTTTTAAGGACGACAACTCCCAACACAATCTTTAATCGTCTGCAATGGCAGTCTCAGTTGGGTTCTGATTCTGATTATGCCGTGAATTAGATCGCCACTCGTTGGTCATATTTTTGACTTCAGCTTTTCAAAAAAAATGTGTGCGTCCACAGGACGCACATATGCAAATTTTTCTGCGTCATTTTTCATATTTTGTGCGTAATTGACGCACTACTGTGCGTAATCGGGAACACTGAACCTAGAAAAAAAAGTGAACTTTTTTTGGAAAATTGTCATTTTTTGAGTAACATTTTATGACCCTTTGACCTTGAAGTGAAGTCATTCATTCACTGAGCACTTTCAAAGTCTTATGGGTATACACCATCTTACCAAGTTCGGTTGTGATAGTTGAAATAGGCTCTGAGTACTTAACCACTTTAAAGATTTTGCACTGACGGCGGACAGACAGACGGATGAATTGACTTTTTTTTTCTATATCATTTTGGACTATTTAGGACTCATCTCTCACAGATTTGCAAAAAGCATGACAAAATTTTGTTCTGTGAGTACATAGACTCACTTTGCTATTGTATGGTCAATTCAATCCCAATTTATTCAAAATAAGACAAATTAAGTAAAAAAATATTCTTACATATGCAGTCAGTTTCATTGGTGGAGCCATCAATTTTAGTAGTTTTGTTGGCTGGACAAACTACACAGTCTGTCTGTAGATTCAAAGGCTGGTACTGACCAAGTGGACATTTGTAGCACATGTTGTCTGTTGTATTACGGTAATGGCCTGCCATGCAGATTCCTGGAACACAAGCCAAACATCACAAGATCCACAGCACGCCACCTGTACTAATTCAGTTAATCAAATACTAACATTTGCATAAGCATCAGTCATGATGAATCATTTAAGCATCAATAACAAAATGTTATGACATCAACTTTCAGATAACCTTCACAAACAAGCAGGATCATCAAACACTGACTATCCCTTGTTGATGAACCTTCAAAAACCTATCAAATATGAGTCAGTCTGAATTAAGACAAGCTACTGAACAAAACGTGAATTTAATCCAAAAGAAACTTACTTATATTACAATCCCCAGGTGATGTAGAACCAGTGCCATTGGTGGCGAAGGTACTGTTACATTGGGTGCAATTCTGGAACCAGTCCTTCATTTCACTGGTTCGGTAGAAATTAGCTAGACAGGGTCTGCAACTGCCAGAACCAGCTGGATTTTCCTCTTGACCAGCAGGGCAATAAACTGCAAAACAGTTGTGGAATTCAAACTCGATACCTCTGGCATAGGAAACCAGTGCCTAAAGAACATCGCCATGAGGCCACTCCTAATTAATCAAGCTAATAAACTTCACAAATGAAATATTACATTTGTGCACAACCAAGATGACTGATGCATCTGAAATAACATATTCTCACAATCACAAGAAATGAAAAGTAAAATATACACACAGACAGATAGACAAAAAATGTATGCCACAGATAAATGTGGATGCAAAATCTTTTCTCATGAGTGGTTTTAATATAATTATAATTATGCTGTGAGGCACTAATGTATGATTATTATACATAATACAGTTCCTGTCTTCAGTTGCACTCTTCAACAAAAGTTTTTTCTACAGAACTTAACTTACAGCATCGACCACCCAAACCAAATGTAGGCTACAGTTGCACTCTGCAGTACAGGCATGCATTATTGTAGTTCTCCTCTGTCCAAAATTATCTGCTGTGTATAAATTTAACTTTCATTTTCAATTTGTTTCATATAGGTCTATTTCTGTCATACACAATGCTCTTGAATAGGAACTATGTCCTTAGTGACAATATTTTTTTTAAATGACAAACATATGAAAATGCTGTTACTGAGAATGAGAGCTGCAAGTTGCCCCTATACCTGTATGAGTTCTGCAAATACTTTTTCTAAACTGTTTGACAGACCCAAGGAGTTTGCGCTATTGGCGCAACTTGGGAGTTTGTTCAAAGGTGATCTGCTGGTTTCCCACAGATATAATAATGGTGCATCAAGACACGTTTGTTGACATAACACAAACTGTTTTCTTAGGTCACAGACATCAGGCAATCTACCATTAGGTCATAAAGGTGCTGGTGTTTAGTAATTTTGCTGTCCAATGTCTGCATCACAAATATTGTGTGAATACGTTGCAGTGTATTTTGACAAGTTTAGATATTACTATTATTATTGCGTGACAACTCCCCTGAATCAAATCTTGCTGCAGAATAAAAGATTTATTCACCATAATCAATAAGTACCATTTCAGATACATTTTTCTATAAAATATGTCATCCTTAAAAAACATGTACTCTATATACAATTCTTCATAAACTAAATGTTTAATGTCATCAATGATAGGTAGAAAAAAACAAATACTCACATTTGCACTGGCTAGCACTGGTCGCATTTTCTATCGCTGTAGTGTAACTGTAATTGCATGCACTACAGCTGTCCTGCCACTTTTCATGCTGAAAGTAACCATAACCACATGGCTCACATTGGTTGCTAGTATTGTTCCTTCTGTAGCCAGGTCCACAGGCAGCTGAAGAAAATTCAAGAAGAACCGCCAAAATTAATTTTTACAGCCTAAATTAATTACTTTCCTTTATTAATTACTTTATTTAGGAGCCATTGTATCAGGCAATGGGTCCTGACAAAAAGTCCTCTCCAGTATCGCACAAACAACTGCTGCCCTGAAAAGATTGAAACCCATTTGGAAAGATAGGACCATCAGTCTACTCCAAGGTAAGGCTGCCGCGCTCCCTTGTCATCTCCATCTTCCTACATGCTTGCGAAACATGGACCCTCACAGCAGACCTACAACGAAGAATACAAAGCATTCATATGAGGTGCTATAGAAGACTTCTGGGCATTTCCTATACCCAGCACATCACCAACAATGAAGTCCGACAGACCATCACATAAGCCATTGGAAAACATGATGACATGCTCAAAGTGGTGAAGAAACTGAAACTCCGATGGTATGGCCACATCACCAGAGAATCAGACCTTGCAAAGATCATCCTGCAAGGCACAGTGTAAGGAGGAAGAAGAAGAGGGAGACAGAAAAGAGGTGGGAGGACAACATTCGAGAATGGACTGGTTTGACACTGAGCGAAACCATGAGGGTTGCTGAGGACAGAGAAAGATGGAGTACGCTGGTTTAACGATAATCTGTGGTGCCCCAATGACCTACGAGTTACGGGATAGGAAAGGATAGGATAGGATAGGATAGGATTGCTGTTGTTGTGCTTTTAGTTTTTTTAGTTGAAACAACCTCTCTTTTTTTTTGTCTTCCTTATCAACAATACACACCACGGCTGAAACAGCCTTGTGTAAAAGTTACCTCTGCCAGCAGCAGCAATCTATTTTTAACCACGCAAGGCCACCACCTTGCTCAAAGCAAGTGCGCTCTCTTTTTGCTCACAGAGCAAAGAGAATGTGTCTTGCTCATGCTCTGTAATTGTACGCTCAAAAAGTGATCGTTTTATGTGGAATGTCCATGTTATTGTGGTAATCTTTTGTATTTAGTTACTTTCATATCTAAGCTTTGTGTTAGCACAAACTAGAATCACGAAGTCGATTTTGTTTGTGTTATATTTAATTCAATTTGACCGTTTGTAGCTATCCTTCCTGCACTATAAGCTGACTTGAACTGGACCGGTTTTCGAGTGTGTATACGTGTTGTAATTACACGTTCTGATTATTTAAATCCATCTGACAATGTTCACCATTTGAAGTCACTTAGTACAAAGTTTGAACTTTCTGGTGGTGGTCGATATTTATGAACCCTTTCTTGTGTTTGGTTGCTGGCCTCTGTAATTGCAGCAAATTAACAAAACACGCATGCTAATGCTGGTCACAGACACATCATTGTTGCCGGCTCCCTACAGCACAAATCTTCTCTGCGTGCAGTCAAGCTCGGAGTGTTACCGCACTTCGTTACTGCATGTATGCTTTGTCTTTAATGTGTTTTGTTTGTTTGGTTGTGTTTTTTTCTTTCTTTCTATTCTTTACTTGTTATATTTCATTTGTTTTTAGCTTTGTTTTGTGAAGTCCTTTAAAACTTAACTGTATTTACCTTTTGATTGTGTGTTTACATTCAGTTTATGTGTATGTGTGTACTGTGTGTGTATCGCTTGTGTGTGTAGTCTCTATCTCTCTCTCTCTTTCTTTATAAAGTGAATGTATGTCTCCATTGAAAAAAACCTAACAACTGTTGTGTTGCTATCTTGTAAATTGTTGTACTTTGAAATGTGTTTTTCCTTGTAAATTGTAGTATTTTGGCATGTTGTTTTGTAAAAAAAAAAAAATGTATTTGCATTGCCTCTTGTAAATTGTTCTGTTTTGGATGAGGTTTTAAATGTTTGGGCTCTCTCGTGTATAATACATAGTGGATGAGTTTTTAAAATACATTCAGTTTCAGCAGTAATTTTTGTTAGGCATAAAATAATTATGTAGCGAGCAAAAGGAGTTTGTAATAGCGTGCGGGACAACTGTCATGTATGTCTAAAATGTACAAGAAAATCGTGAGAGGGCGGTTCATTAAGGTCTGGCTAGCTTGTGGCAATGGGCTTGGCTAAAATAATTATAAGCTCCACAATCTACTAAAGGCAAGTGCCAGTTGGATAGACTACGCTATGCACAGCCAGCATCTCGGCACTGGCTACAAGCTCAGCCAGCAATATGGGATGGAACAAGGGTTATTTTTAGCCATCGCCTGACAGTGCTGCATAGGAATAGCCGGGACACTAGCACTAATCACTGTAAATTGAAGAATTAAAAGGTGGGACAGGGTAATATGAAGAAGAGTAAAAGAAGGAAAGAACTATAACAAACTTCATAAATCCCTTAATAACAACAAAAAATTTAAATTACAAGCCTGAGTTTATCAATTGGATAACTATGAAGAAGGAAAATACACACACATCCAAGTTATTTTTACAGCTATTGTTCCCTTATGAACCATAAAATGGTTGTAAAAATTGATAAAGCAATTTTTTTTCTAATGGTAATTATATGCATGTCTGATCTGTCAAGGTAGAAGTGACGTTATACAAGCATACAAATTGGAGGAAATAGCTTAGTGATATCCAGCGTCAAGTACACAGTGCCATGCTTTACATTGTTTCAATTTTTTTTTTTAAATAAAAGCTGTGCCAAGAACATGAGAATGTACTTGTTTCAATTCTAAAAAACACCTGGCAGTAACACAGACTTACTCTGTGAGCAGTCTGGAAATACACTTGTATGGCTTACCATCTTGTTATGGTTTCTCTCTCTCTCTCTCTCTCTCTCTCTCTCTCTCTCTCTCTCTCTCTCTCTCTCTCTTTCTCTCTCTCTCTCTCTCTTTCTCTCTCTCTCTCTCTCTCTCGCTCTCTCTCTCTCTAAGACAAGCTACTGAACAAAACGTGAATCCAATCCTAAAGAAACTTACTTATTTTACAATCCCCAGGTGATGTAGAACCAGTGCCATTGGTGGTGAAGGTACTGTTACATTGGGTGCAATCTGGAACCAGTCCCTTCATTTCACTGGTTCGGAAGAAATTAGCTAGACAAGGTCTGCAACTGCCAGAACCAGCTGGATTTTCCTCTTGACCAGCAGGGCAATAAACTGCAAAACAGTTGTGGAATTCAAACTCGATACCTCTGGCATAGGAAACCAGTGCCTAAAGAACATCGCCATGAGGCCACTCCTAATTAATCAAGCTAATAAACTTCACAAATGAAATATTACATTTGTGCACAACCAAGATGACTGATGCATCTGAAATAACATATTCTCACAATCACAAGAAATGAAAAGTAAAATATACACACAGACAGATAGACAAAAAATGTATGCCACAGATAAATGTGGATGCAAAATCTTTTCTCATGAGTGGTTTTAATATAATTATAATTATGCTGTGAGGCACTAATGTATGATTATTATACATAATACAGTTCCTGTCTTCAGTTGCACTCTTCAACAAAAGTTTTTTCTATAGAACTTAACTTACAGCATCAACCACCCATTTCAGATACATTTTTCTATAAAATATGTCATCCTTAAAAAAACATGTACTCTATATACAATTCTTCATAAACTAAATGTTTAATGTCATCAATGATACGTAGAAAAACAAATACTCACATTTACACTGGCTAGCACTGGTCGCATTTTCTATCGCTGTAGTGTAACTGTAATTGCATGCACTACAGCTGTCCTGCCACTTTTCATGCTGAAAGTAACCATAACCACATGGCTCACATTGGTTGCTAGTATTGTTCCTTCTGTAGCCAGGTCCACAGGCAGCTGAAGAAAATTCAAGAAGAACCGCCAAAATTAATTTTTACAGCCTAAATTAATTACTTTCCTTTATTAATTACTTTATTTAGGAGCCATTGTATCAGGCAATGGGTCCTGACAAAAAGTCCTCTCCAGGATCGCACAAACAACTGCTGCCCTGAAAAGATTGAAACCCATTTGGAAAGATAGGACCATCAGTCTACTCCAAGGTAAGGCTGCCACGCTCCCTTGTCATCTCCATCTTCCTACATGCTTGCGAAACATGGACCCTCATAGCAGATCTACAACGAAGAATACAAAGCATTCATATGAGGTGCTATAAAAGACTTCTGGGCATTTCCTATACCCAGCACATCACCAACAATGAAGTCCGACAGACCATCACACAAGCCATTGGAAAACATGATGACATGCTCAAAGTGGTGAAGAAACTGAAACTCCGATGGTATGGCCACATCACCAGAGAATCAGACCTTGCAAAGATCATCCTGCAAGGCACAGTGTAAGGAGGAAGAAGAAGAGGGAGCTGTTGTTGTGCTTTTAGTTTTTTTAATTGAAACAACATCTCTTTTTTTTGTCTTCCTTATCAACAATACACACCACGGCTGAAACAGCCTTGTGTAAAAGTTACCTCTGCCAGCAGCAGCAATCTATTTTTAACCACGCAAGGCCACCACCTTGCTCAAAGCAAGTGCGCTCTCTTTTTGCTCACAGAGCAAAGAGAATGTGTCTTGCTCATGCTCTGTAATTGTACGCTCAAATAATGATCGTTTTATGTGGAATGTCCATGTTATTGTGGTAATCTTTTGTATTTAGTTACTTTCGTATCTAAGCTTTGTGTTAGCGCAAACTAGAACCACGAAGTCGATTTTGTTTGTGTTATACTTAATTCAATTTGACCATTTGTAGCTATCCTTCCTGCACTATAAGCTGACTTGAACTGGAACGGTTTTCGAGTGTGTATACACGTTGTAATTACACGTTCTGATCATTTAAATCCATCTGACAATGTTCACCATTTGAAGTCACTTAGTACAAAGTTTGAACTTTCTGGTGGTGGTCAATATTTATGAACCCTTTCTTGTGTTTGGTTGCTGGCCTCTGTAATTGCAGCAAATTAACAAAACACGCATGCTAATGCTGGTCACAGGCACATCATTGTTGCCGGCTCCCTACAGCACAAATCTTCTCTGCGTGCAGTCAAGCTCGGAGTGTTACCGCACTTCGTTACTGCATGTATGCTTTGTCTTTAATGTGTTTTGTTTGTTTGGTTGTGTTTTTTTCTTTCTTTCTATTCTTTACTTGTTATGTCTCAATTGTTTTTAGCTTTGTTTTGTGAAGTCCTTTAAAACTTAACTGTATTTACCTTTTGATTGTGTGTTTACATTCAGTTTATGTGTATGTGTGTACTGTGTGTGTATCGCTTGTGTGTGTAGTCTCTATCTCTCTCTCTTTCTTTATAAAGTGAATGTATGTCTCCATTGAAAAAACCCTAACAACTGTTGTGTTGCTATCTTGTAAATTGTTGTACTTTGAAATGTGTGTTTTTTCCTTGTAAATTGTAGTATTTTGGCATGTTGTTTTGTAAAAAAAAAATTTATTTGCATTGCCTCTTGTAAATTGTTCTGTTTTGGATGAGGTTTTAAATGTTTGGGATCTCTCGTGTAGAGTACATAGTGGATGAGTTTTTAAAATACATTCAGTTTCAGCAGTAATTTTTGTTAGGTATAAAATACTTATGTAGCGAGCAAAAGTAGTTTCTAATAGCGTGCGGGACAACTGTCATGTATGTCTAAAATGTACAAGAAAATCGTAAGAGAGGGCGGTTCGTTAAGGTCTGGCTAGCTTGTGGCAATGGGCTTGGCTAAAATAATTATAAGCTCCACAATCTACTAAAGGCAAGTGCCAGTTGGATAGGCTACGCTATGCACAGCCAGCGTCTCGGCACTGGCTACAAGCTCAGCCAGCAATATGGGATGGAACAAGGGTTATTTTTAGCCACCGCCTGACAGTGCTGCATATGAATAGCCGGGACACTAGCACTAATCACTGTAAATTGAAGAATAAAAAGGTGGGACAGGGTAATATGAAGAAGAGTAAAAGAAGGAAAGAACTATAACAAACTTCATAAATCCCTTAATAACAAAAAATTTAAATTACAAGCCTGAGTTTATCAATTGGATAACTATGAAGAAGGAAAATACACGCACATCCAAGTTATTTTTACAGCTATTGTTCCCTTAAACACCATAAAATGGTTGTAAAAATTGATTAAGCAATTTTTTCAAATGTTAATTATATGCATGTCTGATCTGTCAAGGTAGAAGTGACGTTATACAAGCATACAAATTAAAAGCAAAGCTATGCAAAGGGAGGTAACAAAATAACATTGGAGGAAATAGCTTAGTGATACCCAGCGTCAAGTACACAGTGCCATGCTTTACATTGTTTCAAATTTTTTTTTTTTTTTAAATATAGCTGTGCCAAGAACATGAGAATGTCTATCCTATCCTGTCCCATAACCCGAAGGTCGTAGGGGCACCACAGATGATCGTTTAACCAGCATACTCCATCTTTCTCTGTCCTCAGCAACCCTCATGGCTTCGCTCAGTGTCAAACCAGTCCATTCTCGAATGTTGTCCTCCCACCTCTTTTTCTGTCTCCCCCTTCTTCTACCTCCTTGCACTGTGCCTTGCAGAATGGTCTTTGCAAGGCCTGATGATCTGGTGACGTGGCCATACCATCGGAGTTTCCGTTTCTTCACCACTGTGAGCAGGTCATCGTGTTGTCCAATGGCTTGTGTGATGGTCTGTCGGACTTCGTCGTTGGTGATGTGTTGGGTATAGGAAATGCACAGAAGTCTTCTGTAGCACCTCATCTCCATGCTTTGTATTCTTCGTTGGAGATCTGCTGTGAGGGTCCATGCTTCGCAAGCATATAGAAAGATGGAGATGACCAGAGAGCGCAGCAGTCTTACTTTGGAATGTAGACTGATGGTTCTGTCTTTCCAAATGGGCTTCAACCTTGTCAGGGCAGCAGTTGTTTGTGCGATCCTGGAGAGGACTTCCTGTCGAGACCCATTGTCTGACACAATGGCTCCTAAATATTTGAAGCTGTGCACTGTGTTGAGGGATTGGCCTTGTACTTTGATGTCCGTGTTGATGCCATTGGTGTTGTTGGTCATCATTTTGGTCTTCTCTGCACTTATTTCCATTCCATAAGCTCTGGAGGTGGTGTCAAGCCTCTGTACAAGCTGTTCAAGTTCTTGTTCCTCACCAGCCAATCCATCAATATCATCCGCAAAACGAAGATTGGAGATTGCTCTGCCCCTTATGCTGACTATGCCTTCGTGATCTGCAAGAGCATCTGACATGATGCGCTCTAGGAAGATGTTGAAGAGTGTTGGAGAGAGTAGGCATCCTTGACGCACACCAATTGTTGTTCTGAACCAGTTCCCGATGACGCTGTTATGGAGGACTGCACTGGTAGCCTTGTCATACAGGCTTTTGATGACTTCTATAATTTTAGGGCTGATGTTGTACACTTTCATGGTTGCCCATAGAGCTGCATGCCAGACTCGGTCAAATGCCTTCTTGAAGTCTATGAACACATGATATAGATGTTGTTGGTGCTGTAGGTATTTCTCACAGATTATTCTGAGGTTGAAAATCTGTTCAGTGGTACTTCGCCCTGCCATGAATCCTGCTTGTTCTTCAGCTATGATTTGTTCAGCTTGTGGTTTCAACCTGTTGAGTATTATTTTCAGGAGGACCTTGCTGGGATGGCTGATGAGGCTGATGGTGCAGTAATTTTCACACTCCTGAAGGTTACCTTTTTTGGGAAGAGTGATGAGAATGTACTTGTTTCAATTCTAAAAAACACCTGGCAGTGACATAGACTTACTCTGTGAGCAGTCTGGAAATACACTTGTATGGCTTACCATCTTGTTATGGTTTTTCAGTTTCACCTCTCTCTCTCTCTCTCTCTCTCTCTCTCTCTCTCTCTCTCTCTCTCTCTCTCTCTCTCTCTCTCTCTCTCTCTCTCTCTCTCTCTCTCTCTCTCTCTCTCTCTCTCTCTCTCTCTCTCTCTCTCTCTCTCTCTCTCTCTCTCTCTCTCTCTCTCTCTCTCTCTCTCTCTCTCTCTCTCTCTCTCTCTCTCTCTCTCTCTCTCTCTCTCTCTCTCTCTCTCTCTCTCTCTCTCTCTCTCTCTCTCTCTCTCTCTCTCTCTCTCTCTCTCTCTCTCTCTCTCTCTCTCTCTCTCTCTCTCTCTCTCTCTCTCTCTCTCTCTCTCTCTCTCTCTCTCTCTCTCTCTCTCTCTCTCTAAGACAAGCTACTGAACAAAACGTGAATTCAATCCAAAAGAAACTTACTTATTTTACAATCCCCAGGTGATGTAGAACCAGTGCCATTGGTGGTGAAGGTACTGTTACATTGGGTGCAATTCTGGAACCAGTCCTTCATTTCACTGGTTCGGTAGAAATTAGCTAGACAAGGTCTGCAACTGCCAGAACCAGCTGGATTTTCCTCTTGACCAGCAGGGCAATAAACTGCAAAACAGTTGTGGAATTCAAACTCGATACCTCTGGCATAGGAAACCAGTGCCTAAAGAACATCGCCATGAGGCCACTCCTAATTAATCAAGCTAATAAACTTCACAAATGAAATATTACATTTGTGCACAACCAAGATGACTGATGCATCTGAAATAACATAATCTCACAATCACAAGAAATGAAAAGTAAAATATACACACAGACAGATAGACAAAAAATGTATGCCACAGATAAATGTGGATGCAAAATCTTTTCTCATGAGTGGTTTTAATATAATTATAATTATGCTGTGAGGCACTAATGTATGATTATTATACATAATACAGTTCCTGTCTTCAGTTGCACTCTTCAACAAAAGTTTTTTCTACAGAACTTAACTTACAGCATCAACCACCCAAACCAAATGTAGGCTACAGTTGCACTCTGCAGAATAGGCATGCATTATTGTAGTTCTTCTCTGTCCAAAATTATCTGCTGTGTATAAATTTAACTTTCATTTTCAATTTGTTTCATATAGGTCTATTTCTGTCATACACAATGCTCTTGAATAGGAACTATGTCCTTAGTGACAATATTTGTTTTAAATGACAAACATACGAAAATGCTATTACTGAGAATGAGAGCTGCCAGTTGCCCCTATACCTGTATGAGTTCTGCAAATACTTTTTCTAAACTGTTTGACAGACCCAAGGAGTTTGCGCTATTGGCGCAACTTGGGAGTTTGTTCAAAGGTGATCTGCTGGTTTCCCACAGATATAATAATGGTGCATCAAGACACGTTTGTTGACATAACACAAACTGTTTTCTTAGGTCACAGACATCAGGCAATCTACCATTAGGTCATAAAGGTGCTGGTGTTTAGTAATTTTGCTGTCCAATGTCTGCATCACAAATATTGTGTGAATACGTTGCAGTGTATTTTGACAAGTTTAGATATTATTATTATTATTGCGTGACAACTCCCCTGAATTAAATCTTGCTGCAGAATAAAAGATTTATTCACCATAATCAATAAGTACCATTTCAGATACATTTTTCTATAAAATATGTCATCCTTAAAAAACATGTACTCTATATACAATTCCTCATAAACTAAATGTTTAATGTCATCAATGATACGTAGAAAAAAAAATACTCACATTTACACTGGCTAGCACTGGTCGCATTTTCTATCGCTGTAGTGTAACTGTAATTGCATGCACTACAGCTGTCCTGCCACTGTTCATGCTGAAAGTAACCATAACCACATGGCTCACATTGGTTGCTAGTATAGTTCCTTCTGTAGCCAGGTCCACAGGCAGCTGAAGAAAATTCAAGAAGAACCGCCAAAATTAATTTTTACAGCCTAAATTAATTACTTTCCTTTATTAATTACTTTATTTAGGAGCCATTGTATCAGGCAATGGGTCCTGACAAAAAGTCCTCTCCAGGATCACACAAACAACTGCTGCCCTGAAAAGATTGAAACCCATTTGGAAAGATAGGACCATCAGTCTACTCCAAGGTAAGGCTGCCGCGCTCCCTTGTCATCTCCATCTTCCTACATGCTTGCGAAACATGGACCCTCACAGCAGATCTACAACGAAGAATACAAAGCATTCATATGAGGTGCTATAGAAGACTTCTGGGCATTTCCTATACCCAGCACCATCACCAACAATGAGGTCCGACAGACCATCACACAAGCCATTGGAAAACATGATGACATGCTCAAAGTGGTGAAGAAACTGAAACTCCGATGGTATGGCCACATCACCAGAGAATCAGACCTTGCAAAGATCATCCTGCAAGGCACAGTGTAAGGAGGAAGAAGAAGAGGGAGACAGAAAAGAGGTGGGAGGACAACATTCGAGAATGGACTGGCTTGACACTGAGCGAAACCACGAGGGTTGTTGAGGACAGAGAAAGATGGAGTACGCTGGTTAAACGATAATCTGTGGTGCCCCAATGACCTACGAGTTACGGGATAGGATAGAATAGGATAGGATAGGATTGCCAGACCTGTTTACCCCTAAAAGAATTTGGAGTAATAGGCTTCGCCAAAAAGAGTAATCTTGGGTAAAAAAGAGTAATATATTATTACCGTCGACGCTTTCGATCGCCCATGCAGTATCATTCACCAACTTGAAAAAAATTGCAACGGGGTCTGTTGACCCATTTGCAAAAAGAAGCTTAATCATACACAAAAGAGTTTCATGGAAACTGAAAACAGACAAGAATAGAGATATTGCTGACAAAGCTGTTTCCATTTAAAATAAAACAGATCCTTAGAAGAAAACAGATTCATTCTGTCACCAAAAACATACACTGTACATGAAACAAGCATGTTCTGTTAATACATGTTTTTTGCAATCAAATGCCCCGGCATGAGAACACAAAAAATCTTTCGCACAAATTGAGCATCGCACATGATGTACACTCTTTTCCGATGGGCCAAGAAATGGCCATGTTTCTGCGTAATTCACTCTGTATTTTTGCATTACTGATAACTTTCTTTTTTTCGCAAGAGAACTCATTTTCAGTTCTACACTCTTTTACTGAATCGTGAGTGAAGACTGGCGTCGAAGAAGAAAAAAAAGACAAAGAAACCGGAAACTATTTAATTTCACAGACGAATCGCGAAAAACAAACTTCGCCGATAACACTGGACAAATAAGTCGTGTACTGAACCACTTGAAAAACGTCCAGTTACCGCGCAATAAACCGAGTCCGAAATGTCCAATTTTAGCGCCGCAGCATAAACATGCGCACGAGAATGCGCATAAAACTTATAAAATATTGATCGAAAGCTTCGCGAATAAAAAGAGTAATATCGTGATTTTTAAAATCGTAATAAGATCGTAAAAAGCGTAATGGCGTAATTTATTGTGAAAAGCGTAATGAAATTACGCCAAAAGCGTAAGGGTAAACAGGTCTGGATTGCTGTTGTTGTGCTTTTAGTTTTTTTAATTGAAACAACATCTCTTTTTTTTTGTCTTCCTTATCAACAATACACACCACGGCTGAAACAGCCTTGTGTAAAAGTTAACTCTGCCAGCAGCAGCAATCTATTTTTAACCACGCAAGGCCACCGCCTTGCTCAAAGCAAGTGCGCTCTCTTTTTGCTCACAGAGCAAAGAGAATGTGTCTTGCTCATGCTCTGTAATTGTACGCTCAAAAAGTGATCGTTTTATGTGGAATGTCCATGTTATTGTGGTAATCTTTTGTATTTAGTTACTTTCATATCTAAGCTTTGTGTTAGCGCAAACTAGAACCACGAAGTCGATTTTGTTAGCATTATATTTAATTCAATTTGACCGTTTGTAGCTATCCTTCCTGCACTATAAGCTGACTTGAACTGGACTGGTTTTCGAGGGTGTATACACGTTGTAATTACACGTTCTGATAATTTAAATCCATCTGACAATGTTCACCATTTGCAGTCACTTAGTACAAAGTTTGAACTTTCAGGTGGTGGTCAATATTTATTAACCCTTTCTTGTGTTTGGTTGCTGGCCTCTGTAATTGCAGCAAATTAACAAAACACGCATGCTAATGCTGGTCACAGGCACATCATTGTTGCCGGCTCCCTACAGCACAAATCTTCTCTGCGTGCAGTCAATCTCGGAGTGTTACCGCACTTCGTTACTGCATGTATGCTTTGTCTTTAATGTGTTTTGTTTGTTTGGTTGTGTTTTTTTCTTTCTTTCTATTCTTTACTTGTTATGTCTCATTTGTTTTTAGCTTTGTTTTGTGAAGTCCTTTAAAACTTAACTGTATTTAACTTTTGATTGTGTGTTTACATTCAGTTTATGTGTATGTGTGTACTGTGTGTGTATCGCTTGTGTGTGTAGTCTCTATCTCTCTCTCTCTTTCTTTATAAAGTGAATGTATGTCTCCATTGAAAAAACCCTAACAACTGTTGTTGCTATCTTGTAAATTGTTGTACTTTGAAATGTGTGTTTTTTCCTTGTAAATTGTAGTATTTTGGCATGTTGTTTTGTAAAAAAAAAAAAAATTATTTGCTTTGCCTCTTGTAAATTGTTCTGTTTTGGATGAGGTTTTAAATGTTTGGGCTCTCTCGTGTATAGTACATAGTGGATGAGTTTTTAAAATACATTCAGTTTCAACAGTAATTTTTGTTAGGTATAAAATACTTATGTAGCGAGCAAAAGTAGTTTCTAATAGCGTGCGGGACAACTGTCATGTATGTCTAAAATGTACAAGAAAATTGTGAAAGAGGGCGGTTCGTTAGGGTCTGGCTAGCTTGTGGCAATGGGCTTGGCTAAAATAATTATATGCTCCACATTCTACTAAAGGCAAGTGCCAGTTGGATAGACTACGCTATGCGCAGCCAGCGTCTCGCCACTGGCTACAAGCTCAGCCAGCAATATGGGACGGAACAAGGGTTATTTTTAATAATAATAATAATAATACAGTACATTTATATCGCGCGGTACCTCGCAAACGGTAAGAAAAGCGAGCTCGCCGCGCTTGACCACACACGTGCAATCACACACACACACACACACACACACACACACACACACACACACATACGTTCAAAACTATAATAGTGGGTTTATGTTCAAAACAAGGCAAACTGGGTTCCATCCTTTCCCTTCATTACAGACCATTCCTATTCACTCAACGGATACAATAGCCTCTTGTAAGTTTATCTGTCACAACCGTTTTCATTTTTGACAAAAACAAAAGGAGAAATTGCGCTATGAAATAGTGGGTTCATTTGATACCAGTGGGTTTTTACACATGCATATTGGAAATCTGGGTTTCTGTGGAAAAACTGGGTTTATCACACACACGGACACAACCAAAACGTATAAATGGCCAAGGTTGCATTTGCAAGATTTTCAGTACGTGAGTGCAGTACACTGACACTTTTAGTTTAATTCAACTAATGAAACAACTTTTACTATTGCTCAGAATTTCCTCTGATTTTGTTTTTATAATTTCAATTACAATATTTTCAGTTGGTATATAGGCTATCCTATCCTATCCTGTCCCGTAACCCGAAGGTCGTAGGGGCACTACAGATGATTGTTTAACCAGCAGCTCCATCTCTCTCTGTCCTCAGCAGCCCTGATGGCTTCGCTCAGTGTCAAACCAGTCCATTCTCGAATGTTGTCCTCCCACCTCTTTTTCGGTCTCCCTCTTCTTCTACCTCCTTGCACTGTGCCTTGCAGAATAGTCTTTGCAAGGCCTGATGATCTGGTGACATGTCCATACCATCGGAGTTTCCGTTTCTTCACCACTGTGAGCAGGTCATCGTGTTGTCCAATGGCTTGTGTGATGGTCTGTCGGACTTCGTCGTTGGTGATGTGCTGGGTATAGGAAATGCCCAGAAGTCTTCTGTAGCACCTCATCTCCATGCTTTGTATTCTTCGTTGGAGATCTGCTGTGAGGGTCCATGCTTCGCAAGCATAAAGGAAGATGGAGATGACAAGGGAGCGCAGCAGTCTTACTTTGGAATGTAGACTGATGGTCCTGTCTTTCCAAATGGGCTTCAACCTTGTCAGGGCAGCAGTTGTTTGTGCGATCCTGGAGAGGACTTCCTGTCGGGACCCATTGTCTTATACAATGGCTCATAAGTATTTGAAGTTATGCACTGTGTTGAGGGATTGGCCTTGGACTTTGATGTCCGTGTTGATGCCATTGGTGTTGTTGGTCATCATTTTGGTCTTCTCTGCACTTATTTCCATTCAATAGGCTCTGGAGGTAGTGTCAAGCCTCTGTACCAGCTGTTCAAGTTCTTGTTCCTCTCCAGCCAATCCATCAATGTCATCTGCAAAACGAAAATTGGAGATTGCTCTACCCCCTATGCTGACTGTGCCTTCATGGTCTGCAAGAGCATCTGACATGATGCGCTCTAGGAAGATGTTGAAGAGTGTTGGGGAGAGTAGGCATCCTTGACGCACACCGATTGTTGTTCTGAACCAGTTCCCGATGGCGCTGTTGTGGAGGACTGAACTGGTAGCCTTGTTATACAGGCTTTTGATGACTTCAATAATTTTAGGGCTGATGTTGTACACTTTCATTGTTGCCCATAGAGCTGCATGCCAGACTCGGTCAAACGCCTTCTTGAAGTCTATGAACACATGATATAGATGTTGTTGGTGCTGTAGGTATTTCTCACAGATTATTCTGAGGTTGAAAATCTGCTCAGTGGTACTTCGCCCTGCCCTTAATCCTGCTTGTTCTTCAGCTATGATTTGTTCAGCTTGGGGTTTCAACCTGTTGAGTATTATTTTGTATATAGGCTACTGTATAGAATTAGAGCTGTTATTGAAGGATAGACTTTTGCCATTTACTTTAAGAACTGGGCGGTAGCTCAGTGGTTAAAGCATTGAACTGAGAACCGAAAGGTCTGAGATTGCTACAGTGTACCTTTGGATAGGTCAGTGCGTGACCCTCTTTTTCTCCCCATAGCCCAAACAATAAGTTATTAGCTGGTGTCAGTAAAAATCGAAAAGAAAAATTCGGCATTAAGCAAACATTCTTGTCATATTTACTTTGCTTACATTTACTTTGTATTGTATGGTTTTAAAGTTTTTTTAATTTGAATCCAGACTGGAAGATCTGCAAAAAAAAGATATCTTGTCGTTCTCAAATGTTAACTGTGGATAATTTTTTCATGTTCAATTTATTACTTTACTTCCAGATTTAAATCAAATCATTGAAAAAAAGGCAAGAAGGAGAAAGAAGAAAATGTATGAGGAGTATGAAGAAGAATTAATAGAAAGAATGAGGAGAAGCGTGGAGAAAAAGCATAAAATCTTCAGAGGAAAAAAAGAATGAGGAGGGTGGAAAAGTATACAAATCTTCATTGGAAAAGAATAGGAATGGAAAAATAAAAAAAGCAGAGAACTGGTCATGTAAAACAAACATATAAACAACATAACACAGACATAATTTGTTAACATTTTTATTTTGAAAGTGTCTAGTAGAGCATAATTTGTATATATTATTATTACTTTTTTATCAACTTCATTTAGTTAGGTTTTACATAAATTGTTTATGGTTTCCCGTTACGTTAATATATTCTGAATAAGGATCAATTGAGTGCAACCACTTATAATTAGTTTTTTTTTCCAGCACCTCAAAGGTATAATAAAACCATGTGAAGAGCAGAATATTATTATATAGTCATTAGTCTTGACATTGCTTTTTGATGAACAAGAACCCCGAGAATAACATATGTATTAACTTGGCAAAGAAATATAATTTGGTACTTTGCCAGATTAATCCACCGCTTTCTCTTAAGTTTAAGACAGAAATCTACTACCTAACAAAACGGGACTAAAAACTAGTCTACACAGTACAGAGCAGTAAATTTCCATTACTTAATGACAAGTAGCACCTCAAAAAGCTTTGAACATGATGAACACCATCAATCACTGGAAAGACAAGTCCATATGACTCACATGCTCCTTATGGAACTCCCAATAAATAACACAAAAATGAGATGCCAGAAAAAAAAGTTAAATGATTGAAACGGTGGGTTTAAAATGCAAAGTATTACAAGCTTTGATATTTCGATGCTCTTGACCTTGACCTCCAGCTATAAATGCACTCATGTACGATAAAATAAACTACAGCAAAAGATTTTATTATTTTGGACATCTCCAATGACCACCTTGGAGCAAGGTTGACAAAATATGCATGTGCGTCTCATTGATACCTATCATGCATCAAACAATCTGAAGTTTAGTTAATATTAATAACTTAGGATTAACAAGAAATTTTGTGGAAAATTGACATAGCTTGACTAACATTTGTTGAACCTGTGACCTTGACCTTGAAGTGTAGTCATTCAATCACTGATAATTTTCGAGGTCTCGTGTAATTAGCCACTTTAAAGTTTTGCACAGATGGAAGGCAGACAGACAGACAACATTTAACCATGCAATTTTTTACTATTTAGGACTCATCTTGAATAGATTTGCAAACAAATTTGAATATATATTCTATATCTAAACGATTCATGGCACTTGGTTCACACCCTGGAGAACGGGGTAGCACTGATGGCAGAAACAAAGCTGATGATGGGGATGTTGTATACATTTTGGTCTGCTGGCTTTGACGCCTTTTTCTAGCTTGTTTCTTGACTGAACCTTCCGATGAATTAGAGTCTTTAGAATCCTCATGCTGCTCTTCAGCCCTCCTGCGAACAAGTAGCAGCATCAGAACACAGGGTTTAAACAACAGAACAAATACAGCGGCATAAGAACATTTTCAAACCAAGGTATGAGGATGGTCAAAGGGTGGGGTGGTGGGCCTGGGGTGGGAGAAGGGAATGGAAGTTGAAAAGAGTAGAGGCTTGAACTGGCTCAACTACAAAAAGGGATTGACTGACAATACTGTCTACTGATTCATCAATGAAATATTATATTCCGGACTTTAATTTTCTTGTACATGAATGTACTTCTCACCCTCTTTAAAGTGTAAAAGAAACAAGCAAAACACATTTAAAGTTTAGGGGGTAGAGGTTGGGGAAAAAAGGGCACAAAAGCCCGGAGGAAGTGGGACAGCATTTTTTCCCACTAACCACTTCGACACACTAGCTACTAGCAACCAAGTTATAAAATAGTTATAGAAACTCTTATGCTTACTAGCTACTCAGTAAATAATAATTAATAATAATACAGGATGCTATGTACGCGCCTTTCCCCAAGGCTCAAAGAGCGGCGATCTATACCAACATACACGCTCACCTGTCTCATTTACCCTCTCACACACCAAATACATATACATCACTCAAACAGGTGGTGTAAAGGAAGGGAGATCGCTATTAGAAGACGGAAGAAAATCGAATTTTTTATTTTTAATTTTTTTATATTGACTGCATCCTGTACCATTATTGAAGGGAGGGAGGAAACCGGAGTGCCCGGAGAAAACCCTCGGTGACCTCAATAGTCTCGTACCTAAGTCACATACGTTCTCCCCTTGCGGGAATCGAACCCGCGACCTTCGGCATTGGAAACCGGCGACTTATCCACTGCGCCACGAGGCCACCCCATGAAAGCACAAGTACGAAGGTTCCTCAACATGCCTGCTTTTTAAAATCCAAAGCATACCTATACAACCTGAACAGCCCAGAGCGAATTGTGTACATTATAATAATGTAATCTGCATTTCATGTGCCCCATTAACAACTGTAAAATTGAGCTAAAACTTTGATCTTATTCAACAAGGATGTCTAGCTCTGCCATGTACTGTACACTAATGTTCCCCCCCCCATTCTCCTCCCTCATCCAAGCTCTCCTCACCTCCCCCTTTGCAATGTAGAAACAATATACCACCAACAAAATGTGTGTTAGCAGGTCACAGTTTGATCTGAGGCGTGGAGCTGCCAGTTGTTAACTGCTTTGCTGTGGCACCGATTTTATACAGCAATCAATGAGTGTTTTTTTCAAAGCAAACAACAATATTATAAAATTCAATAAGTACTGACACACACCAGCTGTCACCTGATGAGTACAATGAAGGCGATGAAGATGTTGATGGTGATGGAGTGGGACGTCTTCCTTCCAAACGCCTCCTGGGTCGTCGTCGGACTACAGCGACTTCTCCGCAACCGGATAAACTCGAGGCATAACAGGATGTTCTGGGAAAAAAAGGAATCATAGAATTTATTTAAATAATTATGCTTACTCAGAATTACAGCTAACAATTTGGGGAATGGAGTAGATGCAGATCTGAAAATGGTGCTCTAGCTATTAATGTGGACCCCACTGCAACAACGAGACAAATGACAGGGGTCTGAGACTGTTGGAGTTTGCCAGATACAACAATTTGATACTGGCAAACACGCTTGGTCTCCACAAAAAATCCAGACGATGGACATGGCACAGTCCCGGCGGGGAGCATCACAACCAGATCGACTACATCATGGTCAAAAAACGCTTCAGATCAAGCATCAACATTGGTAGAACACGCACTTTTCCAGGAGCAGACATCGGAAGTGACCACGATCTCGTGATGATGTCTTTCCGGCTTTCCGGTTTTACCTGAAGAGAGTAAACACAGCAAAGTGCACTAGACTGAAGTTCGACCTGGACAAACTGCAAGACCCGGAGGTGGCAGAAGTATTTCAGGCCACAATTGGAGGGAAATTTGCACCACTGCTCATTTTGGGAGCTGGTGAAGTAGATGTCAACACCATGATCACCACCTTCAACTTAGCTGTGACAGATGCCGCCACGAAGATCCTTGGAAAGCACCGGCCAAAGAAGAAGCTGTGGATCACACCTGCACTTTTGGACCTGTGTGATAAAAGAAGATAGATGAAAAAGAAAAAAGAACACCTCACAGGGAGCTGATGCCTACCGAAAAATCAACAATGACATCCGAAAAGGCATGCGCACAGCAAAGGAGAACTGGATAGAAGATCAGTGCCAGGAAATAGAGAACAGTCTGAACAAGAACAACAGCAAGAAGGCTTACCAGACTGTGAAGCGGCTGACAAGTGTTAAACAGCCCAAGGTCTCCACGATCCAAAGCAAGTCTGGCATATGCCTTACAGAAGAACAAGAAGTCTTGGACAGATGGACAGAGTACTGCTCTGACCTTTACAACCACACCAAACGGAGACCCATCAGTTCTAGCATGTCCAGAGAACAGAGAAGAAGAAGAAATCCTCCCAATCCTCCGAGAAGAAGTTGAGGCAGCAGTGCAATCGCTGAAGAAAGGGAAGTCAGCGGGGGTGGACAACATACCCGCGGAACTGCTTTAAGCAGGAGGATAAGCGATGATTGACGCACTCACCAGTATCTGTAACAAGATCTGGCAGAGTGAGTTGTAGCCTACACCATGGACCCAGTCGTTTGTCATCACTCTTCCCAAAAAAGGTAACCTTCAGAAATGTGAAAATTACCGCACCATCAGCCTCATCAGCCATCCCAGCAAGGTCCTCCTAAAAATAATACTCAACAGGTTGAAACCCCAAGCTTACCAAATCATAGCTGAAGAGCAAGCAAGATTCAGGGCAGGGGGGAGTACCACTGAACAGATTTTCAACCTCAGACTAATCTGCGAGAAATACCTACAGCACCAACATCTATATCATGTAATCGTAGACTTCAAAAAGGCGTTTGACGAGTCTGGCATGCAGCTCTGTGGACAAGCATGAGAGTGTACAACATCAGCCCTAAAATTATTGAAGTCATTAAAAGCCTGTATGATAAGGCTACCAGTGCAGTCCTCCACAACAGCGCCATCCGAAACTGGTTCAGAACAACAATCGGTGTGCGTCAGGGATGCCTACTTTCTCCAACACTCTTCAACATCTTCCTAGAGCGCATCATGTCAGATGCCCTTGCAGATCACGAAGGCACAGTCAGCATAGGGGGAAGAGCAATCTTTGTTTTGCGGATGACATTGATGGATTGCCTGGAGAGGAACAAGAACTTGAACAGCTGGTACAGAGGCTTGACACCACCTCCAGAGCCTATGGAATGGAAATAAGTGCATAAAAGAGCAAAATGATGACCAACAACACCAATGGCATCAACACGGACATCAACGTCCAAGCCCAAGCCCTCAACACAGTGCATAACTTCAAATATTTAGGAGCCAAACAACACAACGCACAAACAACTGCTGCCCTGGCGAGTTTGATGCCAATTTGAAAAGACAGGACCATCAGTCTACATTCCAAGGGAAGGCTGCTGCGCTCCCCTGTCATCTCCATCTTCCTATATGCTTGCGAAACATGGACCCTCACAGCAGATCTCCAACGAAGAATACAAAGCATGGAGATGAGGTGCTACAGAAGACTTCTGGGCATTTCCTATACCCAGCACATCACCAACTACGAAGTCCGACAGACCATTACACAAGCCATTGGACAACACGATGACCTGCTCACAGTGGTGAAAAAACGTAAACTCCGATGGTATGGCCACGTCACCAGATCATCAGGTCTTGCAAAAACCATCCTGCAAGGCATAGTGCAAAGAGGTAGAAGAAGAGGGAGACCGAGAAAGAGATGAGAGGACAACATTCGAGAATGGACTTGTTTGACACTGAGCAAAACCATCAGGGTTGCTGAGGACAGGGAAAGATGGAGTACGCTGGTTAAACTAAAATCTGTGGTGCCCCTACGACCTCCGAGTTACGGGATAGGATAGGATAGAAACTATTAATGTTACACTATCAATGTGTTGAATGACAGCATGAGATATAACGGTTACTCAATCTTAAATGTGTAGGCAGCACAAGCTGAATGATTACAAAAAATATGACCATGTTAAAAACAGTCTAGGAATAATACTGATATTATTAATTTATTATTATTTAATCGTTCTTATATAGCGCTTTTCCAGCTCAAGAGCTGTTCAAAGCGCTGGCCGATACAGGATCTAACTCAAGCCGCCCGAGGCGGTAACTTGCAGCCTTTGGGCGCCTCGTAATAACGCTCCAGACAACTGAGCACAATCCTGGGCAGCCAGGGATGGGGGAGAAGGACCTAGGTGCATGCTAAGTGTGTTCTTGTCACCGGCACTCACCCGTCTTATTGAGCGTCAGGATCTTTAAAGTCCGTTATGATGGAATGTATGCGACACAGACTAGACCTCGGTTTATACTCTCATCCGAAGGAGTAGGAAACGGGAGTAAAGTGTTTTTCCCAAGGACACAACACAATTACCCGGCTTGGGCTCGAACCCGGGTTCTTCAGATCCGCAAGCCAAAGCTCTACATGATAAGGAATATTAAGTCGGTAAACAGCAGAAAACAAAAACTGAAATTATAAACTATTCCCATATGGTGTTCATCTAAATTAAACCTTTATTTGGATTTCCGGAATAAATAAGCTCAATAACAGACAGATTTTAAACGTACTCACAAATTTTCAAGATCACATTTTTCTTCATTTTCATCAGCAAAAACACTCCCAGTTGTCTGCAAAACAGATAAAGACATTTAACAAATGAAATAGCTAATTAAATACGAACACTCATGTTAAGCAGTTTAATGCATCAATCAGTTTTCACATATTCTATTTCCCTTCATCCAAGGAAAACAGACAGGTGAACCATAAACCAAAAGCTATAACTTATGTAGGTAACGGCAGCCAGAATTTTGTATTTTACTGTTTGTTGCAACATGTGTTTTTTAAATTACATCAGAACACAAGGAAAATACAGAAAAATAAAAGTTGCAGTATAATAAACGGTACATGTTAAAAGCTTATTGTTTTTTATTCTGATAACATTGCATTTTGCCTACTAAAATTGTTATTCTGCAAAAATATTTTTAAACATTTATTTAATCAATCTACATATGAATAAAATAACACATCAATACCTCCCTTATTTACTTCTTGTACTATCTTCACTGACCGTCTTTTTTGTAAATGAGAAAAAATGCAAGTTTTGAAAACCCCAGTGTGAACAAAGGAGACATACATTTCTCATGGTAACTGTTTCAATGTTCAAGAGACTTCACAAGACTCTTCATTAATATCAGATACAAGGACGCTTAAAATGCAGCAAATTTATTTTTGTGTTCTTCAAAAAGTAACAAACAAAAATGCAGACCCTGTGTTGACAATCGACCACAACATCCACACGAAAATTGATATGATTTTAAAAGTACAAAAGCACACCGAAAAAGCTTGAAATTTTAACAAGGGAACATTTTAAAGCCACATCCTAGAAGCACAAAATATAGATTAAAGAACTATTTACAGAGACAGAAGGACAAAATACAACTGAATAAAACGAAAAAACACGTACCTCCATCTTAGCAGCCGGCACGTAGCGTGTGGCGTTCCGAGTTACTTCCCCTGACAGTGCGTGTATTCGACTGGTTGACCAGCGAGAACACACATCGCGGAGTGTTAACTGGCTCAAACTCAAAGTTGACTCAACCGCAATTGTGGGTTTCTCGCTCAGACTTTGTGTATACACTTTTTTTGTTATTCCTATTGCAAAGCCGGTTTTAAAAAAACTGAGTTTCAGATTTTGGAACCCAGTATTTTTTTAAACCCAGTTGCACGTAAGTGTAACCTATGCATAAACCCACTGTTATGGTTAGGTACGTACACACACACACACCCACACCCACACACACACACGCACACAGAACACGTATACACTTATCAAATGGTTAAATAATTACAGTACATGGCCATGCAAAACAACAGATAATATGAATACCAAGAACCGAGCCGGTTCCGCCACCATCCATGAACAGATGACGTGACTTGGTAAAAGATTACATATGGGGATGGAAGGGAGGGGGGGTGAAAATTATTGAGTTTGCATGTTAAAAAGGTGGGTCTTTAATTGGCGCTTGAAGGAAGAAAGTGATGGAGCATGTCGGAGTTGCATCGGTAGTGAGTTCCAAGCAGTTGCAGCAGAGAAAGAGAAAGATCGTTCACCATAGGTCTTTGAGTGAACACGGGGGATAGAAAGCAGTCTTGTATCAGAAGAAGAGCGGAGTTGTCTTGCAGGAGAGTAGACAGAGAGAAGGTCAGTAAAGTATGAGGGGGCAGAACCAGTGAAGAATTTGAAAACAATAGTTGAGAGCTTGTACAAGATGCGAGCTCGAACAGGGAGCCAATTTTTTGCCATCGCCTGACAGTGCTGCGTGACACTAGCACTAATCACTGTAAATTGAAGAATAAAAAGGTGGGACAGGGTAATATGAAGAAGAGTAAAAGAAGGAAAGAACTATAACAAACTCCATAAATCCCTTAATAACAACACAAAAATTAAATTACAAGCCTGAGTTTATCAATTGGATAACTATGAAGAAGGAAAATACACGCACATCCAAGTTATTTTTTACAGCTATTGTTCCCTTATGAACTATAAAATGGTTGTAAAAATTGATTAAGCAATTTTTTCAAATGTTAATTATATGCATGTCTGATCTGTCAAGGAAGAAGTGACGTTATACAAGCATACAAATTAAAAGCAAGAGCTATGCAAAGGGAGGTAACAAAATAACATTGGAGGAAATAGCTTTATTTAGTGATACCCAGCGTCAAGTACACAGTGCCATGCTTTACATTGATTCAACAACAAAAAAAATTTTTTTTTTAAATAAAAGCTGTGCCAAGAACACAAGAATGTACTTGTTTCAATTCTAAAAAACACCTGGCAGTGACATAGACTTACTCTGTGAGCAGTCTGATATGGCAGTGGACTTGATGTTTGCTGTTGTTTTGCCTTGAGGGCAAGCTATGCAGGTCTCCATGTCAACACCAGTGTTATATTTGCCTCGAGGGCACGGCTCACACTGTCCTGTACTTTTCAGCTCTGTTCCTGCTTCACAAGTGTCTGCGAACGAAAATACAATAATTTTGCTATACATTTAAATAGATTGCTGATTTACAGACACAAAGTCACATAACTTTATGTAATGTTCCCCAATGTTTACATAACAATAAAAATAGTAATTAATTTTTTTTATTACACAATTATATTCCTCGGCAAAAATAAGATTCAAGCACAAACATATACTGAACAGTTATTATCATGCATACATTCAAATTCATCAAGTTTAAATGCACACCTGATATTAAAATATACACATCTTGATTTAAACTTATTTTATGTTATTTTCACAAGACTGGGTTCCCCATCATGCTACACAACTGGAAATTTACTACATTTCGTTCCACAACTTATTCCTACGGGTGTTAAGGGTAAAGTAAACATTATCAATAATTAATATGAAAAAAACAAACTTTCAAGAACTAGAAACAAAATAGCATAGCATTTTACTCAGTAATTTTGGGTCTGCTGATGAGGTGCAAAATAATTTAGTATCCAAAGAAGAAAGGAAATAAGTTTAAACTATATACTAGAAGGGCAAAACCCGTATAACTCACATGTTCTTTATGGAACTCAATATTTAACATGAAAATGAGTGCCCAGGAAAGAAATGAAATGGTGGCATTAAAATGCAAAGTAGTACAGACTTTGATCTTTCTATGCTCTTGACCTTGAGGTGACATTGACCTCTGGCTCCAAATACACTCATGTACTATCAAATAAAGTACAGCAAAAGTTGTATCATGCAAAAAAACACAAAAAAAACCCCGATGACCTTGACCTTCAGTGGGTTAAATAAACAACCATTTCCCTGTATGATGATCAATTTTTTAAAATGTTTTTGTAAGGCCTAAAATGACCTTCAAGATCAACACAAAAACGGAACATATATGAAAGATCAATCTATCTTCTCTAAATGCAACAAGTTTGCACTTAATATCTCTCATAGTTTAGGGTAAAGGTCACTTCAAAATATCTATACAAAAGATAGCTGATTGAGGTTGACTAAATTTGCAAAGTACGTGCGTCTCATTGATATCTATCATGCATCAAAGAATCATAAGTTCAATATTAATAACCTAGAAAAAAAGTGAAATGTTGTGAAAAATTGCAATTTTTTGACTAACAAATGATGATTTTGTGACCTTGACCTTAAAGTGAAGTCATTCATTCACTGATCATTTTCGAGGTTTTGTAGGTATACACCATCTTACCAAGTTTGGTTGTGATAGGCTTTGAGTACTTATCCACTTTAAAGCATTTGCACAGACGACGGACAAACAGATGGACGGACTGACATATTTTCCAATATCATTTCTGGACTATATAGGACCCATCTTGCACAGATTTGCAAAAATCTGAAAATATTTGTTGGGATGAGGAGGGGATGGGGGGGGGGGGGGAAGGGAGGGAATAGGGTAGAGGAGGGGAAGAGGGTTGAGGAGGGGGGAGGGGGAGTACATAGACATACTGCTATGCATGTGAGAGAAAAAAACAAACTCACCAAAGCACTGAAGCGAGCTGTTGCTGCCTGCACCCTCGGTAGCTTTCCCTGCAGGACATGGCAGACAGTAATCCTGACCCATTTCATTCTGATAGAAGTTCTTGGGACATTCTTTACAAATGTTGCCAAGTGTGTCATAAAACATGCCAGCTGAACATGCAACTGAAACAGAAAAAAAATTATCCTTTAACACTCTTGTAACCTATAAAATAAAAAAATTTCAACAGCAACTAAGAGTGTACATTTAAGGCCCGTCTTAATTGAAATTGGAATGAATTAATTGGAGTTAATTGACAGGGATTGGGCAGACTGTGAACCATTTCTCAGATTCATAATCCATTCATGATAGCCAAAAAAAAAAGCAATTAAAAAGTTTTTTACAAAGTGAAATACTTCAACAAAAATAAGATTTAAGCACAAACATAATTATACAGCACAGTTATTAACATGCATAAATTTGAGTTCATCAAATTTAAATGTACAGCTATACATTATACATTATAGTGGGTGAAACATGTGAGCAGATAAGTTGGTACAGATTGCCATGCTTTGAGCCTGATTGGCGATTTGGGGAAAAATGTGTATATAGCAACCCGTATTATTATTATTATTTTTATTATTAGTATTATTATTATTATTACATCTTGATTTTATTTTCTTAAATGAATAACAGTGTATATTTAAGACCCGTCTTAATTGAAACTGGAATTAATTAACTGGAGTTAACTGGAAGGGATCGGGCATATTGTAAACCATTTTTAAGGTTCAAGATCCATATAAACTAGATTTGCTTCGTAACTCTGCAACTGCCATAGCTGACTTTTGTCAACTAGTAGGTGGACTGCCATTTTCAACTATCGTTGACATTACGGGGTTACATCAAATGAAGAAAGATTCAAATGGAACAGTATTTGCTTTGATGCCATTTGACATGACCCCTCACATCAATAAATGTCAACTATTGTGGCTCACAAGCATATCAGCTATAGCTGACTATCTGGATACTATTATAAATGCTTTTTTTCCCTAAATCAGGCTGGAAGTGTGGCGATCTGTAACCAGCATACATGCTCACATGTTACGCACATTCAAACATACACAACAAGCAAACGTTGATCATTGAAGCAGGTGGTGCAAAAAGCAGTATAAGTCTATTTAAAAGAATGGAAATTAGTTTCGTGTTTTTTAATTTAGATGATGATCAAACAGTTTATTGTTTACTTACAGTTACTTATTGTTTTTATTGTAAATATGGACTAGCAGAAAAACAAAAAAGATCATGGTGTAGTCATCATGTGGATGCTAAGAAAATAAGACATTTGTCCCTTGAGCTCACATTTCATCTGGAAGTTTTAGAAATATTGCATTAAAAAAACTTCAAATCTATAGAAAATATCTGGCGCTGGGAACCAATCTGTTATAAGATACCGGGAAAAGAGTTAAATAAACACATCCTTGCTTTAATAACCACAAGTTTTGAACATTCACGAAAACTAAATGTGAATATGGCTCCATCAACTTTTGGTAAGATTTTTGCTGCCAATTGGCTGTTAGCCATGCCGAGTTGAAAATTACATCTCTAACACAAAGCTTGTAAGTGAATCAAGTGTTTTTATCTGCAAGGTACAAAGTCTTCAGAAAGATGACTGCAATTTGGAGCCAGTCACTCACTGTGTCATTTGCATTGAGTTATTTCATGTGAATTTATCTACAATTACTTTGCTGATGGCAGATCAAACTGCCAATTTATCACTTACCAATACAGCTTGTAGATCCAACATGCAAGGTTGTTTGTCCAGAAGAACAAACTTGGCATGTTGTCTGACTGCTTGTTTTTGTGAATTTTCCAATGGGACACTGCTCGCAAGTCCCAGTTGCTGATTCTTGGTAGTAACCAGCAACACATTCAACTGTAGAAGGAAAAACATCCAGTTGATAAGTAAAGCATCAATAGGTTGGTTTCCTATAATAGTCCTTGAACATGATTCTAAGATCAAGCGTTGTGTCATGTGTGTCTGGTCCACTCAGCAATAGCTGTTTGTGAGCTAATCAACCCTTGGTAATAATGGTGTGGGGCCTTTTGCTAGTTTTAAGCAAATCAAAAAAGTTAGTCACTTAATATTTTAATGTTTTTTTCAATTCCATTGATAGTCAAGAGTCAAAAGTCATTGCAGTTTTTAAAAAAAAAAGAAAAAGAATGTGAACTAGTGAAAAAGTACAATTAGATGACCAACAAATATTCTTAAAAAAATTGGTTCATAATGAATGTAAGAACGTTCTGTAAGCTAATGTTACAACAGGTCAAAAATACCAACTTGTAACAACTGGAAGGAAAATTGGAAGGAATAATCATATTTCCTTGAAAACAGTATTTTCTATTCTATTCTTTAGTGGATAACGATATGTTATGAATTCAAGTTCAAAACATCATTTTTTGTTTGTTTACAAATTGATTTTAATTTAAAAGCCATGTGTCAGAATTATATCATTGCAATTCTTACCACAATCACCATCATCGAGACCATAACCAGGTTCACAGGTTTCCTCTACTACAATGACAACAAAATCCTTCAGTAAACCTGCACTGAAATATTTTGTCTGGAACACAAACATCAAAAAGCAGTATGATGCACCAAGCTGAATAGACTATGAAATATAAAAATATTTCATCCATTCCTTCATTTCATCCGATAATTAGTTAAGTACTAAAACATTTTAAAACAAATACTTCAGCTAAGTTACAATTAAATTAAACAAGCATAGAAATTCTTATTCTCAAAATTTGTAACCAAATATGTTTATCCATCTTAATCTTCATAGTCCTATTTATTATTATTATTATTATTATTATTATTATTATTATTATTATTATTATTATTATTATTATTGTATTATTATTATTATTGTTTTATTATTATTATTATTATTATTGAACATTGAATATGTAGTCTAAACCTAGGTAAATTCATTTTGCCTGAACATGCCTTATATATTTCAACAAAAGCATTCGAACTGCATATTTCCTTCATATGAGCGATAAAACCAACGAAAATCTATGAAACTGAAGCTCTTTATTCCACATAAAAAGGAAAATTATTGTTGCGAACGGTACAAAGATAGTTATTTTAACAGGAAAAATTATATTCAAAAATCGCAGTTACAAACTGTGATAAAATGCACAATTTACAAATTAAGTTTTAATTGGGATAAATAATAACAAGTTGGCATGCCATTCAAATGTATCGCCAGACTCAAACACACATTCGCAAATCATTAAGATACATGGTGTTCTGGTCTGTTTTGTTCATTCACATGCAACAATGACAGCAAAAAATAAAAATAACTAGAAGGATAAAGCCCATACTTATGACTCACATCCTCCTTGTGGAACTTGCCACATTGCTATGCATGTGAGTCAAAAATTATAAAAATAGAATAGAATAAAATAAACTAAGTAATAATAAATAATAGATAAAAGAACCACAATAATAATAAGAATAATAAGTACATGGCCTTACAATGCTTTCATCAATCCCCATTACAGTGAGAATTAAATAAATAAATACATGTACAATAAAATTAGTAATTATTGACTAAAATAAAATATTTAAAAAAAAACTAGGAAATACTTAAAGAAAATAAACTGTGAACTCTTATACACTCAAAACCCTGACCTCCTGCTTGGTAGTCGGATGTGCTACCAACTCATCCATGCAGACTTTCAAACATTATGGTGTTTTAGAAAACCATACTTATAGGAAAGATTCAGTACACTTTCAGACTGAAAACAGACGTTTATCAATGTGTTAATTTAAGGAGCTGTAGCTTGTTGGGTTTATCCTAAAGAAGCACAATTAAAACATTTGACGATGGGCCACTTTTTAAACTATCAGTCAGCTAACCATTATCAACATGTTCAGTCAATTGTGAGATATATCATAAGACATGTTTAGAAAATGATGGACCTCAGCGACCTTGACCTTTGAGAAGTGAAACTATGAATGACCCAAGGGGCTGAGCAGTAGTTAAAATATATGCATTATAATATTAATACGAATCAATACATTATTTTTTTTAGATAATGTAATTAAAGGTGTTTTGAAAAGAACAGTGAAATTTAGACCGACCAACGGACTGCCACGGAATATCTGGCCATGAAATATCTGGCCATAAACTAAAGTACCTGCATTCCAAAAATCATCAAAATGAGTTTCCCAATTTTATTTTAGATCTAGACTAGAGCAAAAGGTATTTAGCAAAAAAATGACCCCCACAACCTTGACCTTTGAGGGAGAGAGCAAAACAATGGCATGGGAGTCTGGCCACTAAGCCCTATGAAGTTTGGTCACAATTCATTCATTGGTTTTGAAATATGGCATGCAACGGACCAACTGATCAACATTTTGATTGTCCTGTTCAACTGTATTTAAGTATTTCCAGAAAGTCTGAAAATACATGTAAAATATTAACACAGTAGTAAGAGATATCCCAAGGGTAATATGCACCTCAGACTAGATGCTCAATGCGAACACATGATAGTACTTAGAATACCTTGAAACATAAATTTACCAAAACATAAACTTACCAAATTGAACTTCTCTGCCTCCAAAATTTCCTTCTGTAACATTTCCTTAGGTGACAATGTCAAACCTGCATTGCTGAGACTAGCTCTGAAAAAATAGAGAGAATAAAAGAAAGATCCATACAGTCCATACATTTCAATGTTTTAAAAAGAAGATATTCTAAGCCAACTTCTATCATAATGTAAAGCTCAAGCCCACTTAAAACTACAAGGGCAAAGCCCATATGACTCATATACTCATCCTTATGGAACTTGCAATATTTAACATGAAAATGATTGCCCAGATTAATGTTTCTCAGGGATGGGAATGACCAAGACTTGGAGGGGAGTACAAACGGCCGGGGGTCCAGGCCCCCGGGTAGGGTCAACGCCCCTTGTGGGAGTTAGGGGGCGAAGCCCCCTGAAGCTGAGAAATTTTGCAGTTTTTAACGCAATTTTTACCACTTCTCAGCATAGAACTAAGTGAACAAATGGAATTAAAAATACATGTTATCACTTTACTTTTGGCTCATAAAAACATACTTTATACAAACATGTTATCAAGACTCTTTTCTGTAGTAAAGATGCATTCTTGTACTATTTAAAAAAAAAACATCACCAAATTATTTTGGTATTACGGACGAAAATTTTATTTTGGTTCAGGATGTTTTATTTTGTTTTTATTATATAGTACAAACCTTTAGAAGTTTAAACAATTTAAATTGTTGAAATCGGTCAATATTAAGGCACTCATTTTAACTGTTCAAAGTGGGTAACCCTCACACAAAAATAAAACGCCATAATTCATATTAATTAATTGTTCGACAGTATGAAGATCTTTCTGGGAGTTATGGAGTAAAATACAACACAAAAAATAATACATTAAAAGTCTAAATTGTGCTTAAGAGTTATAACTTGGGACTGTAGACAATCAAGCGACATTAACCCACTTACATAGTATTACTACTCCCGTACTGATGTACAAGAATAACTACTAGTAGTAGGCCTAACTCGCTTGAGAATTAGACTAATTATGCAAAACGAAGACCTTGCGAAATTCACAGAAATAAACATAAGAGAAGAAAGAACGTTGTTTTGCAAACAAAACTCACCCCTGGAGTTGACATAACTTCATAATTTAATGTGAAATGCACGAGTTCTAATCTGAATGCGTGTGTGCGAAGCCGTGACAACGAATAAAAAAAACATGGCGGCGACTCGGAAGGGGCATAACCATTTGTCGTGTGGTCTTGAATTTTCTAAAATTTGAAAGGCCTTACGCTCAAAAAGTTTATTTTTTGTTGTTGTATTATTTAAAACACACATCAGGTTACCTAATAAAACAAAAATTAGAGCCAAGCAAATTTTATAAAGCTCCCCAACCCCAAAAAAATTTATTTATATACGCGAATGGGCGTACAATTCCCATGCCTGGTTTCTATAAGGCCTAAAATTACCTTTAAGATCAACTAAAAATGGAACATATATAAAAGATCAATTTATTATCTCTAAATACAAGTTTGGACTTTATCTCTCTCGTAGTTTAGGGTCAAGGTCACTTCAAAATACTCAATAGAACCAACTTTAGACAGCTCCAGCAATGTTGACCTTGGAGCAAATTTGCAAAGTTTGTGTCTCATCAATACCTATCATGCATCAAACAATCATGAGTTCAATATTAATACATTAGGCAACACATTTAAATTTTGTGGAAAAATTGCAATATCGGTTGTGTGTGTAGTGTCTCTCTCTCTCTCTCTCTCTCTCTCTCTCTCTCTCTCTCTCTCTCTCTCTCTCTCTCTCTCTCTCTCTCTCTCTCTCTCTCTCTCTCTCTCTCTCTCTCTCTCTCTCTCTCTCTCTCTCTCTCTCTCTCTCTCTCTCTCTCTCTCTCTCTCTCTCTCTCTCTCTCTCTCTCTCTCGGTTGTGTGTTATAGGTCTAGCATGTCTTGTAAATTGTGTTGTTTTGGATGAGGTTTTAAATGTATTCTCGTTTGTTTAGGCTCTCTCGTGTATAGTGGATGAGTTTTTAAAATACATTCAGTTTCAGCAGGAATTTTTGTTAGGCATAAACAGGGTGGAGAACAACTGAATCAAGAAATCTCTGAAATCCGAACGGGGCCCAGCCCGGGTATTCGCCTCCTGGAAGAAAATGAATTTAGGCAATTTTGAAAGTAATTTAGGGCCTCTCCTGAATTCAAAAAGCACAAAGTAAACATCAATAGAAACAACAACCAAAAAAAGAATGTTTTATGCACACGTCTTTCAAAAAAGTTAAGAATCTTGATTTGCAGGCCTAACAAAGTTTGAGGTCCACCACTGTTAAACACAAACTCCACATTTCCAATTTTACTGGGCACACGTTAGTCTATTTTTTTTTGCTGTAAACAGGCAAGAATTTTTATAATTTTAGAGATATTTAGGGGTACGTTAGTAAAAACACCACATCTTAGGTATTAGTGACTAGTGTACAGATTTAAATGAAATAAAATGCAAAATGAACAGAAATAAATTCTCTTTTGATTATCTACCTTTTTATACTTCTCTTGTCATGTCTTGTTTTTTTATTACTCCATGGGTATACAAAAAAAGTTTTAAAAAGTCCAAACAAGCCCCCTCCTCTTCTTCACTTTCATGCTAGTCTGAAAGATCATATGCATGCACACTACTGACACTAATTGTCTAATGTCAGTACCGATCTCTTCCTCCGACTCCAAGTCCATTTCTCTCACTTTAATGTCTAATAAATGGAAGCCTGTAAACTCCCCTTCATCAGTCGAAGAATCCAAACCATCCATTTTAGACACACACACAAGAAAATTTGAGAAAAAAAATCGAAAAAAACGAACGCATTTCACAACAGAATAAACCGGAAGTCAATTGCCGGAAGTCTCGCAATCTTTCAAACAACGCGAGAATATAACCACATGGTTGATACGGACGCTTTTGGACGTTTTGCCTGTTTAGAACTTCGGCCGCTTTTGGCCGCTATGCCCAGTAAAGGGTAGTCCCTCAGCTTCTGACACTCGGAACTCAATATTTTTTTCTCGGAAATGCAAATGCCTTCCGCGGAAATCCGCGGAAAGTTCTCCACCCTGCATAAAATACTTATGCATAGCGAGCAAAAGTAGTTTCTAATAGCGTGAGGGACAACTGTCATGTTTTTCTAAAATGTATAACAAAATCGTAAGAGAGGGCGCCGGCGGTTCGTTAAGGTCTGGCTACAGCAATGGGCTTGGTTAAAATAATTATAAGCTCCACAAAGTACTAAATGCAGGTGCCAGTAGGCTAGGCTACACCAAGGCCAGCGGGCGTCTCTGATCTGGTTACGGACGGTTCAGCCAGCATGAAGGGAACATAAGAGGCAGAACAAGGGTTGTATTTAGCCACCGTCTGACCGCACCGCTTATAGACAGCCGTGGGGCTGATGTAATACACTCTCATGGTTGCCCACAGAGCTGCATGCCAGATTCTGTCAAATGCTTTTTTGAAGTCTACAACACATCATATAGATATGTTGTTGGTGCTGTAGGTATTTCTCGCAGATTATTCTGACCTTGAAAATCTGCTCAGTGGTATTTCACCCTGCCATGAATCCTGCTTGTTCTTCAGCTATGATTTGTTCAGCTTGAGGTTTAAACCTGTTGAGAATTATCTTCAGGAGGACTTTGCTGGGGTGGCTGATGAGGCTGATGGTGCGGTGGTTTTCAAACTCCTGAAGGTTACCCTTTCTGGGAAGAGTGATGACAAGCGACTGGATCCATGGCAAAGGCCACTCTCCACTCTCCACTCTGCCAGATCTTTTACAGATAATGGCGAGGGCCTCAATCATCAATTCTCCTCCTGCTTGAAACAATTCCGTGGGTATGTTGTCCACTCCCACTGATTTCCTTTCTTCAGCGATTGCACTGCTGCCTCAACTTCTTCTCGGAGAATTGGAGGATTTCTTCTTCTTTGGTGTTCTGGGTACATGCTAGAACTGATGGGTCTCCGTTTGGTGTGTGGTTGTAAAGGTCAGAGCAGTACTCTATCCATCTATCCAAGACTTCTTGTTCTTCTATAAGGCACAAGCCAGACTTGCTTTGGATCATGAAGACCTTAGGCTGTTTAACACTTGTCAACTGCTTCCCAGTTTGGTAGGCCTTCTTGCTGTTGTTCTTGTTCAGACTGTTCTCTATTTCCGGGCATTGATCTTCTATCCAGTTCTCCTTTGTTGTGCGCAGACCTTTTCGGATGACTTCTGTGTAGAAGACTTTCATCCAGTGATGCCGTGCTGACATCACCTCTGTAAGTCGCCTCTTATGACACACCTGGAAACGTTGGGCCCATTCTATTCAGTGCCCGCACCCACAGGTCATTGCTACGCAATACAATTTTTGCTGCAAATACTATGCATAGAGTTTATGCAATTGCAACTCTTCCAGAATGCAACCAATTATGCTAATGTTGACACTTCAGAGAAACAGGAAAATAAACAGAAATTTGATGTATGTAACATAAATCATGCTGCTAAATTAACCAGCAAAATCTGCCTTTACTTACCTTGCAAGTGGAATTGTGATGTAGGCAAAAAAAGCATTTGAATTAGGGACATCACATTTTGTAGTCACATTGATTTCCGAACATGATGAAGAAGCACAAAGTCCTGTCCAGGTGCTTTCCAGCTCTTCAACTTTGGAATGTAGATTACTCTGGAATGGGTCTGGTTGTGCTAATTCACATGTGACTGCCAGCGAGTACTTTAATGTTATTTTCACTCTGAACTGCTTTACCTTTATCTCTGTGATGACAAAGAAAGAGCATATTCAACCACTAAAGAGAACAAGAATTTCAGTCACAACTTTAGTCCTTTATTAATCTAATTTTGAAGTGTTGGCTGTAAGAAAGATGGCATAAAAATTTTAAGAAGCACATAAAAAATCAGTACAAGGGTAGAGGGTTCATTGGAGAAAACAAACATGATTCAATCATATGTTTTTCATATTGTCAGAGTAAATAAACCAAAACTGACAATGAAATTAGATCTTCCAAAGCTGAAATAATGATGAATGTAATGAAAAGAACACAATAACAATAATACAAAGAACAACAACTAGAAGGGCAAAACCAACATGACTCACATCACATGCACCTTATAGATCTTGCAATATTCTACATCAAATTTAGTGCCCAGAAAAAAAACCAAATCGGTGGCATTGAAATGCAAATGAATGCTGCCTTCGATTTTGCAATAAAATTGATCTTGATCTCTGGTTTTAAATGGACATGGATGCACGATCCAATAAACTACAGCAAAAGTTGTGTTATGCCAAAACACAGTGACCTTGAACATCAATGACCTTTACCTATGGATGACCTTAACATTCACATAACCTCTGATGCTCATGTATGATCAAATAACCCAATGTTGATGCATACTATGTGTCAATTGTAGAGCCATTCTACTGCACAATTACTAATATTTTAAAACGTTTTTGTAAAGCCTAAAATGACTTCGACCTTCAAGATCAAATCAAAAACTCAACATATCTCTACATATAACAATTCTGGACTTATTGTTTCTCATTTGAATGGAATGTGTGACTCACTGATATCTATCATGTATACAAAATATCATAAGTTCCATATCAATAACTTTGGGGAAAAAAAGTAAAATTTTGTTAAATGCTTTCCTTTTTTGACTAACATGCGTTGACCTTGTGATCTTGACCTTGAAGAGAAGTAATTCATTTGCTAATCATTTTAAAGGTCTCATGGATATACACACCATCCGACCAGGTATGGTTGTGATAGATGAAATAGGTTCCAAGAAATTAACACTTTTACCACCGGTGTTGCATTTCTGCGAAGAGACTTCCCATGGGAGAGAAGACTCTAGTCACTAGTGGCAGAGTTCTCTCCCAAGGGTAAATTGCAGCAGAAATGTGACTTTGACCCTACATAGACTCTAGTAAATATTTGATGTTTTGCATGTTTGTGTGTTAATGGTATGTACGTGTGGTAGATGACCTAGTATCTATGAAAATGGATATGGGAGTTAACCGCAGCCTTTCTTATTTTATAGTTGGCAAGAGTTATGTTTTTTGGATTTTACTCTCTCTCTATAACTTTAGTTTTGGCGACAATAAACTAGTTATTTTTGTTTTGTTTATATGAAAATATTTTTAAGAGTATAAATGGTGCTGTATGTTAATTATAATAACAGTTGTTTTTATGATTGTTTTGTTAACATTTTGGGCACGCTTTAGAGACTTTATTTTTTCTTTCTGAATGGCGATGATAACAAAATTTGCAGATACGTCCCTGCTCGCAAAAAGGTAATTTTTGTGTTGTTTTTTATTGAGACATGCTATATAATTATTGCATTTTATAGTTGAAGAAACCAGATATGCAAAAATAATAGCTTTGATTGTGTATGTGACGGTATTTCTGCATAATTTGATGTTGAAAATGTTGATAACAGACCATGTGCTGTGCTCAGAATCTAGAAGTTTCGTTATGTATTGTAACTGATGCTAGGTTTTTGTTGCATTTACAGGTTTCACCTAAGCAGCTGGTTTTTGTTTTTGTTAGTTGTTAGTTTTTGTTAGCTTTGGGGTTTTGTTAGTTTTTGTTAACTTTGGGTTGTTTTGGGTTTAGTGTATAAGTGTTTTAGTTTGTTTACAAGTAGTTAAGTTTCATTTGGGGGTTTAGTCTTAGTGCTGGCTTAATTTGTTTGGATTATTGTGGTATTTTTGAAGACACAGAAAGTAACGATAGGAATAGTAATAAAATAGAAAATGCAAGTTATTTTATTAGTTTATGGTTTTGTTAATATTGTATATTTTAATATAAGAAATCCCAGTGTACCACCTCCTTGCCCCTTCTTGACAACATAGAAATAAAAGAAATATATCAATAAAAGTTGTTGAAATTAATATTTTCTTTCTTTCTTTATTTTAGTTTTGTAAATGATTTCTCTCTTCTTTTGTTCTATCGAGAGTTGTGGGTGTGTGGTCTTTCCTGTTGAAATAAATTTAAAATCTTCATAACCCATCACTCGGTTACAGACGGTTCCGGACAGCTAGCAGACGAACAACATTTTTTTATATTTTTTTTAAAGGTATACATTTTGGACTATTTAGAACTCGCCTCGCATAGGTCTGCAAAAATCTGGAAAACATTTTGGGGTACATAGAGTAGACTAACACTGCTGCATGAATAGGAGTCAAAAAATCTGAAACGACAACAGCCAGAAAATAAAAATTATGGATGCATCTGTGCAGATATAGAGAAAAATATAGTAAATAATACATTTATAGTAATAAAGAAAAAACAACAATAATAATAAGCTTTAATTATAATTAAAATCAATTAAACTACATTTGCCTAGCCAAAGTTACACTGTAAGTTGTAAAGTTCAAGCTTACGTCCACAAGCAATCCCAGGTGGCTGCTTGTACATGCTGTCCAAGTTGTAGGAACCCAGCTTACCACAAGTGAGGTATTTGGCGGATTTGGGGGCTTTTGTTCCATTTGCACATTTCACTTTCACACCTCCATCACAGGCCTCACTACTGCTGCTGTTGATGCCGCTGGAACTGGTGAAGCAGCTGTGGCCTGACCCTGCAAATGTGATACAAGACAGAAGATGTGTACCTGACTGTCATGAGCACTGGTATTCAGTACATGTATTTCTCTTCCTATCCTATCCTATTCTATCCCGTAACTCGAAATCGAGATTATTATTTAACCAGCGTACTCCATCATTCTCTGTCCTCAACAACCCTCATGACTTCGCTCAGTATCAAGCAAGTCCATTCTCAAATGTTGTTCTCCCACCTCTTCTTCTGCCTCCTTGCACCGTGCCTTGCAGGATGGTCTTTACAAGGCCTGATGCTTTGGTGATGTGGTCATACCATCCGAGTTCACCACTGTGAGCAAGTCATTGTGTTCTCCAATGACATGTGTGATGGTCTGTCGGTTTTTAGCATTGGTGATGTGCTGGGTATAGGAAATGCCCAGAAGTCTTCTGTAGCACCTCATCTTCAAGCTTTGTATTCTTCGTTGTAGGTCTGCTGTGAGGGTCCATGTTTCGCTTGAGTATAGGAAGATGGATATGACAAGGGAATGCAGCAGCCTTACCTTGGAGTGTAGACTGATGGTCCTATCTTTCCAAATGGGTTTCAATCTTGTCAGGGTAGCTGTTTGTGCAATCCTGGAAAGGACTTCCTGTCTGGACCCATTGTCTGATATACTTTGGTCTTCTCTGCATGTATTTCCATTCCAAAGGCTCTGGAGGTGCTGTCAAGTCTCTGTACCAGCTGTTCAATTTCTTGTTTCTCTCCAGCCAATCCATCATTGTCATCCGCAAAACGGAGGTTAAAGATTGCTCTACCTGCTATGCTGACTGTGCCTTCATGATCTGCAAGGGCATCTGACATGATGCGATTCAGGAAGATGTTGAAAAGTGTTGGAGAGGGTAGGCATCCTTGACTCAGGCCAATTGTTGTTCTGAACCAGTTCCTGATGGCACTGCTGTGGAGGGCTGCACTGGTAGTCTTGTCATACAGGCTTTTGCTGACTCCAACAATCATACAGGCTTTTGATGACTCCAACAATGTTAGGGCTGATGTTGCCCACAGAGCTGCATGCCAGACTCGGTCAAATGCTTTCTTGAAGTCTACAAACACATGATATAGATGTTGTTGATGCTGTAGGTATTTCTTGCAGATTATTCTGAGGTTGAAAATCGGCTTTGTGATACTTCTCTCCCTGCCCTGAATCCTGCTTGTTCTTCAGCTATGATTTGTTCATCTTGGGGTTTCCAGGGTTGATAGTCTTTACTTTTTTTCTTTAAAGAAATACGTTTTCTTTAATTTGGGTAAAACATTACAAAAATAAATTTTCTCTAAGTTTTTTCAAAAATTTAAAAAATACACCTAAATTTTTTTTTTAAAAATAAATAAATATGCGTTAAATACATGAATGATTATTTATTGCTCCGCTCGGACAAAAAAAAGTGGTATGCAGTTTAAAAAAATTACATACAACTTGTGTTAGAACCCATGTAATCTATGAACACACTGAAAAAAAAATCAAGATCAAATAATGTGATTTGATTTGATATTTTATTAACAACAAGAATAGAGATATTAGACTAATTTTTTTTAATAATCTGTCCTTGCAACACTCATTTACACCCCTTCCAAGCATTTTAACCCACGCACACCAACGAGACAAAGAAATTAAGCTAAGCACTCAAATACAGCAGCTAGAATAAAAAGAATCTAAATTTAAAACTGAGTGTCTCGGCTGACTTTCCTCCAACAAAGTCGTAGTATTCCATAAACTCTTCAAAATTTGTTGGCAAACTTTCATCACTCGAATTACTGCAGGAAGCCAACTTCTTTTCACGATCTCAAAATTTAATATAAACTGATGCAGGGTAGGGTAGCGGCAATGTCTACAAACCACCTCAAACTGGCTGCAACTGGGTCAAACCACCTTCGCGCCTAGGCACTAGTTGTTTGTGGCGGAAAATCAAAGTGAAGTAACAAAATTTTTAATGAAAGAAATCGATAATCCTTACTTTTATTTTTTTATTCGTTGAATTTTCTTTAACTTTTATAAACATTAACGCGTTAAATTTTCGTTAACCAAAAATTTAATTCATTAAATTGTTAAATCTTCCAACCCTGGGGGTTTCAACCTGTTGAGTATTATTTTCAGGAGAACTTTGCTGGGATGGCCATGGTGTACTCCCCACTCTGCCAGATAATAATAAATAATAACGGATTTTTATATAGCGGGTACTCCAGCCTATGACCAGACTCACCACGCTTTACATAGTCATTACATATAAATACATGCACTCGATGAAACATCACTTTTGCTACAATACACCAAAAGACGGGACAGTAAAGGTGCAGACTATTTACAACTATGTACATAAATTACAAAAAAGACAAAAATAGACTATTTACAACTATGTACACAAATGACAAAAAGACAGAAGGTAGAATAGCAAAAACCTATTCACAGCTATTTATATGCCCGGTTAGGCCCAGGAAGAAAAACAGTATAAATATTTATTTACAGCCGTGTATACACTTACGGATCAGACATAGGCAAAAGATGAGAGAATGGCAGCGGGATACAAATCAATCTGAATAATGCAGTTTGAAGAGGTGGGTTTTGAGGGCCTTTTTGAATGCTTGTGTTGATTGTATGTTGCGGATATGGGAGGGAAGGGAATTCCATCTTGTTACAGATAATGGTGGGGGCCTCAATCATCACTTATCCTCCTGCTTGGAGCAATTCTTCTGGTATGTTGTCCACCCCTGCTGACTTCCCCTTGTTCAGTGATGGCACCGCTGCCCTAATTTCTTCTCAGAGAATTGGGAGGATAGGTATAAAAGTTAAAATACAAAAACTTGTTTAATACATCATGTGTAAGTAAGCAGTTTTCAATGTAACTCACTTTGAATGTAGAGGTCCACACGGCAAACAGCAGTATCATTCAGGTCAGAATCCTGTAGTACAAATACCAGGCGATGCACCCCAAAAGTCAATACAGTGTCTGCAAAAAGTAATATAAATTAAAAAATAAAATAAACATTTACTATCACCACTGTTACCTCAAAAGCCATAAAAAGTTACTAATATTCAATTATTTTATGAGAAAAGATAGTGATTGTGAACAAGGGTTGGGACTGTATATGGCTGGTAATGGGGTGAATATAGATGCCCAGTTTGGATGGTGCACGGTATGGAGATATATAAATGAATGGATGGTTAGTTGTGTATTGTTTTCTCTACTAACTCATTTATTAAACTGTATTTGCATTTTATGAACATGGTGGCATCCTACATTTTTCTGTTTTATCATGCAATTAATATGTACCTACTCGACTACTTTATTAAATCCATAAAATATAAGTTGTTACATTAGATTTGACAATCTCTTATAATTTTAACAGCTTTATTGCTTAATTCTTTTACTGCCATAAACGACTTTCGCTGATGTACTGCCATTGTCGACTTTTGTCATGTCATGGGGTAATGTCAAAAGGACAAAGATTCGCTGAGAACAGTTCTGTTTTGATGAAAGTCGACTACAACACTGGATAAACTATTAAATGTGTGTGTTTCTCCTAAATTAGACTCAAAGTGCAGAGGCCTATAACCAGCATATAAGCTCGCGTGTAACACACTCCCTCACCAGAAACACACATTAATCACTCAAACATTTGTGGCATAAAGGTAAAGACACCGCTATTAGAAGACAGAAAGAAAATTAGTTTTGAGTTATTTTAATGTTGATGGCGGCAAACCAATTTATTATATATGTTATTAAAGTGTAACTTATTGTTTTATTGTAATTATGGACCAGCAGAAAAACAAAAAGAACAAGGTGTAATAATCAATGTGGATGTAAATAAAACAGACACACTGTTATTAGAGATCACAACATTTAAAGTCTTTCTCTGCAATAGTTTTAAAAATATTGCCTTGATATTAAAAAAATTCAAAATTTACAGAAAATTATTTTATACTGGGAATTACTGTTATGTAATATTTGGCAGTAAAATAGTTTGTTTTTCTTTTAATAGTTTAAATTAAAATGAATAAATTAAGAAAGAAAGGAAAGAAAGAAAAGAAAAAAAAGATAATTGATGTAAGAATGAACAAGAATACAATTTAACACAAGAATAAACAAAAACACCCCAAAAGAAGACAATAAATAAATAATGTCAGGGGCTAAGTGGATTTATACAATTCAATAATAATTGATGATCGAGGTCCTACCAAAGGCCACGTTATTATGTAGCACGCTCAAGGGAGAAGGCAAGAAAACAGATGGAAACAGCTTGAACAAACAGTTGTAATAGCGGTAAGTGGGTAAGGCAGATATTTTTTTTTTAGATGACTCAACAATAAGGCAAAAATGAATGTATCAGTAAGCCATAAAGAAACTCACTGACCAACTATATTGCAATATGTTGTATAATATTGTAACACGAATAAAAGGACAGATGGAAATTGCATCATCAATATATCAATGTCAATGGATTAAGACACGTGCACTTAGCTCTTCTTGGTTTAGGTCTCTGTCTCTGCATTCCTGTTGCCTCTTTCCTGTTTTTACGCTCTCCTGTCTTTTACTTTAACTTCTTCAGTGCAATGAACATGCTAAATTACTCCTACCTATATTATACGGCTAAACACACCATGCAAGTGCTTCTAAAACTGGGTTATTGTGCTTTCTCTGTCATTTCTAGAACATTCAGGAACTATGTAGGCCAAAAAAAATTAGAAGACAAATAATTAACATATGGTAGAATATGCATATGTTCCTAGAATTTAGGGTAGACACGCAAGAGCATACAATTCATGACTCAGAATCAAAGCAACCACATAAATTTCACTTTGCACAACAAAGGTACTCACCATTAAGATTAGTTGCATATGAGTTCCAGTAATTAGAAAGTTCTTTAATGTCCTTCACTTGCAGAAGTCTTCCCACTGGTTGAGGCGGTATGCCTGCTGGGCAACTCTGGATGCTTAGCAACTGATGATCTATAAGAAACCAATAATAAGGGCAATACTGTAACAATAACAGACTTGAAGAGTAAGGGATCAGCCCCTTTCACTAATATAATTATCTTCTCTAAACCGAAATAAAATCTTCACAAAGCAAGACTATCCTTCATTAACCAAACAACAATACTCAAATTAATTTTTCTGTCCATCAACCTTGTAATGATTGTGCTGCAATTTAGTGCCTCCCTTTTGTAAGGCAGAGAACGTTCCCAGGAGGATTTTCAATGTGCATTACAGGTTATTGTAAGTAATGAAAAACTCTAAAGTAGAAAGCAATACAGTCTGTGTAATGAATGACATTCCAGGTTCCTATGACGATGTTGTTTCTCGTGCGGATCTTGCTAAATTGTCCATCAGTAGCATACTTATCACCTCCGTCCTGGTGGCCAACGGAAGGCGCGGTCCTTGTTGAGCCGGGCGACAACCAATCCGGCATGGAATTAGTGTATAGTTTCATCAGGTAGTGTGTCTTGGGCAAAAAAGACCTGGCGGTGCCCAATCCTCTCCAGGCTGTTGGCCACAGCCGAAATCCATGAATACAGTGTGAATCGCCTTGGCCCTGAGCACGTGGTCGTTGAACCTGTAGTAACGTGAGGTTCCTCCGCCCTGGCCGGTGACTTCTGTATAGAAGACTTTCGCCCAGTGATGACATCACCCCTGTTAGTCACCTCTTACGACACGCCGGGAAACGTTGGGTCTATTCTATTTAGTGCCCGAACCCACAGGGCTTCCTAACTGCGGAAGGAAAATTAGAAGAACTGGCCCACGAGCTGGACCACTATCGATGGAACGTTTTAGGTATCAGCAAACTGCGCTGGAAAGGCCTAGGTGAAACAACGACCGACAAAGGCCACAAGCTCTATTTCAGCGGTAGAGATGACAGGCACGAACATGGCGTTGGATTCTTGGTCCACAGGAACATTCTAGCCACTGTCATGGGTTGCCGCCCAGTCTCCAGAAGACTCATTACCATCCATCTGTGAGCAGCCCCTTTCAACATCACCATCATCCAGGCCTATGCCCCAACATCAGACTATGACGACAGCGAAGTGGAGGATTTCTATGAAAATCTACAGGCGGTCCTTTACCAAGTGCCGAAGAAGGACATAGTCATAGTGCAAGGCGACTGGAATGCCAAGGTTGGCCAAGATGCGCACCACAACTGGGGAGATACATGTGGACCCCACTGCAACAACAAGACAAATGACAGTGGTCTGAGACTCTTGGAGTTTGCCAGATACAGCAATCTGGTACTGGTAAACACGCTTGGTCTCCACAAAAACTCCAGACGCTGGACATGGCACAGTCCCAGCGGGGAGCATCACAACCAGATAGACTACATCATGGTCAAGAAACACTTCAGATCAAGCATCAACATTGGCAGGACACGCACTTTTCCAGGAGCAGACATCGGAAGTGACCACGATCTCATGATGATGTCTTTCCGGCTCCACTTGAAGAGAGTAAATACAGCAAAGTGCACTAGACTGAAGTTCGACCTGGACAAACTGCAAGACTTGGAGGTGGCAGAACTATTTCAGGCCACAATTGGAGGGAAATTTGCACCACTGCTCATTTTGGGGGCTGGTGAAGTAGATGTCAACACAATGACCACCACGTTCAACTCAGCTGTGACAGATGCCGTCACTGAGATCCTTGGCAAGCATCGACCAAAAAATCACACCTGAACTTTTGGATCTGTGTGATAAACGAAGAGAGATTAAAAAAAGAAAAAGAACACCTCACAGGGAGCTGATGTCTACCGAAAAATCAACAATGACATCCGAAAAGGCATGCGCACAGCAAAGGAGAAATGGATAGAAGAGCAATGCCAGGAAATAGAGAACAGTCTAAACAAGAACAACAGCAAGAAGGCCTAATAGACTGTGAAGCGGCTGACAAGTTAAACAGCCCAAAGTCTCCACGATCCAAAGCAAGTCTGGCATATGCCTTACAGAAGAACAAGAAGTCTTGGACAGATGGACAGATGGACAGAGTACTGCTCTGACCTTTACAACCACACACCAAATTGAGACCCATCAGTTCTAGCATGTCCCGAGAACAGAGAAGAAGAAGAAATCCTCCCAATTCTCCGAGAAGAAGTTGAGGCAGCAGTGCAATCGCTGAAGGGAAGTCAGCGGGAGTGGACAACATACCCGCGGAACTGCTACAAGCAGGAGGAGAAGCGATGATTGATGCCCTCACCATTATCTGTAACAAGATCTGGCAGAGTGGGGAGTGGCCTACACCATGGACCCAGTCGCTTGTCATCACTCTTCCCAAAAAAGGTAACCTTCAGGAGTGTGAAAATTACCGCACCATCAGCCTCATCAGCCATCCCAGCAAGGTCCTCCTGAAAATAATACTCAACAGATTAAAACCCCAAGCTGAACAAATCATAGATGAAGAACAAGCAGGATTCAGGGCAGGGCGAAGTACCACTGAACAGATTTTCAACCTCAGAATAATCTGTGAGAAATACTGACATGTACAGCACCAACAACATCTATATCATGTGTTCATAGACTTCAAGAAGGCATTTGACTGAGTCTGGCATGCAGCTCTATGGGCAACAATGAAAGTGTACAACATCAGCCCTAAAATTATTGAAGTCATCAAAAGCCTGTATGACAAGGCTACCAGTGCAGTCCTCCATAACAGCGTCATCGGGAACTGGTTCAGAACAACAATCGGTGTGAGTCAAGGATGCCTACTCTCTCCAACACTCTTCAACATCTTCCTAGAGCGCATCATTTCAGATGCCCTTGCAGATCACGAAGGCACAGTAAGCATAGGGGGAAGAGCAATCTCCAATCTTCGTTTTGCGGATGACATTTATGGATTGGCTGGAGAGGAACAAGAACTTGAACAGCTGGTACAGAGGCTTGACACCACCTCCAGAACAGCTGGTACACCCCCTCCAGAGCCTTTGGAATGGAAATAAGTGCAGAGAAGACCAAAATGATGACCAACAACACCAATGGCATCAACACGGACATCAAAGTCCAAGGCCAATCCCTCAATACAGTGCATAGCTTCAAGTATTTAGGAGCCATTGTATCAGACAGTGGGTCCCAACAGGAAGTCCTCTCCAGGATTGCACAAACAACTGCTGCCCTGACAAGGTTGAAGCCCATTTGAAAAGACAGGACCATCAGTCTACATTCCAAAGTAAGACTGCTGCGCTCCCTTGTCATCTCCATCTTCCTATATGCTTGCTAAGCATGGACTCTCACAGCAGATCTACAACGAAGAATACAAAGCATTGAGATGAGGTGCTACAGAAGACTTCTGGGCATTTCCTATCACACAAGCCATTGGACAACACGATGACCTGCTCACAGTGGTGAAGAAACGGAAACTCCGATGGTATGGCCACGTCACCAGATCATCAGGCCTTGCAAAGACCATTCTGCAAGGCACAGTGCAAGGAGGTAAAGAGGGAGACCGAAAAAGAGGTGGGAGGACAACATTTGAGAATGGACTGGTTTGACACTGAGCGAAGCCATCAGGGCTGCTGAGGACAGAGAAAGATGGAGTATGCTGGTTAAACGATCATCTGTGGTGCCCCTACGACCTCCGAGTTATGGGACAGGATAGGATAGGATAGGAGTAATGAATGACACTTATCTAAAAGATTACGATGAACTATATGTTCAATAATAAAGTAGAAGAGTATAGCTCATAAAGTTCACCTGCTCCACCATATGCTGCAAAAAAATGAATGTTCAGTAGAAATTACATTTTTTTAAATATTGTTATAAAACATTTGCATTAAAATGCAAAGTAATAATGACTTTGATCTTGAGATGACCTTGACCTTAAAATGACCTTGACCTCCCTCTCAATATTAACACACATGTACATGTGTGTTCTGATTTAGTATTTCATATTTTACTTTCACTTGCATTTATTTATTTATTTATGTAACTTTTATATATTTATTTATTTTATTTATTTTTCTTTCTATAAAGTGCTATGAGCCTAGTGAGGAAGAGTGCTGTACAAATGTTTATTATTATTATTATTATTATTATTATTATTATTATTATTATTATTATTATTAAAGAAGTTTTCTTTTGTCAAAAATCAAAAGTAACAATCATTACAGTTAATTTTTACTTTTTTAGATTTTTTTTGGTTTAATTTAATCTGACTATATAAGATTTGTTATTCTTATTCTTTATTGTTTTGCGTGATTAGAAATAACTGTTTCAATGTGATTTTTGAACTAATAAATTTCATATGCAAAGTATATATAGTCTTCCACAATGTACAATAGCTTTCTTTGTTTTGTTTGTCAAAGCCTAAAATATATGAAAGATCAATCTATAGTCTCTACATACTAATTTGGATTTTATTGCACTCACAGTTTAGGGTCAAGGTCCCTTTAAATTACCCATATGAACCTATTTTAACCAGCGACCTTGACCTTTGAGTGAGGTAGACAAACTTGTATGATTAATGTTCTAGCTTTCATGCACCAATTAAACACATGTCCAATATCAATGTAAAAAAAAGAGAAAGAAATGGCATTAACATTTGCTGACATTGTTTCCTTGACGATTAAGAGGGGTCAATAATGAATGATTTTTAAGCTCTCCTGGAAATATACCAACATACTAAGTGTGGTTGGGATCGAGGAAATAGATTCCCAATATTTAGTCATTTAAATGTTTTGCACAGGCAGACAGATTGATGAACAGACATTGATGGACTGACTGACATTTTTCAAATATAACTTTTGGGCTATTTAAAATTCCTCTCGTGCAGAATTGCAAACATCTTTATTCTGAGGTGAGTACATAAAATGGCATTGCTTCACACATGTGTGTCAATAAAAGCAGTACTCTCACATCCTGTTGGGGCCACATCATTAGCACCAACATGAAACAACATAAAATACAGTTTTGTGCATTTAATATTTAATGTGGCAGGATTCCATCCCATGACAACACAAAACACTAGTGCAATCTCATTTAATTTTCGGTGACGAATAAATAAAGCGAGTCTGCTTCTGCTTTGAAAATATTACACAGCTTACCTGGTGGAACAACTACTTTATTCTCCCCTCTGATGATGGTACTGGGAGTCTTGATCTGCAGTCCCAAGTTGTCATACAGTTGGTATCCCATGTTCCAGCGTACCAACAGGTAATTCTCCTTTTTCAGAGCTGTTGCATTATACATGCTGTAATATTCTGAACTGTTAATTTTCGTCTGCCAGATATTTAGATGGGAGATGTATCCTGTGAAGTTTTTCCCAATGTAGATCAGAATTGACCTGATAAACAATAGAAGTAAATATCTAAATAAATACCTAAATAAAGTTAACTAAGAATATTTCCAGTTTAAACCACTGCCATAAAGAAGAAAACAACTGCTTGATCCTTAAACTATAGAAGGTTTAAGCAGTCCACTGGTTGTCTTCCTTGATCAAAATATAAAACCACAAAATGTTTTTATAAACATGTAAATATAGTTAGTTATTCATTGTTTATAGGGTCCAGCGGAATGCAAAGAGCCGAATCATGACCACAAAATCAGGACCATAACTTGGTGGACTCACCCCTGATCCATATAAAAGATCTGCTGAAACAACACACAGTAACACTGAAGGCACTCCACCAGCGTGCTTTACAATAAAGGCATCCCATGCAGGGGACGCTGAGGCTTTACTCTAATTTAACAAACCCCCATTTACAAAAACAAAATAGAATATAAACATCATTATAAAATATTAACGAAACACATACATATAAAATGCCTACAATGCTAAATAATAATACCACAGAAAGCCCTAGTGACCATTTGGCAGAGAGCGTCCAATATTCCCAAGCTGACCCAACAAACCCCAAGAAAAAAGATAGGTGACTGGTTTAGCGAAGAAGATACATGCAGTAGATTAATAGAACAGAGTAGGAATAAGAAAGAACAAAGGAGAAAAACAGCGACAGTGGGAATTTAAAGCATTACATTTCCAGGGAGTGAGGATACCATTAACTCTCGATTCCACCCCAACTCCCCATACATTTCGGACCTTCTTTTATCTCTGTTTATTCAATTTTCTGCTGTTCTCCCAATATTTCTAAACACTGTTAAAAATATATATTTTTATGTATTTAAGAGTTTTGTAATAATTAAAAAACAAAACCTTCAATGAACCTTTTCCTTATTCAAGAGAATGCTGCAGTACATTGTCATTCACTCTGTTCGATTTCTGGATGAAACTACTAAAATTAAGAGGGTAGTAAACTTTTTTATTTCTCTACACACAAGAAACCTGGAACTAAAAGAGCTCATTTTACTGCCTAAAAAGAATAATTATTGATGAGTTACAGTAGCATTCCTTCCGCACTGCGATTTAATGACAACATGATAGTGTTACTTGACATCAGAATAATAAAGTCATAGCTTTATTTACAATTTCATTATAAAATTACAAGAATAAACTCAACAGAGACAATAGTACACAGTTATATTGCAGAGGCACAGAGGCTTGACACCACCTCCAGAGCCTATGGAATGGAAATAAGTGCAGAGACCAAAATGATGACCAACAACACCAATGGCATCAACACGGATATCAAAGTCCAAGGCCAATCCCTCAACACAGTGCACAGTTTCAAATATTTAGGAGCCATTGTATCAGACAATGGGTCCCGACAGGAAGCCCTCTCCAGAATAGCACAAACAACTGCTGCCCTGGCGAGGATGAAGCCCATTTGGAAAGACAGGACCATCAGTCTACATTCCAAGGTAAGACTGCTGCGCTCCATTGTCATCATCTTCCTATATGCTTGCGAAACATGGACCCTCACAGTAGATTTCCAATGAAGAATACAAAGCATGGAGATGAGGTGCTACAGAAGACTTCTGGGCATCTCCTATACCCAGCACATCACCAACGACGAAGTCCGACAGACCATCACACAAGCAGACCTGCCTACCTTACGCATTACTGAACAGTAGTTTTCCCTATGAATTTCAGTAATTTTGCATTTTCCTTCAGTAATTCTACAGAATGAGTAAACGCGGTGTTTCTGAATAACCAAGGTATGAATAAATTCACGGCACGTTTACTACTTAAAAAGCACAAAAAATCAGTTTTTAAAAGGATAGCAAAAAGAAGGAAACAACATCAAACAGATTTTTAAAAATGATTACTTAGTATCATGAGAGACCATGGCATGCAACAAAAGATAAACCTGCACATCACTGACCCCGTTGTGATGAAGGATAACTGTTCCACAGAGTTTTATTTAGGCCTACATTATAGGTGATTGACTCAAATGCCATTTTCATGATAAAGATGTGTAATTCACAGGAATAGGCACTACACATAAATTATGAATTCAAAGTTTGCCTTTCAAAAAAAAATTTTTTTAAGTTTCATCAGCTGTCAAAATAAGGACTTGTAACTGTGAATATGTTTACCAATAACAATAGCACATTGTGAGGTTAATTTAATTACACTTACAGTTGAAATCGACCACACTGAAAAGACTGTACCCTGTACAAATTTTGCTTTTTTTTTTAAAAAACTGGTCCTTATATTGTGCCAGCTGCCTGGAGTAGGCACATTTGAGATGGTCCAGCTCTTCTGGCCTAACATATCTGGTGTCTTCATGGCGAGATTTGAGGACCAGCCGCTTACAGACGTTTGCTCTTCTATGCCCAACTGAGAAGTCAGAATCGCACACAGAACAGTACACGTATAATTCTGGGCCATGTTTTTTGAAGCCACAAGACAAGGCCAAGTCCGCGTGTAATCCGAACGAAATACTTGCAACTGCAGCTTTTTCTTCTTCTTCTGCACTTGAGCAATCTCTACACACTCAGACTCTTCTGATTCGTAGTCTGTCTCATGTAAACGTGCAACTTTAGCCCGATTAGATCTTTCTCCACTTGCCATTTTCACTCAAGATCGGCGCGACAATCTAAGCTCGTAACGTTCGAGCATGTTCATTGGTTCACGACGTCCAATCACAACTCTCGAAACATTTGCTCTCATGCAAGGCCAGTTACTCTGTCGGCTTCTAGGCCTAGCAGACAACAATTTAACAAGTTTACATGGCTCTAAAAATTGCGTAGTTTTTCAATTGTTTTTTCCGTAATTTTGCATAAAATTTCGTACTCCCGTACTAGAGGGTAAAATTCCGTAAAATTACGGAAGATTACGGAAGGGTAGGCAGGTCTGCACAAGCCATTGGACAACACGATGACCTGCTCACAGTGGTGAAAAAAAGTAAACTCCGATGGTATGGCCACGTCACCAGATCATCAGGTCTCGCAAAGACCATCCTGCAAGGCACAGTGCAAGGAGGTAGAAGAAGAGGGAGACCGAAAAAGAGGTGGGAGGACAACATTTGGGAATGGACTGGCTTGCCACCGAGCGAAACAATCAGAGTTGCTGAGGACAGGGAAAGATGGCGTACGCTGGTTAAACGATCATCTGTGATGCCCCTACGACCTCCGAGTTATGGGATAGGATAGGATAGGATAGGATATTGCAGCCTGTGCATACTACAGTAATAACTTAACATAGTGAGTATAGTAAATCAAATGTATCTCTTTACCAATATAATTGCAGTAAACTTACGTGTTCTGTGGAAGGTAAGCATCTGGTGATACTGAGGCAATTGGCAAATGAAATCCGTTTGCGAAGATGTCATACTCTCCGCTACTTTTCAAGTTGATCAACACAGAATTCCATGCATTTAGGTTAAACACAGATTTCTGCACATTTCGGTCAATGCTTTTGTCTTGAATGGAAATGGGAGATTCCTTGCCAAATGTTACATTGTACATGTTCACCGACAGTACTGTAGTGCCATTCCTACACAAAGAAAGTAAATTTTTTTTTAAAACAAGAAGTGTGAAGCTCATATGGCATGCATGCAGCTCATGCTACTTTCAAAAGATGTATTATATTATATTATGTGTTATATAAAAGCGAAATGCCCTGTAAGGCAGAACTGATGCAGCAATTTCTAAAAACAAAAACAACTCAAATGCCCCTTAGGGAACATATTGACAATAGTCTAAATAAAAATGATTGCTCAGTTTTATAAACCTGAAACAAAATGTTTGCATTAAAACAAAAAGCAAATACTGACTTTAATCTTGCGGGTTCACATAAACATTCATGTCATTCATTCACTGGATCATTTATGAGGTCTCATGGATATACACCATCTTATCAAGTTTGGTTGTGAAAGTTGAAAAAGATTCTAAGATATTAAGCCACTTGTAAGTTTTGCACAGGTGAATGGTGGACATTTGACAGCCAGACGGACAAACGTACGCATGTACAAAAATGTTAGTTTTTAAAATTTCATTTTCTGACTATTTAGGACTCATCTTGCACATTTGCTAAGATCTGGAAATTGTGCAATGCTTGTGAGTCAAAAAATGAAACACATGAATGATTAATTTATGGCCTCTACAAACAACAGGTTCTTACATTGTATCTCTCATAGTTTAGGGTCAAGGCCACTTCAAAGTACCCATATGAACCCACTTTGGACAGCTCTAGTGATCTTGACCTTGGAGGGAGGATGACCAAACTTGCATGGTTGGTATGTCTCATGCTCATTGATAGCTGTCATGCATCAAACAATCATGTCGCTTTCAATTGGGGAAACTGACATTGTGTGAAAAATTACAATTTTTAACTAATATTTGTTGATCCTGTGACCTTGACCTTGAAGTGAAGTCATTCGATCACTGATAATTTGTATGGCTTTACACCATGCTACCATATTTTCATTTTTAAAATAAGGTTTCAAGTAATTATCCAGGTTAAACATTTGCACAGACCATGCTGACAGAATTTTGAGGATATCATATTTGGAATATAGACTCGTAACATACAGATTTTGAAAATTGAAAATTTTAATTTAAAGGCGGACACCTAAACTAACACTGTTATGCATGTGGGTCAAAAAGGTTGCTTTAAGATGTACATTTTTTTTAAGGTGACATTGACATCCACAATGCCTTCAATACTTATGAATTACCAATTCACATAAAGCAAAAGTTGTATTTCAACAAAAGCAACACTGACCTTGACAAGATCTTTGATGCTCAAGCTACTGCAGTAAATTACTTTCAACAGGCATCTAATTGGATCGTTGACATATACCAAGCAATCAAGCAATCATAGGTCCATGATCAATAATCAATTGAGGATGGGGGAAGTGGACAAAATTTCTTGTCAACATTTTTTTGTCATTTTTTTAAGAACATTCCTGGCCCCTTTTTATTTTTTGTGAAGTGAGAGATTAGTTTAACATCTCATGGGTTTACACCATTTTACAAAACTTGGCATGGATTTTGAGTTAAATAATTACAAAATGTAATGTTTACTACATGGTCATAAGGACATTTTTTTTCTAACATATCATTTCAGGACTATATAAAAGATTCATCATGCAGATTTGAATACACTAGGTAAAACATATGATTTTTGGATGAGTAAACATAGACTCAAACTGCTTGCTTACCAGTAAAATTCAGATATTTTCATTTACAAAAAAATGAGATTTTAGGTTATTAGCTTAATCTTACAATCTGTCCTTGCATCATCCATTCTCACATATTTTGTTATAAATATCACAGTATACATAGTTGAGAAAGATTGTGGGTGGGGTGAAGGTCATTCATACATTAATCCACAAGTACAAACATGAAACTGATAACTAGAAAATGTTAAATAGTGATAATACGTAACAAGCTGGTAATATTTAAAATAAAAACTAGAACGGCAACGCTCATATGACCCACATGCTCCTTATGGAACTTGCAATATTTAACATGAAAATGAGTGCCCAGAAGAAAAAGTTAGTTATTCAATGCTTACAGGGCTCAGCAGACTGCAAAGAGCCGAATCAGGACAACAAAATCAAGACCACAACTTGGTTGAAAGAGGACTCACTGCTGATCCGTATAAAAGATCTGCTGAAACAATCCTAGTGGTAATACTGAAGGCCGGTCACTTTACAAGGGGACACTGAGCCTATACACTAATTTATCAAACCCCCGTTTACAAAAACAAAATAGAAAATAAATATCATTATAAAATATCAACAAAACACATACATATAAAATGCCTACATTGCTAAATAATAATATCATACCAAGCCCAAGTGACCATTTGGCAGAAAGCGTCCAATATTCCCAGGCTGACCGAACAGACCTCATACACCAATGAGGAGTTTTGGAAGAGTTTTGAAGAAAAAAGGTAGGTGACTGGTCTAGTGAAGAAGATAGTATAGTAGACAGAACAGAATAGGAATGAGAAAGAACAAAGGAGAAAGACAGAGACAGTGGAATTTTAAAACACTAAATTCCCAGAAAGTGGGGATGCTATTTATAAAGAAACCCCTGGCATCCCATGAAGGGCCAAGAAGGGGGAGGGGGGGGGGGGGAACCTACAGCAACAGTTGGATTAAACTAGAAGGGCAAAGCCCATATGACTCAATGCACCTTATGGAACTTGCAATATATAACAGAAAAAGAAGAAATGAAATGGTGGCATTAAAATTCAAAGTAATACAGATCTCAATCTTTCTATGCTCTTGGGTTAAATATAGAGCCATTCCACTGTACAAAAACCCATTTGTTTATGTTTTTGCAAGGCCTAAAATGACCTTGACCTTCAATATTAACAAAAAAGGGAACATATATTAAAGATCGATCAATCATCTCTAAATACAACACGTTTGGACTTAATATCTCTCATAGTTTAGGGTCAAGGTACTTCAAAGTGCAAACCAACTTTGGATAGCTCCAGTGACCTTGACCTTGGAAAGATGTTGACCAAATTTGCACAGCATGTACGTCTCACTGATATCCATCATGCATTAAAGAATCACAAGTTCAATAATAATAACTTATGGAAACAGTGAAATTTTGTTTTAGAAATGTGTGGGTTTTTTTTGGGTTTTTTTTGACTATCATTTGTTGACCCTGTGACATGACTTTGAAGTAAAGTCATTCATTCACTGAGAACATATGGATGTACCCCATCTTACCAAGCTTGGTTGTGGTAGTTGAAATAGGTCCTGAGATATGAAGTCACTTGGAAGTTTTGCAAAGATGGATAGCGGACGGTGAAAGGCGAAAAGACAGTCGGACACATTTTTAAAAAAAAAAGAAAGCTCTTTTTAGACTAGGACTCATCACGGTCCGATTTGTAAAATGAATTTTTTTTGGGAGGGAGGGAAGGGGGTGAGAGGGATATTTAGGGTGTGAGGGGGGGGGGGGGGGGGGGGGTGGAGAGCCTTAATAGTCAATACAGATATTCCTGCCTTCACACCACATGTTTCAGTGATTAACGTTGTATCTTTTTGTTTGTGTGTATATATTAGCATGTAACATGTGAGCATGTACATGTATGTTGGTTACAGGTCCCCATCCTCTGAGTATGATTTAAGAAAAAGGTCATATATAAATAGTATCCAGCACAGTCGACTTCAGTCGATTAGCTTGTTGAAATTTGTCGACATCACCAGGTGTGATGGTGTTAAAACAAGTACTGTTCCACGTGAACATGTGTTCATTTGACATTACCCCATAAAGTCGACAAAAGTATACAATGGAGGTGAAAGATTTAAGAAAAAATTGTCATACCTAAACAAAAAAGTTCAATTTTTTTTTAAAGTCTACTCTATTTTAAACAATCAATAATTTATATAAATTTTACATTTTAAAAAGGAAAGAAAAAAAAAGAGCAAACCATTATTGAAATAATTCCAAAATTGCAATCAGTAACAATCCCCTCCACCCCATCCCACACTAAATCTTTATTTTAAAAAAGCAAAGATTACCTTTCATAATCAAAATGCAAATGCATGACAAGATGTAATAATTAGTATTAGGGGTTAGCGGGTAACAAACAATACTAGAAAAAAACTCTGAAAGGTCTTACAGAAGTTTTAATTCCACAAAGGGAGCATCTGTGTACTCAAATGGGACAATGAATAACATCATTGCAAAATCATTGCTGTTCAACATGAATGGCTGTTTGGAGCGTACTGGATTTTCCTTCTTCGTGAAGATCAGGTCGAAATCATTTGACATTTCTGGAACAAACATAAGAAAAATTAAAGCAGAAATTAAGGTAATAATCATCAATAATAGTGTTGGTGATGATCTTTTGTGATGATTATATTATGATTATAATAACTAGAAGGGCAAAGCCCATATGACTCATATGCTCCTTATGGAGTGCCCAGAAAAAAACCTAAATGAAACGGTGACATTAAAACGCAAAGTAATACTGACTTTAATCTTTCTATGCTCTTGACCTTGAGATGACCTTGACCTCCTGCCCCATAATACACTCATATACTATCAAATAAAGTACAGCAAAAAATGGTGACCTTGGGATGAAGATACCTTGATTTTCACTTGACCTCTCATGCATAATCAAATAACTCAATGTCTTTGCATACTATGGGTTAAATAAACAGCCATTCCCCTATATGATGATCTATTTATTGCATGTTTTTGCAAGACATTAAATGACCTTGACCTTTAAGATCAACGCAGAAACGGAACAAATATGAAAGATCAATCAATCATCTCTAAATACAACAAGTTTGAACTTTAAATCTCTCATTGTTTAGGGTCAAGGTCACTTCAAAATTATCTATACTAACCGACTTTGGACAGCTCCAATGACCTTGTAGTGAGGTTGACCAAATGTGTATAGTATGTGTGTCTAACTGATATCTATCATGCATCAAAGAATCATAAGTTCAATATTAATAACCTAGAAAAAAAGTGAAATGTTATCAAAAACTTTTTTTAAATTAACCTTTGTTGACCCTGTGACCTTGACCTTGAAGTGAAGTAATTCATTTCCTAATAATTTATGAGGTCTTATTGGTAAACACCATCTTACCAAGTTTGGTTGTGATAGTTGAAATAGGTTCTGAGATATTAATCCACTTGCAAGTTTTGCACAGACAGCAAATGATGGACAGCGGAAGGCGGAAAGACAGTCGAATGGACTGACTTTTTTTTTAGATGTCATTTTTGGACTATTTAGGATTCATCTCGCACAGATTTGAAAAAATCTTGATTTTTTTTTTTGGTGGGGGAGGGAAGGGGAGGGGGGTGGTTGAGTATATAAACTTACATTTCTATGCATGTGAGTCACAAACCACGAAGTAGACAATACCTAACTAAAAGGGCAAAGCCCATGCTTGTCAAGAAACTTACAATATTCTACATCAAATTGAATGCTCAGAAAAACTGAAACAAAACGGTGGCATCAAAATGCAAACGCTGACTTTGATCTTGGGATGATCTTGACCTTGATATGACCACGGCCTCCAGATCCAAGTGTGTGTGGAGTCATTTGAATCGTACTGCCTCTCCCCCTTAAATCCTTAAATGTATAGTACCAATGTTTAACTAGTGTGTAATTGCTTGAGGGAATGCTTTGACCCATTTCTTTCCTAGGAAACGCTCCATGAAAATATCATTATTATTATTGTTATTATGTACGAAATGTGAACAAACTATGTTATTAAAGCCCTGGTCAGACCTACCAATTCTCAGAAGATTTACCCGGTCACACGCTGCAATAAGTTGTACAACAAGCTTACAATAAAATCTCAAGCGAATCCATCGTGGATTCAGAGGATAGAACATGTTCTAAATCCTGTGAGGAAATCATAAGTACGGACCAATTTGAACGTACTCTGGCCTCCTTGACACTGAAGAAAATGGCTGAAACCACAACACAAAGGTTGTCATCAGATCAAAGAGCAAAGTAAGCCCCAAGTGTCTACCTCCTCCCAATCCATGGCACTACCCCCCACAACGACAGAAATTTACGCCTCATCTGCTACTAAAACTGCTAAATATGGCAAACAATCTTCTTTCTCACTCTCCGAACTGCTCAAAATTGAACTGCTGGTCATAGCTTTTATAACATGTAGCCTACGTTGACAATGGAGAGCACTATGGGAACAAGGAAAGCGGACAATGAGCAAGCCACAGCCAAAACCAACTTTCGCCTCTGTTGTATAGAATTAATTTTAGCGTGTGAACAGGTTGTTTGAGTCCTGAGATTAAATCGCAAGAAACAAATTGTATGATTTAATCGGTAGGTCTGACTTGGACTTAACTATTGTACTAAAAAAAAACAGCACTACATAAAATCGCTTATTATTATTATCAACAGGAAATAATAATGAAAACAATTTATTTGTCCTTGTAACTGATTAATTATTATTTAACTTTGATTTGTGGATTGGCTGACAAAAGTTAATATTAAAATGTAAATTAGTCTCTGGGAGTCTGTATTACATAACACATAAATAATATGAAAATACATTACTAAGAAAATAGTTGAATAAGATAGTACAATGTACTATGTATCGATTTCCACAAGTGTCTTAGATTTTCATTGGCCAAGTAGAGTGTGCCTAAAACTGATGTCATGAGGTAATGGACAATCAAAGATGGCAATGTTTCTAGCTTAAAGCGTGGAATATGAAAGTCGAAAGAATATAAACACGGACTACTTACAACTGTTGTCCTCGTAAAAGAGAAAAAAACAAAATGTCAATCCTCTATGGATTGAAGATGAGCTTATAGATTCTAGACCACCTGCCCGATGAAATCATTGATGAAGACGCATTTTTAATTCCTGGCAAGGATTACTAGAAGGCACTAATAATAGTACATAAAAAATGTAACTTAATTATCTATTTTGTAGTCAAATGAAAGCAAAAGTGAACAGCCACATTGTTTGTACAGCATGCCATGAACCTGCCGCCTTCGATTCATTCAGTTCATAAATCTATGGTTAGTGCATAGGACAGAATTTTATTTCTTGCTGTTATTTACTTCAGATACTCTAAACATAACAAAATTCTTACTTCTGTGCTGGATACTAATAAAAACATTCTCCATAAGTGCCGACATTCTTTTTTAAAGCGACATAGGCAACGTCATCAATTTCCAATCAGTATGGCACTTTAGTCCTACTGTCAACGTGACGTGTAATGCTGCTTTTCGTCAAATTGATTGCATCTGCCAAGAATATTTTAGTGTATACTGCGAAGGCATGAAACTTGAAATTTGTTGAGAATTAAAATGTGCTGCAAACATGAACGTGTCCAATGCATGAACTACTTTGTTAGTGTGCATTCTTTGGAATGTGTTGTGCGAAAATGGTCTTTGGCTTACGAACAGCTTTGGTGTATTTATTGTTTTGGCAAATTTCCTCGTTTAATATTCTGATTTGATTAAATCAATACATAAATGTTATCGGCATCTTGGCATGAAATATGAGATATATACAACTAAATCAAATCAATGTTTCACTCGCCTTAGGCTCGTGGAAACACTGAAACGATCTAATTGGCCATATCTCATATTCTACACCAAGATGCAGCACTCCAGCTTGCTTCATGCTAAAAAAAAATTCTATACACTCCTGGTATGAACCAGCACTCAACCTACCTTTGCATGCATTTCCACTCTGGATCTGACTGGCACCATGGCAAACGCAGACTGCTTTATCATCTACTACATAGCAGTTTGAGCCTGGTGGGCATGTCACACCATCACAAGGCATTTTCTTGACTGTGCAGTTGTCTCCAAAGTACCCATCTGTTGAGAATAAAGTTACCACAGCAACAGTTAAAACATTCATTTGTACCAAATGTTTTCAAGCTCTCATGGATATACATCCTTCTACCAAGTTTAGACTGCAACAGGTTCTGAGTATTTAAGAACATAAAAGATTTCCTACGCAGACATATAGATGGAGTAACACGAATTAAAAAAAAAATTAAACATTACTTTTTAAATATCTAGGATTTAGAAGATTTGCAAAATTTTTCAATGTTTTATTGTGGGGTTTTGTTGTTGTTTTTTTTAATGGGTGAATTAATGCATAGATTCAAATTGCTGCAAGTATGGATGTCTAAAGTGTATGTGTGGTATTCAATAATATAACAATATCATTAGATCTACAGTCTCAATAATATTACTATTTGTGGTCCTGATTCGGCTCTTTGCAGCCTACTGGACGCTATAAACAAGGACCAACTAACTAATATTACAATATTAATCTACATGCTGCACCACAACCTTAATAAACTTGCTTGACTTCAAAGCATCAATGAATTCGACGGCTAAACCCAACTTTATTTTTATAAAAATGTTTGTGTTCAGACAAAAGAAAAATAAAAGATTGTGAAAGCTAGGAACATTCGGTGGCAGGTATGGCTGCAGAGACCAAATATCAGCGATAGAGCAACAGTAGAACTAAGTTAATGAAAACAATGCAGAACAACAACATTATCAAACTTAAAAGAATGGCATTTCAAAACATGTAATATGCAATGGACAAGATGCGGACTAACCATACAAGACAACGTAATACAAGGCAAAACACTCACACACACATTTAATGGGATCTAAATGAAAATGAATACATTACTTGCCTTCACATTGGCATTCATAGCCAATAGGCTTTGTGACACAGCTGCCTCCATTCTGGCATGGTGACGAGCTGCAAACGTCTTTAATCAAGTGGCATGAATCACCAGTGTAATCTGAAAACACAGTACAGTATTATAGTACTCTTCTTCTTGGAGCACACTCACATCATCATAAAAATCACACACACACACAAACACACACACAACCACACACAAACAGTGTACCATTCCATGAAAACTTGAACTTTTACGTTAGAAATATTGGCAAAATTAACAAACATCATATTTTATCAAAACTGTCAAGATTATAACTAAGCAGGTGAAAAAAATGCTTCTGTTGCATGTTCATCTGCAAGATATCGGCATCACAACTAAGCTTTGTAAGGTTCCTCCATATTCTCAACAGCTCTTGTCAGATTCTGAGCCTCTTCATGCCAAGGACTCTCATTTAAAAGAATCCTGATTTTTTTTTTTTTTTTTACAATTGTACACTAGTTAGTATTATTATAGCATTAATACATATTATTGAGGTGAAAGCTCTCAAATGTACAAAGTTTAAAAACACATTCAGTGTAAGCACCTCTAGAGGTATTCTAAGAGAAATAAGCTGATGACAACCTTTTCAACGGTCGAACATGAATTTTAGATTCAATTTTCGCAAATATTAAACACAAACAAGATGCAAAGCCATTAAAATGTATTTTCAGACACTCAAACACTAATTGGAAAACAAAACATTTTCAAAAAAATGAATTTGCTTGACTTTATCCTAATGAAGCAAAAGGAAACCACTACCTGAACTAACTGCTAGCAAAACATCAAAATCGTATCCGCCCATTGTTAGATACAGCACAAAACATGTTTATGAAATGATGAAGCACAATGACTTTGACTTTTGAGAAAATACAAATACGAATGATTTAACATAATTAGCAGTAGTTACAAGTATCTACAAAGTAAAAATAATGACTTTCGGAATAAGATACTTGAGATAATGCATAAATTGTGTTTTGAACAAAAACAAGTTAAATAAAGTGACGGACAGATGATTAAGTACATGTATAAAAAACCTCAATAAAATCCCTTCAGTCGTTTTTGAGATCTTGAGATAAATGTGTTTAGCAATAAAAAGACTCAAGTGACCTTGACCTTTGTGGCAAAGCAAATATGATGGCAAAGGAGGCAGGCCACTAACCATGGTAATATTCCTACAACGTTGGGTCATATCAATTCAGTGGTTCTCAAGGTATGGCATACACAATGGATCAACTCATTCCAATTCCAGACTATTTTCACAGTACTTCCAGATAAGTCTGGAAATACAAAAATATTTGAATGTACATGTGTGTATGTATGTATGTATGTATATATATATATATATATATATATATATATATATATATATATATATATATATATATATATATATATATATATATATATATATATATAGATATATATATATATATATATATATAAGCAAATAGTCATCTCCTAGTGGGAAGTAAATCATTTTATAAGTTTGTGCTCAATTTTGATCGCGCACTCAGAGGCACTTTAAGAAGAGTATGGACAAAGTTTGGAAACAATTTTTTATTTAGTGTGCAAGTTGAACTGTAAGTAGTTCCTCATCAGCACTGGATAATTGTTGTAGAAAAGTATGAGGTTTCGTGAGTGAGCTTCGCAATTGCTATGTTTGAATCAATGAGTATTAATTTTGTTTAAATCCTTATGGACTTTTGTTTTGTTTATGATAACATTTTACTTTATAGAATGTTCTGCAACTGACAGTTTTGAACTTTGCCGTTCCAAACCAACGTTTTAAGCATACAACAATTTTTAACAATTGTTACTGTAAAACATGTTGCTTCACTGCTGCACACATACCTTTGTTTGATTATTATGATCAATATATTGTTTGGGATCTTTATACTCTTTTTATTTCCTATTCTCGTGTGATTCACAGGGGTATCTCTAATATTGTTTTATGTACTGATTCACCTCTAACTGTAAACCTGGCAGTAAATATTGTTCCCTGAATTTGTTTTTGCACTTTGTAGCAACAAATTCCCATTATATAACTATAAATATATCCTAATAATAAAGCTTACAAAATGGGAGCAAAAATATGAGATTACAATTGACACCGAGTATTTCTTTAAATATCTTTTGAAGAATATTCCTCTTGGTATGCATTTTATTCTTTAGTATCCTAGTAGCATCATTTTCAATAATTCTATATATACCTTCCTTGCAGTTGCATTTCGCAGAACCACCACCAGACTGTTCACACATCCCATTCGTTGTGCATGGATTAACTGTGTTACACAAATTCCCCATGGAGCTACAGTTTTTGCCGAATGTTCCTGGATTACAGCTGCAAATGCCAGACACAGGCAAATTGTCATATATGTACAACAGCATTTGGTGCTCGATTTCAACAGAACAAGAAGAATGAAAGTCGTTTACTAGATTTCCTTTAATGGATTCCAGTACTGCATAAAAATTATTGTCAACATTTCCATATATCCTCATCAACCCACACCTTATTTCTATTTGGGAACCATCTGGAGCTGCTATTTATTTATTTCATCATTCTTATATAGCATTTTTCCAGCTGAAGAGCTGCTTACAATGCTAGCTGATACAGGAGCTAACTCAAGCAGCTTGAGGCGTCAACTTGCACGCAATATAACCAGATGAAAGCACAATCCTAGGTAGCCGGATGTAAGAGGAAGGACCTATAGCCTTTTGGGTCTATTTTTATAGCTGGTATTCACCCATGAAGCTAATGAATGATTTTATAGAACAGAGAACTGATATATTATATGACATTGATGTTGAGTAGTCTCAAAGTGGGTCCATCTGGTCAAGGAACAACTTATACAAAATATACAGCTACAAAATAATACCTTTCATCAGCCAATTAACTTTGTTAAGAAAAACAGTAAAGTAAAACAAGATGCAAGCCAATAAAATAGATTCCCAAATACAAAAATCCTCACACATTTGCATGACTGCCTTTATAATATTAACTGTTTTGTTCACACATACTCAATAATGGGCTACTGTTGGAACTTACTTCAGGATAAACATTTTAAAAACCAATAACCCAACTTTTAGATGAACATGGAAATCATGTTAAGTACACAATTGACCTAAACATTTGGACAACACAAAAAGTGACAAACTGACCAACGACCTTGACCTTTGAGTTAGAGCAAATACTATGGTATAGGTGGCTTGCCAATAACCCTGGTAATGTTCCTAACACAATCTGTTAAGTGATTCTTTAGATTTGGTGTGCAATGGACCAATTGACAGCTAGACAAACAAATATAGCTGGCTCATCCTGATTCTTGGTTAAATCAAAATAATATTAATGTGTTCTGTCTGAAAAACATTTTTTTTTATGAAAAAGCCAGAAACTGTTAAAGCACAATAAAGTAAAAGGAAAAAGTAGAAATGCAAAGCCCATATGACTCACATGCACATTAGGGAATCTGTTTACACAAAATGAAAGTGAGCAGTGTAGATGGAGCCATATAAAAACTGAACCAAACAGACGAAAAGTAATACCGACTCACTTTGAGATGACCCTGATATCCATACGACCATGAACACTCAGTTATCATTAAATAACAACAACAACAACAAAAGTTATAAAGTTAGTTGTACAACACTGAAAAGCAAAAATGACCTTGAAATGACCATGACCTTCACATGATTTTTCATGCTCACTTATAATCAAATAAACCAAGTGCTGATGCATAATGTGGGTAAAATACAGAGACATTTCACTGTACAATAACTTTTAAACACATTTTATAAGGCCTAAAATGACCTTGACCTTCAAGTTTGAAGCAAAAACAGAACATATAGGAAAGATTTAATTTGGGGTCTTCACATACAACAGACCTTTTATTTTTCACAGTTTAGGGTCAGGGTAACTTCAAAGTACCCATATCATATGAACCATTTTTGGATTCCTCTAGTGACCTTGTTCTTCAAGCGGCGTTTTGTTATGCTTTGTTATGTTATGTTCTTCCAGGACTTTGTGGAGCATTGTCCTTTGTCCGGTTCTTGTAGCAATCACTTGTTGTTCAATCACTTGACTTATTTTATGGGCTTTTGGCCTTAGTGGGTGGCATACTTTAGTTTTAAACTTGTAGTCTCTAAAAACTTTATCAATCTGATTTTTAAAACTGTTCAATGACGAGGCGTCTGCAGTGTCGCTGTGGAGCATGTTCCATGTGTCTACCACTCTCACTCTGCTTGTGAAGAAATGGCGTCGCAGATCTGTTCTACTATAGTGCTTTTTGAGTTCAACTTATGACCTCGAGTGCGAATGTCCAGGTTGTATTTGAAAGGAGACTCACTGTTATATAGTCCATGTGTAAATTTGTATACCTCAATGAGGTCGCCCCTCAGGCGTCTGTAGCTCATGCTGAGCACATCTAGCGCTTCTAGTCTTTGCTCGTACACCAGGTCCCTAACACTAGCAACACATTTAGTGGCTCTGCGCAAGACATGCTCGATTATTTTTTTGTCCTTCTCATAGCGCGGGCCTGTTGACTACCATGGTAGATGTGCCTCATTGATATCTATTAGGCTCAAACAATCATAAGTCCCCAATCAATAACCTAGACAAAGAAGTGAAATTTTGCTGAAAAATGTTCATTTTTTATTAACATATCTTGGCCCTGAAATGAGGTTATTCAATGACTGACAGTTTACAAGCTCTCATGGGCATATACCATTAAACCGAGTTTGGTTTGGATTGATTCAGTAGGTTCCATGTAATTGACGACGTTACAGTTTTCCTACACAGATCGACAGACGTGTTGGCATTTTGTTAGAAAAGTCTTTTGGACAATTTAGGACTATCTTTAGCAGATATCTAAAAAAAGTTGTTTGTTACTTAGTGGTGAATCAACAGACTCACATTTTGAGTCGAAAGGATGGTAAATATAAATGCCACACACAGACATAATGTCAATAAGGCACCTCCAAAAACTTAGATGCATCACCTGAAGCAATGAGATCAGCTTTTCTAATTGGCTATTCAGCACAGAATTGAAAAAAAGGAAAACAAAATAGAAATAAATGTTATATTTTGGGCAGTTCTGCATGCATGCGAGTCAAAAAGATCCAACACTGCAAATACTGAAAGTTGAGATTTATCAGTTTTTTTTTTTAAATTTTAAGTCAATAGGTGAAACTTACTTGCAAAAGTACTGGTCCTGAAGATTGTGGCAGCTACCTGCAAGACATGGCATAATGCCACAGAAGTCCTGTAGTGTTTCGCAGTTGGTTCCTGTCCAGTTGTCTTGGCATGCACATGTGTAATTTCCTGGGGTGGTGCTCTGCATGCATGTGCCATTGTGCTGGCATGGCAAAGCATCACACTCATTTACATCAACCTGTGAATGGAACACACATGTATGGCAGCTTTTGAATAAAACTACAAACAACCTTGTCAGTACAACAATTTATATTTGCAAAATATTCATATATTATAACAATTCCAACCACCCCCTTCCTCCCCTACTCACTCTCCCCAAAACAACAAGAAAAACAGCAATAAAATAACAAAAGAACTGTTGTAGTTCTTCTGACAGGTCTAAAGAAAGCTAATCATAATTTATTTAATCATTTAATGCCGTCAGAACTCTCCAAACGTACATTCCACTCACTGAATTATGTATTAATTCTTTCCACTTGATTTGATTTGATTTCTTGTTTATAGGTCCAGTGAACCTTTGGTGGTCATAGCTGGACCACACTCACACGAAACAGGTCTATATCTTACAAGGTCTGAAACATGTATAAGATCTGCCCAAAACACATACAAATACAGATTCACGAAATTATGTTTACCCCACCACATTTTAAGGTAAATAAAACTATTTAAAGCTGGGGGCATCAAACTTGGAACTATTACATTTCGCCTCCTAGACTGTCTAATACTGCTTATTATAAAACCGATATTGTGCAGTATAGTATACACTGTTACACTTTCATGAAGAAAAAAAAAAGCCAACAGACTAAATACGCACAGTACAAGTCTCTCCAGTCCAGCCTTGACTGCAGTTACACCTGAAGCCATTGATCAAGTCAACACAAATTCCCCCATTAGCACAACTGTGGTTTACACAGTCATTACTGTTCTGCTCACATTTGGGGCCTGCACAATACAAATTATACCTCTGGGTCAACCAATATAAACATTTTAAGCATTGTTAAACAGAGCACAAGACATACAAGCAAACAAAGACAATGCTTATCACTGGTGTTTTATTTCTGCAGCTGTATGGCACTGCTCATGTAGGAACTTTTCACAGGAATAAAAACTGTGTTTCTTCTGTGAACAGGATGAACTCTCTTTATATTTTCTGATCAATAAAATGTACAAACATATCCCCTTTTTTATAGCCACTTCTGAGCAGTTTTACCTTTGAAATAAATTTATAATATTGCTTGTACGGAACCCAAAATAGAAGTCACAGAAATTAGTTTCTTTGCATTGATAAAGGCATAAAAAGACATCCTCTAATAATGTAATAAACATCTTGTCTGAAGCAAGAATATTAGATAAATATCTGTAATAGTTGAAATAATCACCTTCAAAACCAGGAGCACAGTTACATCTAGAGTTATTCACAAGGTCGACACAATGTCCACCATTCATACAAGGCAAAACAACACAGTCATCTTTGTTGCGCTGGCAATTGAAGCCCTCAAAACCGGTGATGCAATTACAACTGTATTCCCCTGGTCCAATATGCTGGCATGTGCCATTGTTCTCACATGGGCTGTTCTCAGCACACATATTCACTTCCATACAAGCACCAGTCGACATATCTGTAATAGTTTTATAAAAGTTGTGTCAAATATGTATTTCAAATCAAGAAGTATATAGCATTTCCGAACTATATAAGCTAATACCTTTTTTTTCCTTCACTCAGACCCACTCCAGCACAGATTGTATACCTTATTTCTTCCAATCCACCACATTCAATCTTCCCAATTCTATTCTTTTGTATTTGTTTTCTGTTTGTTTCTGTGACCACAGTTACCATATGTTCATATCAGATGCAGAGAACAGGAAGCAAAGCTTTCAGTAGTTTAGTAGCCAAGAGCAATAATAAGCAGAAGAAACCCACAAATTAATGGCTGAACATTATTGTTCAGTTTGTATAGCGAGAAGTGTTTGATTTTCTTCTATGTTAATCTTGCTGTTTAGTTTGATCTGGTAGATATGGTTCAGTTTTAATCCAGTTTTCTTTCAAAAGGAGGTGCAAGTGAAGTGCAACTTAAACAACGCTTTAATCCATCCAATTATTTTAAATGAAAAGTTTGAAGATACTGCTACTATATCAGTGTGCCAAAAAATCCAAATCTATACAGTAATGCTATGAACTTTTATAAAAACTGACAATTATTGCAACTGTAATAGGTACACTGACAATAAACGTGACTGTCATCTGCATTTTCTTTATTAAGTGCATGAGCAAGTAAGTTTCCAAGCTTGCAGAAGTATTCAACAAAAACAAAATCAATAAACACTGAACAACTCTTGTTACAAGAGCATTGTTTGTCATTTGCAGGTGATGTGCAAGACAGTTTGTTGAAAGTGAAAGTACAAATGAAAGTAATATTTTAAAAAACATTACCTCAGAGTAAGTATCAGTATAATAATAATAATAATAATAATAATAATAATAATAATAATAATAATAATAATAATAATAATACAGTATATTTGTATCGCGTGGTACGTCACAAACGGTAAGGAAAGCGAACTCGCCGCGCTTGACAACACACGTGCAATCACACACACACACACACACACACACACACACACACACACACACACACACACCCACACGCACAGAACACGTATACACTTATCAAATGGTTAAATAATTACAGTAAAACATGGCCATGTAAAACAACAGATAATATGAATACCAAGAACCGAGCCGGTGCCGCCATCATCCATGAACAGATGACGTGACTTGGTAAAAGATTACATATGGGGATAGAAGGGAGGGGGAGTGAAAATTATTGAGTTTGCATGTTAAAAAGGTGGGTCTTTAATTGGCGCTTGAAGGAAGAAAGTGATGGAGCATGTCAGAGTTGCATCGGTAGTGAGTTCCAGGCAGTTGCAGCAGAGAAAGAGAAAGTTCGTTCACCATAGGTCTTTGAGTGAACACGGGGAATAGAAAGTAGTCTTGTATCAGAAGAAGAGCGGAGTTGTCTTGCAGGAGCGTAGACAGAGAGAAGGTCAGTAAAGTATGAAGGGGCAGAACCAGTGAAGAATTTGAAAACAATAGTTGAGAGCTTGTACAAGATGCGAGCTCGAACAGGGAGCCAATGAAGACATCGGAGTAGAGGGGTGGCATGGTCTCGTTTTTTAGTTTTAAGAACAAGGCGGGCGGCAGAGTTTTGGACTTTCTGAAGTTTTTCAAGAAGGTAGAGAGGGGAGCCAGAGAGGAGAGAGTTGCAGTAGTCAAGTTTAGATAGAACAAATGCACAGACAAGAGTGTTGGTTGTTTCGGTTGTAAGATATTGTGGATGGAGCTAATGCGGTGAATTTCGAAATAGGCAGAGCGGCATATGTTGGAAATGTGTTGGTCAAGTGACATGTCAGAAGACAGAATGAAACCTAAGTTGCGGGCATGGTCAGAAAATGAAATGGATGAGGTTCCTACTGTGATGCTATTTGGTAAATCAGATTTGTCGGATTTCTTTTTGATCAAGAGCGCTTCCGTTGTGTCATCATTAAGCTTTAGACGGTTTTCGGACATCCATTGTTTGATGTCAGTGATGCATGCCTGCATGGACTGGACGGAGGCGTGTGCATGTGAAGAGCTGAAAGAGGTATCAGCATCATCTCAGAATATATGGCAAAAAAAAAAAAAAAATCGATAAATAATGTGAAATAGAAAACACATGAATACTGCCACCCAGAAATAATACTGCTGCTGTACATGTTAGCAGCGAAATATTTAGCACAACAGCAAAATCTGGAAGGGAAGGTGTGTAGGGGGAAGGGGGGGAGGGGCAAACAAATCAAGGGGCACCAACCATGCCTTTAGAATAAGCATGGAGTGTATTGTGATAATTATAAAAGACACAAACAATCTGGAATCAAGTATCACAATAAAAAATAAAACAAGTGTCTGCATCAAATGTGATATCATCTTATTCAGATCATCTATAGGATGGCTTCAGTTTGGTTTATTTTTCCCAACACCTGACCGATGCTGCTGCTAAACAATATAGATAGATAGATATTCAATGTTTATAGGGTCCAGCGGACTGCCAAGAGCCCAATCAGGACCACACAAAACAAGATACAATCAGACTAAACTGCCAACATTTAAATATGATAAAACATGTAAATAAAACCAGCCTTATAAATAAAAATAGAGTATTTTGTGGGATTTTGAGGGTCTGCTTTAAGTATTAAAAAACAGTTCATGGTGATCTGAAGCCTACAGATCTCCAAGGAAGGTTCGCCAGCTTCTGCGTAGAGACTTTCCATCGAGGAAAAGGGAAATGCCCCCAGGCAGATCTGAAGACCTTGATAATGGATTGGATCCAAGGCTTAAAAATAGGCTTTGCTAGCAGAACCATAAATGATGCTACTATAATCCAATTTAGAGCATACCAGAGAATGATAGAGGAGGAGCAGAGTTAGCTTGCCTGCTCCCCAGTCTGTGTGGCTGATAACTTTCAAAACTTTAAGACCTTTCTGGCAGCTTTCCTTCAGGTATTTAATATGTGGCAAAAAAGTAAATTTGCTGTCAAAAATAATACCCAAAAATTTTACTTGTATAGAAACTTTGATGGGTTGGACATAAAAATGGAGCGAAAGGTTCGAAAACCTGGTTCTGTTTGCGATGAAAATGAATGTATTTGGTTTTAGAAAGCAAAAATATGAAGCAGTTTTCTTCTACCCACCCCTGAATTTTATCTATGCTAAGCTGAAGTTGATGCTCTACCCCTGCCAAGGTTTTACCCTTAGCCAAGACGGAGAAATAATCAACAAATAATGATTTATCTATGCCAGATTTTGGCGTTTTTATCTATGTTGTTGATCTTAATGTTAAACAAAAACGGAGAAAGAATGCTGCCCTTCTCAAAAGGATCTGATAAAGTGGAGCCAAGTCGGATCTAAAACTTTCTATCTTTTAAAATATTTTCTTTAAAAATGGGTAAGTTCCCAAGAGTTCTAGATCTTTTAGAATCCCGAACTTTACATTCTTCCTAGCGAGTTCTCCTTGATGGTATCGGGAGTGAACGTCTCAAGGAGGTTAATGTAATAACTGCCAACATTCCTCTAGAGGGCTGGTAAATTAACGTCAGGTTTTGTTCAATAATATCTGTTTATCTCTAAGCCAAGTTACCACATCTTTGTCGTCAACATTTCTGATATTCCAGAGTTGAGGTGCTACAGAAGACTTCTGGGCATTTCCTATACCCAGCACATTACCAATGACGAAGTACGAACGACCATCACTCCAAGCCGTTTGGACAAGATGACTTGCTCACAGTGGTGAAGAAACAGAAACTATTATGGAATGGCCACATCGCCAGAGCATCAGGCCTTGCAAAGACCATCCTGTAAGGCACGGTGCAAAGAGGCAGAAGAAGGAGACAGAAAAAGAGGTGAACAGGCAATATTCACGAATGGACTGGCTTGACACTGGGTGAAGCCCTGAGGAATGCTGACAGAGAAAGATGGAGTACGCTGGTTAAACAATCATCTGTGGTGCCTCAATGACTTCTGAGGTACAAGATAGGTTATGACAGGATAGGACAGGATAGAATTACCTTGGTAGGTTACCGATTTTCGTGAGAGCATTGTGGTCAGCTCATAATATACCTGTTTGAAAAATATCTAGCTCGATCATTGAGAAACTAAGGCTTATAAAACATCACTATAGTTCAGCACTACTTGGTTCCCTCTTTAGTATCTCTCATACCACTCTCTCTCTCTCTCTCTCTCTCTCTCTCTCTCTCAATCTCTCTCTATTCCCCTCCCCCATCTCTCTCTCTCTCTCACACACACTCTCTTTCTCTGTTCTCTTTGTTCATCATGCTTTCTTTGAACACTACATGATAAATATACATTTGGACATTTGTTAAATACAAAGGCAGCAGGCAAGTAACAGTTTTTAAAAAGTATAATATTTTAATAATTGGTTAATAAAAATTCAATTGGAAATGTACTGACTCAGCTTGTATGGATGTTCACAGACACACACATGTGTGTTACTGTCATAGTTGGTATAGCAGACTCCATGAATGCATTCATTAGTACAGAGGTCTGTCATATTTTCACAGTGATACCCCGAGAAGTTTCCAGAACAGGTGCATGTGAATGCATTGATACCACCAGGGTTGTTGTTGCATACGCCTCCATGTAAGCAAGGTGTGTCAGTTGTATTTTCGTCAACATCACAGTCATCTGCATCCAAAACAATAGTAATATACTAGAAGGTAAAGAATATGAACAAGGTTGCAAGCCATTAAAATGCATTCCCAAACACAAATATATAACAAATACCTATCTATACACAGAATTTGCATATTTTTACATAAACTTCAAGCTTCATAGTAAATGATCAAGGGAAAACTAACAAAACAACTGACCAATCAACCAAGCAACAGACATACCGACTAGCAAACCTAAAAAAAAGAAAGATGAGTCTCTCATTGAAGTATTTGTATACCAAATATCTTCAAATTTGAATCAGGCCTTTTGAAAAATTGCGCAACACATGTTTAGCAAAATAAAATTCTCCAACTGCCTTGATCTCTGAGTTAGACCTTTGGAGCATTGATCAGATCTGTCATTAGGAAACAGTATAAACAAGTCTCGTGCAGGACCCAATATAGAGCCGCCTCTTTTCTGCCATGAACCATAAAGGACTGGAATGCCCTCAACAGTGAGGCACTGGAGGCTCTGGCTGCTGACACCTTGGTGTCGGGAGTCTCCCAATAAAGCCCTCCAGTCCCCCCCCTCCCCGCCCCCATCCTCCACACCACCCGCCATCCCCCCAGTCTCCTTACCCAGCATTTCCCCCCTTCACTCACAGCTCCTATGTAGCGACACGATTTAAATGTTATTTATTTATTAGCTCCGTATCCGTACTTGACATGCGTACAAAACCTTCCTTTCAAGTGCCATAATGATCAACACGATTGATTGTGGGCGTACACGGCAAGACAAGAAGACAGTGCTAAATAAATACCCTTATTATTATTATTATTATTATTATTATTATTATTATTATTATTATTATTAGATGGAACTTATTGACATTTAATAACCAGTGCTGATAAAATCTAGTGAGCTATTTTTTGAAACAGAACTTCCATAATTCCCTTTAAAATATGGCTAGGTGATACTTATAATTACTTTCTGAATCCACAAAGTATAAACATATTTCCGTTTAAAGAAAAAAAGCACAGTTGACTAGACCGTAAGGTGATTTAGAAATTATAAGTGCAATTTCAAATGTATTACACTCACCAATGTCATGTTCACACATGTCTCCAGTATAACCAGGGGCACAGATACATGTCTCACGCACACCACCGCCACTGTCAACACAGGTCGCTCCGTTCTGGCATTTTCCATGGTTATTTTCACACAACTTGCCTATGACCTCGCATCTGGAATCAATTATCAAACAATTAGAACAAAATACTTTTACCTTAAAGAGTAAAGTGACATGATTGTCTTGGTCTCCTGTGACTATCCTAAAGTTGTTTTTGATATGAATACAAAGACCAGAGTCAATATTCATATCAAACTTATCAGACCCTTAAAATTATAAAATGCTCCATATGTAAGATATTATAGGTTATCTGCATCTTGGCTTGGAATATGTCCAACTTGATCGATTCAATGTTTCACTCGCCTTTGGCTCATGCAAACATTAAATAGTGGACATAAGTGTACTTCCGCCGTAACTTCGTTTTCCACAATTACACTTTTTTTTTCTCGAATGTGTATCTTGTGTTTGTTGTTTTTTCTGTGTATTTGGCTTTTCTACTTGTTCAAAATTTCTTCTTTTTTTTTTTTTACTACTGTGTAGACCGGTGATATGAATAGTTGGACCCATATTTTCATGCAGGGTCTTTGTTATTTGATTGTGTATATTTTAATTAATATTATGTAGTTTTCACATACTGCAATGCCATTTCATGCCGTTCTCACTGTTTTTAGTAAATTGTGTACCTCCAACAACCTCCCCTCACCTCAACACCTCTCTTTCCTTGCCTGGTTAGGAGCCTAGTTCAATATGTTGTTGATTTGTTGTATGTGTAATAAAAGGACAAAGTTCATGGCATACATCTTCCTTACTGAAAATGTCACAGATTGGTTGAAATGGCAAACTGAATTGAAACCTCATTGATGTGTTCCACCCTAATGGGTTTCATTAAAATGCAGGTCGATGCACAGTGTAATATTAAACTGTTGGCTTTTCCTAAAGGGCCACACCCCTTGTGCTGTGCTACCAAAAAATAAAGTAGAATATTTCCACTGTTTATTGTTCGATTGAGCTAAATCTTCATAAACATCTTCCTTTGGGTCCACACAGATTTACAGTGCTAGAGAATGGGGATTGAGGGAGTGGGATGGAGAGGGCAGGCTTTGAGCAGGGGTGTATAATGGCTGTGATAGTATCCAACACTTGGTGTATATATGTTATCGGCAATCTGTGTATTCAGTCCATACGTGTATTGCCTAAAAAAGCAGTCAATTCGTGTTTTGTCTTTGACCAATAGGCAATACATGTAATGACTAAAATTTCCCGTCAATACTTGTATTGTCTTAATTTTGACCCACTTCAAAACACATATTGACTGTTCATTGTAGTCAATGTGTGTTTAGCTTAGTCAAGTCTTCTGACAATGCTTCAGAGCACATGCGAGCGTAGAGTATTATTTATATTACACAGAAATGTGATGAGCTCAGATCATAAACCTTGAGATGCGTTAATCGGCACATAACTAATAAGGACCAGCATCTTATTTTAAAATAAATCACTATGACTTCAGCGAAAATCTCGTGATGACAATTGCGATTTCAAACCGCGACAGAACCACGGTCGATCATTCATTCCAGACTTGCTTTGCCGGTTCCTCATGCTCACCACAAATGGTGGATGTGAATGAAAAAGAACAAAAGTTTTTAAACAAGCTGGCCGAAATTCTAGCGACGAAAGATTCCAGTTGCCTGTTGATCAATGCGAAATATTACGACTGTTTAGTGTTAGACGTATTTACCAATAGTCAATTCTGCCCCTATGCTTGAATCTTCACCATCACACAAGCCATTGGACAACATGATGAATTGCTCTCAGTGGTGAAGAACCGGAAACTCCGGTGATTTTTCCACGTCACCAGAGCATCAGGCCTTGCAAAGACCATCCTGCAAGGCATGGTGCAAGGAGGCAGAAGAAGAGGGAGACAATAAAAGAGGTGGGAGGACAACATTCGTGAATGGACTAGCTTGACACTGAGCGAGGCCACGAGGGTTGCTGAGGACAGAGAAAGATGGAGTACGCTGGTTAAACGATCACCTGTGGTGCCCCAACGACCTTTGAGTTCTGGTATAGGATAGGCTTGAATCTTGATATGTGTAACTCGAATTCGTTTATCCTCGCAGCATGTTCACTCAGCAACAGGGCAAGAGTTGTCATATACAGTTTTTCAACTTTATTCAGCAAACACCAACAACTGCATACAATTTCACTTTCCAAAAATCCCTCCAAATATCACTTTTTCAAGCAGAAATGGCATTACTTATATAGCCCCTTTGCAATCCAGTAAAGCTTAGAACATTCCAGAATGATGCAATAACACCCAACCAAAATAAAACTCAACACTGGGACTGTCTTACGGCATAGAACATTCCTCAGTTTAGAAGAATTGCCTAGCTATTACAAGATAGGTCTGGAACTTTCGATCAATAATAAACAAGTAATTCCAGAAAACTCTCAACGATACTACAACAATATCGACCGATAAAAATTATCAACATTATACAAAGCTTTTTTCTACCAACAACGCAGAATCATATTGTGACGGTGGGTTTATTGTTGCTGGGCTCTGCACAATGGATTGCTATTACCCACTTGTCTTAGTCGATGGGGATAGCTAGTTATCTCCCTTTGACTTCACTTAATACATTTATTTGTTTAGCTCGGTCTGTGTTTAGGCTGGGGTACAGAGATAGATAGAAAAATGGTAAAAGATCACTCACACTAGCTTTCACACGGCTATGAATCATATGTAGTCCAGCCACTTGATAACAGTAAAAATCACACATTTATTTCCTCTACTCTATACACGATCTTCGAAGTACGAAACTATCTTCAAAGTTCAATTGTCAATGCGAATGGTTCGCTCGCTGATAATCTAGACAGCCACTTTTGCATCATAGGGCACTGGATACTTTATGCCCTAATGGTCAGAAGTCTTGAAGAGTGGACTACTGTGGTCCTGTTTATACAGTTTTAGTGCACGGTTACTTGTTGCACTTAACTGTGGGGTTGAAGAGCTGCGTTGAGGTCGCTTCTACGACATGCTGTGTTGTCGTTGAGTCTTTGACTGTGTGGTTCGACGGTTGAGCTATCTGCGCTCAATGCTGAAGATGCCTCGGCAGCCAACTGTAAGCGTCGACGTGGTTGTTGTCGTTTGCTGAGTTGGGTTCACGATATAACGCCTGCTCGTCTGTTTGACAATGTCAGGCCGTGGCTACTTGATTGAATTTGAATATTCAACAAGTACTGCTGTCTAATCTTCTCAGGAGAGATTCTGTCAGAGAGTACTGTGTACTGCTCAGTGTTTCAAACAAGACTGACCCTCTACCTGGCTTTGCCTGAATCGGCCAGAACTGGTTCTATCCACTCTACCTGTGTTCTATTGGATGAAAAATCTAAGTGGATGTAAAATTCGAAACACCATCGTAGGCTGCGATGATGTCTCTACACGGCTCGCGTCAAGTTCGCAGTGTGTGTACACATCAGTTATACCTTAATCGTCTGCTCTAGACTACCAGTAACCTTCTAAGTTTTACTACTTACTAAACAAGCAAAATCTTAAAAGCAGTGGAAACGGGGCTCTCGTTACACATATCAAGGATAAATACACGCTATCTGTGCATCAGTGGGGCCGGGTAGCTCAGTTGGTAGAGCGTCTTACTAGTAATCGAAAGGTACCTGGTTCGAATCCCGGATTGGCCAATGTGTGACCATATTATTTTCCCCTTACCTTCAACTGGTTCGCTGGTGTCAGAATAATGTGACCAGTAGTCGCCTATACGCTTCGGTGTCGTGTGACTATAATCTACAGTTATCTGTGCACGCTTTGCAAAACAAAACATTCGGAACTATCGTGCGCGTCTCAATCGTAAAAAGGATACGGAACTCTCTCTCTTTTTTTCGTCAATGATGGTATGGCCTCCCCAATTGCATTCAAGAATGAGATGTAACTGACAGTAAAACAAAAAGACAGACAGAAAGAGACAGAAAGAGAATTTGAGAATTTGTAATTTATTCATTAAGGCATCGCCCCTTTATGAAGGGTGTATACAATGTCTTCATGCATTCACAAAGTAAGGACATAATTACATATTCATAATTCACCATATCAGCTATCAGTCGGTTAACATAATGCATATAAGCAATATCATGATAGTACAATTTCTCTTAACCTAAATGCTCTATATAAAAAGATACATAAATTTTTTATTGTAACCCGGTGACATGATGACATCAAAATGCTCAATTTAAAAATACATGGGTTTCTATAATATTTTGCAGCAATGAACTGCGTTCTTAAATTATGCAGCACTGGACAACATAATACAAAGTGCAATTCATCTTCTTCATTTGTTTTACAAAGTGGGCACAATTTATCAGCTGGTTTAAAATTTCTATATCTATTGTAATGGACAGAAATATTTGAAACACCAAAACGGAACCGTGTCATTATAAATTTTAAATGCCTGTCCATTCCCATGGTCAGATGAGTTCTTATACTGTGATTAATACCACCAATTAAACAATACATCTTATATCTATCACTGTTTTGTACATGATAACTCCAGTCTTGCAATCTACAATCTACAAGTCTTTGTTTAAAATCTCTAAAAAATCTTTTTATATCTTGCACACCATGATTCAGCCACACAAATCCATATCCATACTGAAAAAGACACTTCCATACATTTGATGCCCACGTAGTTTTCCCCCTATCGTCTAAATGACGTAACATTACATATGACTTTCTAGGAAGTCTATGAGCGTCCATACGTGTCAACGTTAGCCAGTACCGTATACAATTAACAATAGCATTAATCAGAATAGGGTAACGATTTAAATCACCATACACTAAATCATTTGGAGTACGGATATCAACACCTAGGAACTTTTTAAGTGCAAATAGATGAACTTTTTCACAATGTATCGCAGCTTTGTCCAAACCCCATATTTCTGACCCATACAATGCGATTGGTTGTATTTGAGAGTCAAACAACTTAAAAAATAAATCAACAGAGAACACATTTAAACTGTACAGTTTCTTTAAGAGACATAACAAGGCACCCTTAGCTTTACTGCTCAAATCTGTACAAGTGCCAGAAAAACTCAGCCTTGTAGACAAATAAATCCCTAAGTATTTGTACATATTCACTACTAACATAGGATGCCCATCAAAGAACCATCTCTCCCTGGCGCCCAAGAATCCCCCTTTTCTAAATACAACTATGTTACTTTTTTCCTTATTGACCTTAAGACCAATTGCCAACGAGGCCTGGTGCAAACTATTCAGCTGATTTTGTAAACCAACAACTGTTACCGAGAGTAGAACAACATCATCGGCAAGTAACAAGATAAATAGTTCGAGAGTGTCCAACAAAAAATTTACGCCATGCTTTCCATTTTGTACAACCTTAAGGGCAAGCTCATTGATATATAAAGAAAATAAAACCGGGCTGATCACATCTCCTTGTTTAACGCCAACTGAACAGTTAATAATGTCAGTCAAGAGACAGAAAGAGAGAGAGAGAGAGAGAGAGAGAGAGAGAGAGAGAGAGAGAGAGAGAGAGAGAGAGAGAGAGAGAGAGAGAGAGAGAGAGAGAGAGAGAGAGAGAGGGACAAAGAAAGTTTTAACTTTAAATGTGTACAGTTTAAACTTCTTTTTAATATTTACTTTGCATGAGAGAGAGAGAGAGAGACAGAGAGAGAGAGAGAGAGAAAGAGACAGAGAGAGAGACAGAGAGAGGGAGTTTTAAATTTAAGTGTGTACATTGTAAACCTATTTTTTTTATATTTACTAACTTATACTTAACATGGTTTAGTTGTGTGGATGTGTCACTGTGAGAGTGAGTATTGAACTAAAAGAACAAGAAATAATTGTGTGGTCATTCATTTATTCATGTTTACAACCAGTTGCAATTTAAATGCTGAATGACAGTTCAGTCAATTCGTGTATTGACCAGAGCATTTTTTAAGACAATACACGTATTGACTGGAAATTTTAGTCATTACATGTATTGCCTAGTGGTCACAGTCAAAACACGAATTGACTGATATTTTTAGACAATACGCATATTGACTGAATACACAGATTGCCAGTAACATATATCTATAGGCACACTCTGGGAACTTTGTCCTTTTATTTGGAACTTTGTCCTTTTATTAAACAAACAAATGATCAAACAGCAAATATCAAGTTAGGCTCCTAGCCCAGGGGGGGAGGGGGGGGGGCCGTATAGCCAGACAAGGGGGGAAGATAGGGTGATAGGGATACACAATATATACATAATGATTACAAGAACGGCACTATATTACAAAGCACAGCAGCCTCTAACTACAAACAATAACATATGCACTAAATGAAAAAGCAACAACAATGTTCAAACATTTGAGACACCTCTTTAAAAAAGAAAATTAATGAAATAAAATAAAATAAAGTACAAAAATAAATAAATAAATAAATAAATAGATATGCACTCAAAAGATCAATCGCATAAAGATGCAAGATAAAACAAAAACAACAGTCATCAGAGAAGTGAAAGAACAAGGGAAAGAATGCCAGAACAGTAAAGCACACATGCATAACCACCAAATAGTATTCAAATATTGGAGGGGAAAAAAATAATAATAAAAATAAAAGTGTGCATAAGAATACTGGTGTTTCTTGTTTTTTGTTTGTTTCTTTCTGTTTGTCTTTCTGTTTAATAATACTGGATGCAAAGTACGTGCTTTCCAAAATATTACCACTCAGGCTGAACACACATCTATCACTCTAATATGTGGTTTTGATTGTAGAGTTTGGTGGGGGACAAATGCAGTACGTGATGAACATTCCAGTTGGTCTTCTTGGGGGACACTTTGGTTTCCAGAATTGTCCTCCGGTGGACCTACTGGCAATACCTACAGGGTTCGTAAAGACATTTAGCCTTAAAATTCAAAGACTTTTCAAAGACCTTCTAACAGAAATCAAGAGCAAAATACGAAACTACAAATGTCGAGTAACAGCATGGACATGGCACAATTTCTTCTGGAGTTAGTCAATGTAATCAAATTCAAAACAGTACTTGAACAACTGCCTGGTTATGAGTACGTTTTAGACTTGGGATAAACAAATTTTCAATCGCAAACTTCCTTGGTTGCACATGTGTTTTTTCCCCTTTTTTTTATTGTTGTAAGTGTTCAACCCTTTGGATAGCAATCATGTTGATTTGGAGAATGGGTTAGCAGCAAAAAGTAAAAAAAACACTTAAAAAAAAAAAAAGCTAGCTTAAAATTTAGATTGACCCTGCAGTAACAGCAAATCAAGCTCCTTCAGTGATGTTTCTTTTTCTTGGACACCCTTTCGGATTGCATTATAGACTCTGCCAATAGTCCCATGCAGCCATGTTTCTCTACATCCAGTGCTTTTTTTGTCTGCAGACTTGCGCATTGAGTCGATGTCAGCCTGAAGTCTGTGTTATTTGGCCCTCAGAAATTTTAAATATTATTAACTCTTGTGGTATGCCCATATTAATATTAGATGAAGATGAATAAGAATTGCCTACCTTTGTTATTATTTTTCTTCCATTTAAGAAATCTTTAATATATAAAACTGTTTTTTTTCCGGCTCTAACGATTGGATTGAACAAACACAAATATAGAATTGTTCCAAATAAATACTTTACTTTGCTTTGACAGTTTTCCCAAACTTTCAAAGACCCAAGTAAGTTTTTAAAGACTTATAAAGACTTGAAAAGGCAATGCAATTTTTCCCAAACATTCAAAGACCTTTAAAGACCGTGCAAACCCTGTACCTAATGGCCCCCAGGGAATAGCCCAGGGACACCAAAGTGTCCCCCAAGGAGCATTTAACGGTCCGGGGCAGATCGGGTGTTACACCATGTTTTGTAAACATCCCACACTGAAGTAAGAATTTGGAGACTTCCTTAGCTTTATTGTTATAGTTGCAGTCCCTAAAGTAAATAGCAAGAAAATAGCTCTGTCCTGTGCCTATCTTATCCTATGCTATCCTGTAACTTGTCGTTGGGGAACCACAGATGATCGTTTAACCAGCGTGCTCCATCCTTCTCTGTCCTCAACAACCCTCATGACTTCGCTCAGTGTCAAGCCAGTCCATTCTCGAATGTTGTCCTCCCACCTCTTTTTCTGTCTCCCTCTTCTTCTGCCTCCTTGCACTGTGCCTTGCAGGACGGTCTTTGCAAGGCCTGATGCTCTGGTGATATGGCCATACTATCGCAGTTTCCGTTTCTTTATCCCTTTGAGCATGCCGTCATATTGTCCAATGGCTGGTGTGATGGTCTGTCGGACTTCGTCATTGGTGATGTGCTGGGTACAGGAAATGCTCAGTAGCACCTCATCTCCATGCTTTGTATTCTTCCGCTGGCATGACTCAGTTTACATCTGCGCTAAAAATAAACACTTCCTTCCAGTGCTTACAGCGTATTACTGCAGTCACAGTGCGTTGTGCTGTCATTTGCAGTTGCATAAATTTGGAAGCTACTAATTCTGTTGTTGCCCTGTGGGTTCGGGGCACTGATTAGAATAGACCCAACGTTTCCCGACGTGTTGTAAGAGGCGACTAACAGGGGTGATGTCAGCACGGCATCACTAGGTGAAAGCCTTCTACACAGAAGTCACCGGCCAGGATGGAGGAACCCAATGTTACTACAGATTCAACAACCACGTGCTCGGGGCCAAGGCGAGCCACACTGTATTCGTGGATATCGGCTGTGGCCAACAGCCTGGAGAGGATTGGGCCCTGCCAGGTCTTTCTTGCCCAAGACACACTGCATGATGAATAAAATCATTTACTCCATACCGGATCGTTCGTCGCCCGGATCAACAAGGACGGCGCCTTCCGTTGGTCACCAGGACTGAGGCGATAAGTGTGCTACTGATGGACAACTTAGCAAGATCCGCACCAGAAATAATATCGTCATAGGAACCTGGAATGTCAGGACCCTAAATGCGGAGGGAAAATTAGAAGAACTGGCCCACGAGATGGACCACTATCGATGGAACGTTTTAGGGATCAGCGAAATGCGCTGGAAAGGCATAACAGGATAACAGGATAACAGGAATTTATTTCGCCAATTGACATGTAATAGATACAACAATCGGAATATTACAGTGGAGTCCGGGTATAACGAATCTCAAGGGGGGGAATTTCGGGTTCGTTACAAGCGGGATTCGCTGTAGAGATTTGTACTGTAAACGGAAGTACACACCGGTGATGAGTACATATCACAACATACAGTACGTAGATCGATCTAGGCCTACAAAGTTTATCAACAATGACTTCATTCAAGGCTTTTTATAGCAGCCAATGACAGTTATGACTTCAAGGCCTGGTTGACCTATGTACGAACTGGCATGCTTCTGCTGCTGTTCGTTATTGGCGATGAGCCAATTGAGGCAAAGTAGGCCAAGGGAATACACAAAGTGTTCGTTACAAGCGGAGATTCGTTATTTGCCTAGTGGATTTGTTCGTTATAGGAAGGGATTAAATAGTAAGACAAAGAAGGGAGTGTGTCGGGAAATGGATGGTAGTACTCTAATCGCGGGTGTTCGTTATTCCAAGGTTCGTTATATGTGGACTCCACTGTATTTGGTGTTGGACAATGGCAGAATGTTTTAGATTTAACATCTCTCTCTTTCTCTCTCGTACTCTTTCTCTCTCTCTCTTACACACACGCACACATACCTACATACACAAATACACACATGTATGCACAACCACACGCACTCGCACAGCATACCCAACAATAACAGATAAACAGAAAGATATAGTAAAACACAAATGACTAGTCTAAAGTGATCACAAAAACATTCTAAATTATAGTAGTCACTGTAGTATATAGATATAGATGTACGAGCATGTAGGGAGAAGCAGGGCGTGCGCACGGCAGGGGGATCAGCGGTTGGAGGAGGATGCGGCGTTTAGAGATCTTACAGTTTGAGGGTAAAAGGAATCTTTAAAGCGGGAAGTGTGGGATCTGAAGGATCGAAAGCGGCGGCCAGAGGGGAGAAGTTCGAACAGGGGGTGGGCAGGGTGGGAAGGGTCAGAGAGGATCTTGTCGGCTCTGTTGAGAGAGTGGGTCGAGTAGATGGAGGCCAGAGAGGGGAGCTCACAGCCGACAATCCTGCCTGCCGTGCGCACAACCCGCTCCAGCCGGTCTTTGTCGAGCTGCGTTGCTGTTCCGAACCAGACCGTGATGGAAAATGTTAGGACGCTCTCCACCACGGCCCGGTAGAACTGGAGGAGAATGTCTTTGGAAAGGCCAAACTTCCTCAGCTGTCTGAGGAAGTACAGTCGTTGATGAGCCCGCTTCACGATGGTGTTAATGTTGGCACCCCAGCTGAGGTCGTCGGAGATGAGGGAACCCAGGAACTTGAACGAGTCTACTGTCTCGATGGCTTGTCCATTGATGAGCAGTGGATCTTTGGGGTCCTGGTTCCTGCGGTAGTCCACAATCATCTCGACTGTTTTGGAGGTGTTCAGTTCGAGGTTGTTGTCTTCGCACCACGACACCAAGTGGTCGACTTCCTGGCGGTATGTTGTTTCGTCGCCGTTGGAGATGATGCCCTCGACCGTGGTGTCGTCAGCGAACTTCACGAGCTGAACACTGTCAGCACGGGACACACAGTCATTGGTGAAGAGGCAGTAGAGGAGAGGTGAAAGGACACAGCCTTGCGGCGTGCCTGTGTTGAGAATTAGGGTTTTGGAAAGGTTGGAGCCAATCTTGACAGTCTGAGGGCGGTAGAGAAGAAAGTTCAAGAGCCAGTGACAGGTGGAGAGAGGAAGATCGAAGGAGCAGAGCTTGTCGAAGAGTTTCTGGGGGATGACAGTGTTGAAGGCACTGCTGAAGTCGATAAACAGGAGTCGAGCGTAGGACAAAGTGCAGAGCCAAGGCGACGGCGTCGTCCACAGACCGGTTGGCGCGATAGGCGAACTGAAGGGGATCCATCTTCTCCGTGGTGAGAGCCTGCAGATGCCGGAGGACTAGTCGTTCCAGCACTTTCATCACCACGGAGGTCAGCGCCACCGGTCTGTAGTCGTTGAGGGACGCCACCTTGGCCTTCTTCGGGACCGGAAGGTGAAACAACGACTGACAAAGGCCACAAGCTTTATTTCAGCGGTAGAGATGACAGGCTCAAACAAGGAGTTGGATTCTTGGTCCACAAGAACATTCTAGCCACTGTCATGGGTTGCCGCCCAGTCTACAGTAGACTCATTACCATCCGTCTAAGAACAGCCCCTTTCAACATCACCATCATCCAGGCCTATGCCCCAACATCAGACTATGACGACAGCAAAGTGCAGGATTTCTATGAAAATCTACAGGATGTTCTTGACCAAGTGCCAAAGAAGGACAGTCATAGTGGAAGGCAACTAGAATGCCAAGTTTGGTTAAAATGCGCACCACAACTGGGGAGACACATGTGGACCCCACTGCAACAATGAGACAAATGACAGGGGTCTGAGACTCTTGGAGTTTGCCAGATACAACAATCTGATACTGGCAAACACAATTGGTCTCCACAAAAAATCCAGACGATGGACATGGCACAGTCCCAGCGGGGAGCATCACAACCAGATCGACTACATCATGGTCAAGAAACGCTTCAGATCAAGCAACACATTGGCAGGACACGCACATTTCCAGGAGCAGACATCGGAAGTGACCAAGATCTCGTGATGATGTCTTTCCGGCTCCACTTGAAGAGAGTAAACATGGCAAAGTGCACTAGAATGAAGTTCGAACTGGACAAACTGCAAGACCCGGAGGTGGCAGAAATATTTCAGGCCACAATTGGAGGGAAATTTGCACCACTGCTCATTTTGGGTGCTGGTGAAGTAGATGTCAACATCATGACCACCATCTTCAACTCAGCTGTGACAGATGCTGCCACGGAGATCCTTGGAAAGCACCGGCCAAAGAAGAAGCTGTGGATCACACCTGAACTTTTGGATCTGTATGATAAACGAAGAGAGTTAAAAAAGAAAAAGAACACGTCACAGGGAGCTGATGCCTACCGAAAAAACAACAATGACATCCGAAAAGGCATGCACACAGCAAAGGAGAACTGGATAGACGATCAATGCCAGGAAATAGAGAACAGTCTGAACAAGAACAACAGCAAGAAGGCTTACCAGTGTGAAGCGGCTGACAAGTGTTAAACAGCCCAAGGTCTCCATGATCCAAAGCAAGTCTGGCATGTGCCTTACAGAAGAACAAGAAGTCTTGGACAGATAGACAGATGGGCAGAGTACTGCTCTGACCTTTACAACCACACACCAAACGGAGACCCATCAGTTCTAGCATGTCTAGAGAACAGAGAAGAAGAAGAAATCCTCCCAGAAGAAGTTGAGGCAGCAGTGCAATCGTTGAAGAAGAGGAAGTCAGCGGGAGTGGACAACATACCCACGGAACTGCTTCAAACAGGAGGAGAAGCGATGATTGACGCACTCACCATTATCTGTAACAAGATCTGGCAGAGTGGGTAATGGCCCACACCATGGACCCAGTCGCTTGTCATCTCTCTTTCTAAAAAAGGTAACCTTCAGGAATGTGAAAATTACCGCACCATCAGCCTCATCAGTCATCCCAGCAAGGTCTTCCTGAAAATAATACTCAACAGGTTGAAACCCCAAGATGAACAAACCATAGCTGAAGAGCATTACATTACATAATTGTTGCTTTAGGTCCAGCGGACTCTTCCGAACAAAATCAGGACCGGACAACCCCCAATCCGCATACAAGATCTGCTGGAACAACCCTAGTGGGAAAACTGAATGCCCTCCACCAGCCAGTCACTTTACAACAAAGACATCCCACGCAGGGGACGCTGAGGCTGCACTCTAATTTATCGAACCCCTGTTTACAAAAACAAAATAGAATACAAACATCATTATAAATTATCAACAAAACATATACATATAAAATGCCTACATTGCTAAATAATAACATCATAGGAAGCCCTAGTGACCACCTGGCAGAAAGCGTCCAATATTCCCAAGCTGATCCAACAGACCCCATACACAAACAAGGAGTCTTATCCCGGAAGAGTTTTCAAGAAAAAAGGTAGGAGACTGGGCTAACGAAGAAGACGATAGTATAGCAGATTGATAGTCTACAGAGCAGGAATGAGAAAGAGCAAATGAGAAAGACAGCGACAGTGGGAATTTAAAGCACTAAATTTCCAGAAAGTGGGGATACTATTTATACTGAAACCCCCGGCACCCCAACGGGGGTACTGTTGCCCCAGTGAATCGGTCATGCCTACAAAGTCAAGACAGGTTTTCAACTGGGGCTTTCACTTTTCCCTTTATAGGTTAGAACAATCTACAGTGGCAAGATTGCTCATGACCCCAAGGGGTAAGCTGAAGAGCAAGCAGGATTCAGGGCAGGGCGAAGTACCACTGAACAGATTTTCAACCTCATAATAATCTGCGAGAAATACCTACAGCACCAACAACCTTAATATCATGTATTCGTAGACTTCAAAAAGGTGTTTTACCAAGACTGGCATGCAGCTCTGTGGGCAACCATGAGAGTGCACAACATCAGCCCTAAAATTATTGAAGTCATCAAAAGCCTGTATGACAAGGCTACCAGTGCTGTCCCCCACAACAGTGCCATCGGAAACTGGTTCAAAACAACAATCGGTGTGCATCAGGGATGCCAGTGTTCCCTCCACACACAAAAATGAGAGTCCTTGGGACTCCCAGGTATAAAATTTTAAGAGTCCTTGTGCAAATTTTGAGAGTCCCCAAATCAGGAAAAAAAATGTAAAAACAAGTCCAAGCCTAACTTTTTTTCTTTTTTTTTTTTACTCTGTTAAAGCGTCACGTTAGATATCATAATCATATAAAACCAAAAAATTAAAACATGTATTAAACGTTTATTTAAGCCTGAGTCGCTTGGTTGATGTAAACTCCTTCAGAGCACCCTGCACAACAGCTTCTGGATCTGTACTTGATGTTGCTGTGGATGAACGGGTTTGGGGCCCAGTCAACCAAGTCAGAAGTGACATGATCGTGTATGATAGAATCAAAGAATGAATTCACGAAGATTTCTTCTGTTCGGTGAATGGATTGCTTGGAGGAAGTTTACAATGCGCGCGCATGCGATTTTTAAGGACGACAGCTCCCGACACAATCCTTAATCGTCTGCAATGGCAGTCTCAGTTGGGTTCTGATTCTGATAATGCCGTGAATTAGTTCGCCACTCGTTATTTGTATTTTTGACTTCAGCGATTAGAAAAAAATGTGTGCGTCCTGTGGACGCACACATGCAAATTTTTCTGCGTCATTTTTCATATTTTGTGCGTAATTGACGCACTACTGTGCGTAATCGGGAACACTGGATGCCTACTCTCTCCAACACTCTTCAACATCTTCCTAGAGCGCATCATGTCAGATGCCCTTGCAGATCACGAAGGCACAGTCAGCATAGAAGGAAGAGCAATCTCCAACCTTCGTTTTGGGGATGACATTGATGGATTGGCTGGAGAGGAACAAGAACTTGAACAGCTGGTACAGAGGCTTGACACCACCTCCAGAGCTTATGGAATGGAAATAATGGCATCAACACGGACATCAAAGTCCAAGGCCAATCCCTCAAAACAGTGCATAGCTTTAAATATTTAGGAGCCATTGTATCAGACAATGGGTCCCGACAGGAAGTCCTCTCCAAGATCGCACAAACAACTGCTGCCCTGGCAAGGTTGAAGCCAATCTGGAAAGACAGGACCATCAGTCTACATTCCAAGGTAAGGCTGCTGCGCTCCCTTGTCATCTCCATCTTCCTATATGGCTCTGTCTACTAAGTTGGTTCACTTTTTGTGACATGGGTGCCCAAAAATAAAAGTTGTCAAATACATACATTTTGTGGTTTATTTGAAAGATATGTATGTGTGTGATCATGCCATGCAGGTTAGAAGATAAGTTTTGACCTTATATGCATGTAGTCAGACCTTTAGTGTACACACTCAACGAAATGTCCAATGTAACACGGAAACCAAATAGTACTTAAAAACCAACAATATATATATATATATATAAAGTTGGCAAAGAATCTTTATTTATAAAGAGATTTGCTATCAAATAGATATAAGATTAAAAAGAAATGTTTACATTAGTAAAGAAGTTTATCTATTGATACATTATCAAGTCAATCAATTTTCTACAAATTTTAATCGTTAAAAGTTCTTTTATACTTAAAATGAAACAACCTGAAACAGCTACTACACATACAAATTGTGTATAATATTATAACATAATCACAAAATAAAAGTGAGATCTTACAGGTCTCTATTAAAAAAAATCTGGTTCTTATTTTAAAAAATAATGTCCAATGTAACACGGAAACCAAATTAAGCTTGACGATAAATTATATTCGGCTAAATAATATTTATCAAACTTGGCGTATCCAAATCAAGTCAAATAATAAATTTAAATAAGTTTACTTGTCACTGCTGTTTCAAAGAGCATTTTTATTTATTCATTAACAAATTTTGAACGGATCTCATCATCCATCGGAACAAGAACGGCAAAAAAAATAATGGTTTCTTGGCTTCTAATTACGTTAGACTAGCCGGAGATCTATTTTCATTAAAATAGGCACCACAGTCGAATTAAACTTATCCTAACAACTAAATAAACATAAAATATTACATAAACATGAAGAATCTTACTGTAAAGAGTCAGTTTTCTTGGTGACACTGCGTGCGTTGTCCAATGTAACAACTACGTGATACTCGGAAACCACACACAATGAAAAAGATACTCCGCGTAAAATGAAACCACGCGAGAAGGGACGAGTGTATATATCAATCCGATAATGAGGCCTACTTTACGTCATTAAAATAGTCCTACTAGGTATGCTTTGAAATAAGCAAAATAAATTTGTGTGTTGTCCAGCGTCACACGAAAATCCGGAAACGATGTCAACCGATGCTTTTCAGACCATCAAAGCATTTACATAACGACTAAATTGTTATTTGTAAACATTGGAATTCATTCATAACATCCCAACAAGAAAGACAACTCTAAAAAAAACATGTATTCTTGCGCTTAAGACGAAGATCAATTTTTGAAAACATTCTGCCTGTTTCGGAAACCATGCATTACGTTGGACAACCAAATTTACTCCGGCTATAATACACAAAATACAAAACAAATTGGTTTTGTAAGTACTGTGCATGTTTAAACTATTACTAATGAGTTAGATTATAATAATTTTACGTGTTCTATGACATCTTTATTTATGTAAACACTTAGAAGAAAACCCGGTCATTCTCATGTCACAAAATTAGGTCAAATTTTAGGCCACTTTCAGACATTTACAAAGCAAATACAAAGGTTCTATAGATATTTTCGTCTTGAAATTATTAATACTATCTCTCCGATCATTTTTAAATAAGATAATAGCAAAAGGAAAGGCAAATAAGCAGCTTGTTGTGATAAATATTATCTAGAAAAGCAGCACCCCTCGCGGTGTTCAGCTTTGTAGACAGACCCATATGCTTATGAAACATGGACCCTCACAGCAGATCTCCAACGAAGAATACAAAGCATGGAGATGAGGTGCTACAGAATACTTCTGGGCATTTCCTATACCCAGCACATCACTAACGACGAAGTCTGACAGACCATCACACAAGCCATTGGACAACACGATGACTTGCTCACAGTGGTGTAAAAACGGAAACTCCGATGGTATGGCCACGTCACCAAATCATCAGGCCTTGCAAAGACCATACTGCAAGGCATAGTGCAAGGAGGTAGAAGAAGAGGGAGACTGAAAAAGAGGTGGGAGGCCAACATTCGAGAAAGGACTGGTTTGACACTGAGCAAAACAATCAGGGTTGCTGAGGACAGGGAAAGATGGAGTACGCTGGTTAAACGATCTTCAAACGATGACCTCCGAGTTACGGGATAGGATAGGATAGGATAGGATAATTCTGTACCCCCATTTGTACTTTAACAAGAGTAAGTAGAAACAATTAACTTTACAACGACTCCAAACACACAGAAAAAAATGAAAAAACATTTTCCAAAATAGCAAATTATTTAAAGGAAAAATGAAGTTTTGCTGTTAAACAAAAGAAAATTTTTGTACTTTAAATACTGATTTTAAACATTCACAGAAAAATTGAAACCCGCTTACACTGTATGATAAAATAATACTAATTTACAAGTCTAGTGCACTTTAGTGAGTTTAAGTGGCCCAGTTACTGAGCTATTGGGAATTTAATGTCACTCATCAGTCAGGATGCCAGATGCCAGAAGTTAACCCCACTCTTGTCTAGCCTCGCATCACTGGAACCATTAAGATAACAATACCACAACTATGCAGATGTGAGGTACTGTCTGAGAAGTCTTTTTGTGTGTTCTTTCCAAAATACATAGTGAAATAATTACATTTGACCAAAAGGACCTTGTGTTATATTGTTCATTTTTATTGAAACTGTGATTTGACTTTAACTCTGTTCTATTCTTTTTAGAATAGAAGGTGGGAGTAAAGTATCAGTGCTGTGAAATGTAAGTTACAATTAGTGTTGACAGAACAAAATTCTGGGTGAATACTGACTATTTAAACTGATTGTGAAAATTTTTGTTCAGTGTGACTAAACTGTGATAAATGTCATTGGAGTATGTCTTGAAAACGGATTATTGCACAAGAGATACACTGAGTAGCTTCTTTCATCACTTCCTGCATTAAAATCCGCATGAAGGAAAACATTTCTGGTAGGCCGACCTTCTTCTAGGCATGTCTCTTAAAACATGTATGTATTTTTAGTCAAATTTTTTTACAAGAATTTAACAGATTGTCGAACATGCACCAAATTGGCATGATTTGCATGTACACACATAATCAATTAATTTACCTTTTTCTGCTTCAACAGCATGGTTTTGAAACATTGTCATGTTTGGCATCAATGTGTAGATCTTTATGTTGGCTACACAACTGATTAGGTACAAAACAGATCCGCACAACGCTGATTTATAAACCCTGACGAATAAAATCACAGCTCAGCCACTGCAGCCGCCTTATCAGCAGTTCTGACAGCTGGAGAAAGAGCAGAGGCCTCATGGGATTCCAGGTAGCTTTCTGTTTAAAACTAAATGGGAGCTTTGATAACGGAGCGTAAAGTTAAAGTTTTAGAGAAAAAAAGATCTCAGATTAATTTTAAGATTTCAACTTTTAACAAGTTAGGCTCCCTTATGTGAATACTTACCCAGGGTATATTCTTATGAATGGGGGTTACTGATGTTTAGAAACAAGTAGCTACATACAAATCATAAAGGAGAAGTATGAACTATGTACAAACCTGCCAGTGACATTTTCATATTTGGCCGCTGGAGGACAAACACAGTCAGAAGCATTAATATTGTTTCGGCAGAAAGTTAGGTCACTGCAGGTGTTGTTACTGCTGCATTCATTGATCAAATCATTTTCACATCTGTGCCCCCCAAACACTGCAAAATAAAAAAGATACAACTATAAAACCTGTGAAGCATAAAGCACAACTGTAAATGTTTAAGTGAAATTTGCTTCCTTTCAAATTATTTAATTTAATTTAAATCAATGCATTTTTATTACCAGTAATAATAGAGTTACACACACTCTGATTAAAAAAAAAAAGATTGGAGTAAGCAGCAATGAGTTTTGTGAAGTAAAGTTAATTCTTCTTCACTTCTTTCTGCTGCCTATCGCCTTCGTCATCATGAAAATTATTTAGACTTTCATACATAATTTCTTTATAGATCAGAATGTGCACACCAGTTCAACAGCACCTTTATCAACTCTATATTGGACGTTTGTCTGGAAGACATATTGAAGCCCAATCAACACTCTGTGCCTTATAGCCTATAGCTGCTGCTATCCAACATTCAGGGTTTCAGTTCTTACACACAAAACACTTAACAAAAATAGTAGTGAGCCCACTTCACATTATTCAAGGTGGAAACAAAACTTAAAAGTGTTTGAAATCTGTAGGTATGTACACAGGTCTGTCTGTAAGTTGGTCTGGTTAATACAAAACAGAACAAGACCCAACACTTTTTATTAACATTCAAAACATCTTAAGAAATATATGTTATACATTTTTTATCACTGCATCATGATCTAAAGTCAATGTATGCACATATAAGAAATTAAGAAAGGTTTTACCCACACAAAAAAATTTCGGGTATTAATTTTACTTAGGTGATGTATTTGTGCAAATTTTAATTGCTCCTAGTTCCACCGGCGCAGTTGTTAGGTATGAAGAATTAAACAAAAGGCACCTAATGTTAGAAGTACTATTGACAAATTTGATAGCTTGACATGAAGTCTGGTCCTAGCAGAGCTGATGGCATTCATTTAAGTTAGCAACATGTGGGTAATCATAATTTCCTTGTACTGCTTGGGAAACATTTCCTCGGATCATGTTGCATTCTCTCTCGGTTTTAAAAAAAAGAAGAAAAAAAAAGAGCAGTACTTATACATATACACAAATTTTACATATCTGAATGCCATGCCTACAATTCACCATTGAGATTGAATATTATTATTGGAGTCATGAACCAACTTTGGACAGCTTCAGTGACCCTTAACATTAAAGCAAGTTTGACCAAATTTGCATGGCATGTGCATGGCATGTTCATATCTATCATGCATGCATGAAAGGAGTCATAAATTCAATATCAATCTTATAAACAAGTGAAATTTTGCGAAATTTTTAAAATTGTTTAATATTTGCTGACCTTGTGACACTGACCTTGAAGTGAAGTCATTCATTCGCTAATCATTTTTTGAGATCCCATGGGTGTACACCAACCTACCAAGTTTGATAGTGATAGATGAATTAGGTTTTGAGAAATTATGCCACTTGCAAGCTTTGCACAGTTAAATGAACAATGGACAGACTGATAAAATTGTTTTTTTCAATATAATATTTGGGTTATTTATGACCCATTTCACACAGATTTGCAAAAATCTTGAAAAATAATTTTGTGTGTGTGTGTGGGCATATAGAAACAACGTTACTCTGACATACACTTGAAACTCTACATGGTTTATTTTGACTTTTTTTGACGGCCACGTTATTTTGATGTCAAAATATATGTTCCAGTAGCAACGGTAGAGTTACAGCTGTTTTAGGCTTAGGGTTAGGTTAAGGGTTAGGGTTAGGGATAGCTTCAAAAAATTGAAAATGTCAAAATAATGTCAAGAAAATGGGAAGTGTGTCAAAATAATGTATGTAGAGTTTCACAACAGTCATCACAACATCGTTTCTACAAAAATGTGTGTATGTGGGTGCGTGTGTGTGTGTGTGTGTGTGTGTGTATGAATACATTGTGCAGTGTAAATACATTGCTATGCAGGCGAGTCAAAACTATGCATTTTATAAAGTGTTATTTTCTTAGTGATATTGTGATTCGGCTTAACCAAAAAGAGCGAAAAAAACACCAGAATGATAGGCCACAATCTGAACAATCTGCAAACAAAATATTATCCAAATCAGCTGACCCAATTTTTAGATACAATGTCAAACGTGATTAGAAAATGGTGAAGCATAATGACCTTGAATTTTCAGAAAGTTTAAAATATATATATATATATATATATATATATATATATATATATATATATATATATATATATATATATATATATATATATATTATATATATATATATATATATATATATATATATATATATATATATATATATATATATATATATATATATATATATATATATATATATATATATAAAACACACTTAGCAATATTTAAAGTAATTACAAAGTAAAAATGATGAATTTTGGTTAATTATTCTTGAGATAATGCAAAAAGAGCATAAAAGTGAAATTCAGAGCAATGGATTGACTGACTGACAACCAGGCTGCTACTGAAGGACGGCTCAGATTTGAAGTGCTTGTCTACTATGTATACTATGCGAGCGTTGTGGCCAAGTGGTCTAAGGTTGGATTAACTTGCCTTGTCCACAGGCCAGAAACCAATGGTGCCTGACAGGTGTGAGATCGATCCAGCATCTGGGCGTTATGTTTCTCAGAATTATATTTACTTTCGACTCTGGCAACATCTTGGGGGTTTTCTCCAAGTACTCCGGTTTGCTCCCCCAGCAAAATTTCAAAAACATAACTATTATTAGGTAGGTTGGATGTAGGCGCGCCACAGGCTGCAACTACGCCTTCCACAGAGAAGGCGGCCCAGAATTTCCTGATAAAAAGGGACAATAAAGCGTTACCAAAAAAAAACAAAAACTCTACCATATCATTCCACACATTTTTTAGATATTGAGCAAAACGTGTTTACCAGCAAGTTGACTCCAGTGACCTTCACCTTTGCGGTAGTGAAAATATGATTGGACGGATGGCAGGCCACCAACCTGCATAATGTTTCTATGAAGTTTGGTCAAAATCTGTTCAGTTGTTCTTGAAATATGGCTTCCAACAGACCGATGGACAGACTGACATTTGGCTTGTTCTGATTCCCCATATTTCAAAGTATTTCCAGATAAGAATGAAAATTCAAAAAGTTAAGATATTGCAACATATTCTTATCTGCAACCTAATGATTGAATCAAAACTTCAATACAAAAATATCTATAGGTATAATCATTTTCATTAATTCTTATTAAACAAACAAAACGAAATAAATAAATAAAAAGAAAGAAATAAAAAATATGAAAGAGTGAAAGAAAGATATTACTTTTTTGGCAGTCACAGGTGTAGTTGTTATGACTAGTTTTACTGCATGTTCCTCCATTGTAGCATGGGTTGGATACACAGGGATTGATCTCAGAACTACAGTTATCGCCCATGTAACCTGAAAAATCACAACAGCATATTATAAACTAACATTAATTCAGGCAAAAATGCACTTTAGGTACATAAAGCAAATTCAGGCAGAAAATCACACATATAAAAATACTTCAAATACCCTGTCAAAATGAAGTAAGTCTTTTCCACTCCAAAATCTTCTCTGACAATGCTTAGTTTAGTTAGTTTAGTTTTATAGATTAACGTCCCCGGACACATAAGCGTATAGGGGACGGGTTCTGACAATGCAAATATGGGATGGTATTTATATCAAACTTATCTGCCCCCTAAGTTACCACTCACTCCACAAGTAAGATATCTGGTATTCAAGTCAGCCTGTTAGGGTCATGTGACCAGTAAATCAACTCGATACCTTATAGGCACCTAACCATAACTTATCGGGAGGTCACTATTTTCACAACAATACCATATTTCATAGTACTGAAACAACCCGATAAGAATTATGCCTCACATTCAAATTTCACCACAGTAATGTTTAGTTCGTCATAAACAACGCACAATCAGACTTAACAATTCTGAATCAACATGCTGACCAGCCTGTAACATGGCACTGTAACAAGCAGCTACAATGTGGCCACTCCCACACATGGTCGTGACGTGATGCAATTGTCAATCATGGACTGAACAGGTGAGAAAGGGCAAAGATATTGGCTAAGCACCTAAATGAACCAGAGGTACTATCGAGCCATGTGATGTGTTAATGTAAATTCCTTTTAAGTCAACAGATGAAGAAGCCAGTAAATGAAAAGTTGTCATCTCCTAATAAGTTCTAGCTGCCAATGTGAATACTGTCCCTTAATAAGGCTAAACAACACAAATTACAAGACAACTTTCGGGAAACAGATTAAATTTTAGTTATACAATTATTGTAAAAATATTTTTACTTCTGTGGATTGAAAAAAAAAGGATTACATTTCTTTCTAAAGAAAACATAATGACAAACTTTAAAGTATCATGTAAAGTGCTAGCAATAACTTCAATTCCCCCCAAAAATACCATGTAATGTCATTATTAAAATGTTGCTCAATATTGCAAAATGTGCTGCCCAATGGCAATTTTCTCTAATGACAAAAATACAACAAATTTTGAATCAAAATAGAGTATACCTTCAAGGCATTTGCAGTAACTTGTGTGGAACATTTTCAAAAGTATTCCTCCATTCAGACACATTTTGTCAGGAACACCAACTGTTGAAGAAAATGAATCATATCTCATCTACATGCAATGAAAATAAAGCAAGTGACAAAGACTCGAAAGAGAAAGTTTATGTGTGTGAGATGGGGTAAGAGGTGGGATGGGGAGTTAATAAATACTATTAAAAAAATTCAAATCCGAGAATAATACAGAATCATATTAAGCCACTAAGAGCTTCACTGTTCAAGAATAAATACTGTTCTGTAGTTAATTTCTACAAAATGCTGTATAACAAGCTTGATACATTGTTAACAGAGTATGATTCCCATTTGTGGTCAGCTCTAAATTGCTGTTACGTTGAAACGCGTACGAAAGTATGTCGAAAGCGCGCACGATAGATCTAATCGTTTCGTTTTGCAAAGTATTCAATAATGGAGTTTATTTACCTTTGATTTGAGTTTGCATTGTTGTTTGGAGAGGTTTTGTATAACGTTGATAATTTTTGTTGGTCGATATTGATGTAGAATATTCTGGATCTGCGTGTTTACTCTTGATAGAAATTTCCGGATGGATATCGAAGGTCGTGAATGTTCCCGGAAGTAGAGAAAATGTGAATGACGTAAGTCAGTGATGACGATCTTTAGTTCGATTGGTGGCAGTGCGTCATTTCTACCACGTACCAAATTGTTCGAGAAAAGAGAGAGGTTATTTAATCGTGTGCCGAGTTGCTGTTGAGAGATTGTTGTTGATAGTAAAGTTGTTGATAGTGATTTGGAGAGTTGCTGTGAAAGTTGTTGAGTTGAGTTGAGAACTGTATGCAGTTGTTGGTGTGTGCTGAATAAAAGTGGAAAACTTCATACGTCGACTTTGTGACTTGTACGCTGTTTGGACGGGTTGCGTGAATAAACGAATCTGAGTTACACAACTATCAGGAATTCAAGCATCGGGGCTGAATCAGATACTGATAAAGAAAAACACCATCATCAAACAGAGTGTAACATTTTGGGGGTCAAGCCGCGATTCACGCCATAGCCAAGGGTTCAACTGCTACAACAAGCAAGTCAACGTTACGAGAAGCAGTCATCGAGGGTAGCCGCCAACGAGTTGCGTCGGGAGGGGCCAACATACTGGGACTACATCACCGATAGGTTCGGGTTGACTGCAAGGGCGTGTAGTCGCCGAAGAGTTGCTTCGTGAGCGAACAACAGAGCGGGACTACGTAGCTGCCGCAGGACTACGTCGAGGGACAGTCTCGGAGCTACATCGCAAGTGTTACAGCGAGCGACGTGCGGACGTCGAGTCTACTTCAGCACAGGAGCGTATACATCAACACCAGCGTGGTGCAGCGTCGCATACGACGAGGACAGCGGGGCCTGCGTCAACGAAGGCGACTAGTGACAAGCATCAGCGCTACTGCAGAAAGCGTGCTGTTCTAGAACAGTCTAGAAAGGTACAGCACAGTCAAGAACTTTCAAGAAAAAGAACTCTACAGTCAAGAACTTTCTAGAAAAAGAACTTTCCAGAAAAGAACTTTCCAGAAGCATCAAGATGGCTGACTTCTGGCAGAAAGGGGTTGAACTAAATCTAAAAGGCAAACAGCTGACGGAGTACGTCAAATGCCAGGAGAGAATATTGCGTGAAGAAAGAGAAGAACAGCGAAGGCGCGAAGAAAGAGAATTGGAAGAGAAGCGTCTAGAAAAAGAAATAGAACTAGAACAGAAGCGTCTAGAAGTAGAAGAGCAGCGTCGCCGTGAAGAACAAGAATTAGAAGAGCAGCGTCGCCGTGAAGAAAGAGAATTAGAACAGAAGCGTCTAGAAATTGAACAGCAGCGGCAAGAAAAAGACAGAGAATTCGAGCTGAAGCGTCTTGAGTTCCAGCTAGAAATGGCGCGTATCCAGCAACAGCAGAATGCGCCACAAGTTATCAGTGACAACAAAGCTCCAAAATTGCCAGCATTCGTCGACGGGAAGGACCAGATCGACAGCTATCTGGCGAGATTCGAAAGGTTCGCCGAAAGCTCCAATTGGCAACCTCGAGACTGGGCGATTCGACTAAGTGCACTTCTGACAGGGCAAGCGCTCGAAGTTTACACCAGACTGTCGAACGATGACGCCAAAAACTACGACGTCTTGAAAGAGGCCCTATTGCAGTGCTACAACTTTACAGAGAAGGGCTACCGTAAACGCTTCCGTGAATGCCGGCCTTTGTCAGACGAGACACCAAAGCAATTTGTGGAGCGCCTGTCATCATATCTACACAAGTGGGTGGAATTATCAGGCAAAGGGAAGACTTACGAGAGTCTCCATGAGCTGATCGTGAGGGAACAATTACTCAACGCCTGCCCTAAGGACCTCGCGATCCACTTGGAAATACAAAAGTTGCCGACGCTAAAAGACGTTGCTGAGGCTGCTGAAAGATATCTCATCGCTCATGGGAAAACCCTGGGGCCACCCAGCGCGACGAAACATTTTCAGAAGGGAAGCCAGACGAGCCAGAGACAGACAGACTCCACGCCTCCTCCCAGGGAAGGGCATTCAAGAGGCTGTTTCACCTGCAACGCTACAGACCACAGAGCGGCTAACTGTCCTCAAAACAAAAGTAGCGGACAGCGGAGCAGTATGGACAATGCAGTGGCGGGCAACCGACAGAGACGTTTCTCCAATCAACGGCAAAACAGTAGATCTGACCATCAAGTGTGCGGCGGGAGCGTCATTCTTCCGAGTGAGACCGAGCGCGCAGCTACTCCCGCGGACGTGCAAGAGTGCATAACCGATGGCCAACTTCTCCTTGCCAACGGAAAATCCATCCCCGTCGTCGCCAGCGCAGCTGTGACCGTCCAGAACATGCCTGTTTCTAAGGGACGCGTCGGAAATCATGAAGTGACTGTTTTAAGAGACTCTGGCTGCAGTGGGGTCATCGTCAGAGAAGACCTAATCGCTAAAGAACAGTTCACTGGCGATTCAAAATGGACACTTATGGCCGACAGCAAATGTGTGAGAGCGCCAGTTGCGAAGATTCATGTCAACACCCCTTTCTACATAGGCGAAGTCGAAGCGGTTTGCCTGAAGAAGCCGCTGTATGATTTGATGATCGGGAATATCGACGGCGCGAGACGACCCGACAACCCCGATCCAGAGTGGAGTCCTGCCTCAACCCAACACGTCGAAGTTGTGGAGGAGGATCCATTGCCATTTCCCGATGGAGACCTTACAGAGCTGCTACGGGACAATGTGGTTACTCCGGCTCAGCCCTGCCGACCAGAGATCGTCGGTGCTGTTACTACCAGGGCCCAGGCCAAGAGAGACAAGACGTCTACGCCACTGAAGGTCGCCGACAACTCTAAAGCTGCCATCGTGGACAGAGATAAGCTGATTCAGCTCCAGAAAGCTGATAGCACTTTAAACAAGTACAGGAACCGCCAAGATCACGTGACCAAACGCAGTGGCATGGTCTATTTTGAGGTGAAGGCCAAGATCCTGTACCGAATCTTCCAGCACCCGAGGGTCAACGGAGGGAAACCACTACGTCAAGTCTTGGTACCGTTACCTCTAAGGCGCCAAGTGATGGAAGTAGCTCATGACTCTATCATGGGAGGTCACCTAGGCATCAGAAAGACGTCAGACAGAATCCAGGCGGTGTTCTACTGGCCAGGGCTTCATGCGGACGTCAGCCGTTTCTGCCGATCATGTGACATTTGCCAGAAGACCATACCTCGAGGAAGGGTCCCGAAAGTGCCTATGCAGAGGATGCCTCTGATCGACCGACCTTTCAAGAGGGTGGCCTTAGACTTAATCGGCGAAATAAGACCTCCGAGTGAAGAAGGTCATCGGTGGGTACTGACTTTAGTGGACTATGCGACTCGGTACCCAGAAGCAGTGCCGCTGAAGAAGATTGACACTGAAACTGTAGCAGAGGCACTGGTGGACATGTTCAGTAGACTTGGAGTGCCTGAAGAAATTCTGACAGACCTCGGGACACAGTTCGTCTCTGACTGTATGAAGGAGGTCAACAGACTGCTGAGCATCCGGCATTTGACTACGACACCCTACCATCCGATGTGCAACGGGCTTGTCGAGAAGTTCAATGCTACGCTGAAGTCCACCCTGAAGAAACTGTGCAGCGAGCAGCCCAGACAATGGCATCGCTATATCAACGCCTTACTTTTCGCCTACAGAGAAGTACCGCAGGAGTCCACCGGCTTTTCTCCGTTCGAGCTGCTGTACGGAAGAACCATCCGAGGGCCGATGCACATCCTGAAAGAACTGTGGACGAAGGAAGTGGACACCCCAGAGGTGAAGAACAGCTACCAGTACGTGTTTGAGCTACGGGAGAAGCTGGAGCAGACTCTCGAGATAGCCAGAGAAAACCTGAAGAAGTCCCAAGACTGTGGAAAGCACTACTATGATCGTAGGGCTGTGAACAGGAAGTTCAAACCTGGCAACAAAGTGCTGGTGCTGCTACCTACCGATCATAATAAGTTGCTGATGCAGTGGAGAGGCCCGTACGAAGTGGAGACCGTGGTGGGGATCAACGACTATAAGGTGAAGGTCGGCCAGCATTCCAAAATATACCACGCCAACCTCCTTAAGCTGTACGTGGAGAGGCCGCCAGAGACTGTACATGCAGCAACAGCAGCTGTGACCGACGACAGCTTTGACAGCGAAGAACTGTTGGAACTTGGAGACTTCCACAGCAAAGAAGGCATCGATGACGTTAAGCTAGGGCCAGGCTTGACGGAAGGTCAAAAGTTGGAGCTCAAGGACCTTATGGGCGAATTTCCCCATAGCTTCAGCGATGTCCCAGGCTCTACGACTTTGGTCGAACATGAAGTCTACACCCAGACCTTGAGGGAGCTGTTCCACCGTCCCGCAGAAGCCAACCTGACCGTGAGACCCAGCGAATGCATTCTGGGAGCTGACAACGTCGACTGCGTCGGACATCCGACGGAAGAAAAAGACAACGGAGGACGCAATGATTCCAGGGAAGCCCACGTGATCATCGTCTTTGACCCTGGGCCGATGACGACCGCAACTGACGAGGGCGTCGATTCCTTGCGAACGAAAGAACATTGACTGTGTGGACGAACTAAGAATATTGGTAATGACAGACTTGAAAATGAAAAACGTTGACTGGGTAAATGATCTGTGAACATTGACAGTATCCAGAAAGATTTGCAGATGAGAAACATTGACTCTGTGTGAATGAACTGTGAACATCGACAATATCCAGATAGACTTGCGGATGGAAGAACATTGACTCTGTGTATATAAACTGAGAACATTGACAGTAAATGAGACAGTCTGAAGTAAGTTTTAATTCTGTACATTGTTTGTGCATTACGTTTCAACGTTGTTGAAAGAAATTGGGTAAATTTCTTCTTGAGTGGGGGGTTATGTTACGTTGAAACGCGTACGAAAGTATGTCGAAAGCGCGCACGATAGATCTAATCGTTTCGTTTTGCAAAGTATTCAATAATGGAGTTTATTTACCTTTGATTTGAGTTTGCATTGTTGTTTGGAGAGGTTTTGTATAACGTTGATAATTTTTGTTGGTCGATATTGATGTAGAATATTCTGGATCTGCGTGTTTACTCTTGATAGAAATTTCCGGATGGATATCGAAGGTCGTGAATGTTCCCGGAAGTAGAGAAAATGTGAATGACGTAAGTCAGTGATGACGATCTTTAGTTCGATTGGTGGCAGTGCGTCATTTCTACCACGTACCAAATTGTTCGAGAAAAGAGAGAGGTTATTTAATCGTGTGCCGAGTTGCTGTTGAGAGATTGTTGTTGATAGTAAAGTTGTTGATAGTGATTTGGAGAGTTGCTGTGAAAGTTGTTGAGTTGAGTTGAGAACTGTATGCAGTTGTTGGTGTGTGCTGAATAAAAGTGGAAAACTTCATACGTCGACTTTGTGACTTGTACGCTGTTTGGACGGGTTGCGTGAATAAACAAATCTGAGTTACACAACTATCAGGAATTCAAGCATCGGGGCTGAATCAGATACTGATAAAGAAAAACACCATCATCAAACAGAGTGTAACAATTGCGGACACCTATTTTTCATGATGACAATTTTCAAGTGTAGTTTTCAGGTAAATTGCAATTTATAGCAGATAAACATTTTGTATAGTCGTGTTTACTAAGATCTGGACTGTCAATCCAAAACTTTTACTGAGTTGTTTAGGACTGAATTTATTTCCTAAATGAAGTCAACATTGCATTCTGTCCACAAATGCTGACCCCAACTCTTAGTTCATTCAACCAATGTTATAACAATTAACAGCTATTAAACGAAGCACATCTAGATATACAGAAAAGTGTTTGATGGTTGACTTGATACAAAAGTAACAGTCATGTGGGTAGTTACGATTGAGTAATGTAGACAAACTATGAGGTAAATGAAATTGTCCACAAATGGGAACCCCTACCTTATATATGACTAAATGTTGTAGCTCAGTGGTCTGGCTACATTTCAAATAAAGGTATTGTTTATAAGATGAATCTAATACATCAAATTAATAATGCCACACTAATACTATAATTTTAGTATTTTAAAAAATAAAGAAATTATTTCACTATAAATGTGTCCCGCTTTAGTGAAAAAAACAACTTTCAACCTTGAATGATATGACAAAACTTTTGAGACAATATGACAAAACTTGTGAGACAATATGACAAAACTTGTGAGACAATCAAGTTTTAGATTATATATCGATCAAAATGTGTTGTCTGGCCAACATATTATTTCCTGGAAATGCCCTGCTTGTACCAACATGCAAAAACATCCAGCAACTGCATTTTCTGCCTGTTAGGATGTCTGTTTCACTGGCCTAGCACAACTGACTCAAGTAAATTTAAACACGTTTTTAGCCCTTTCATGCATGGATACGATCTGATGAATGATGTAAACAATAGTACATAGTATGTACACACATACCAAAACAAAAAACAACAAAAACTAACCGCAAGTTGATCTGTTTTCTATTGTTGTAGTCTGATTATCAGGACACGCTGTGCACTGTAGATTCCCAGCACTGGCTTTGTTAAAGCCAATGGGACAGTCAATACAGCCACCACTGCTACTTGTATTGGTCAAGTATTTTCCTGCAGGACAGTCCTCTGTAACAAACGTCCATCTTTTGCTTTAAGACTTGTAGAAGTAATAACAACAGCCCCCTAAATAATAATAATAATAATAATAATAATAATAATAATAATAATAATAATAATAATAATAATAATACTAATAATACAAATAATAATAATAATAATAATAATAATAATAATAATAATAATAATAATAATAATAATAATAATAATAATAATAATAATAATAAAAGAGCACCAAAAGAAGACTAAGTATTACATACCTATACATGCTGTCTGATTTACAGCTCCTTCAGTCCAGTGAGTTGTATTTCCTGATCCACAAACTTTGCATGGTTCATACCAGTTTTTCCAATACTGATTTTCAGGACAAGCATAGCACTGAACAGGTGTAGGTGATTGTGTTGTTGCATTTGTTGTGAAGCCTTCAGGGCAAGGAGCTGAACCAAAATTCAATCCAAATACAATGCAATACAATACAATACAACTTTACCATCTGATAAAAACCAGTTTTGCCTTTAACCCCTACCATAGCACAACTACCTAACATTCATTAACCCATCTCTGTTCAATTATTTGAAAACATAACAGTCTTCAAAAGGTTATAAACATAACAATCCATGTTCAGGTTCATCTTCGTCGAATGTGGTGATGAAAATGAAGCCATTCGTTTCAGATGGGACAACAGGGTAAAAATAACTATTTATTTATTTATTATTAATTTATTTAATCGTTCTTATATAGCGCTTTTCCAGCTCAAGAGCTGCTCAAGGCGCTGGCCGATACAGGATCTAACTCAAGCCGCTCGAGACGCCCACCCGCAGCCTTTTGGCGCATGGTCTGACGCCCGGACAACTGAGCACAATCCTGGGCAGCCAGGGATGGGGGAGAAGGACCTAGGTGCATGCTGGGTGTGTTCCTGTCACCGGCACTCACCCGTCTAGGACATGAGCGTCAGGATCTTTAAAGTCCGTTATGATGGAATGTATGCGGCACAGACTAGACCTCGGTTTTATACTCTCATCTGAAGGAGTAGGAAACGGGAGTAAAGTGTTTTTCCAAAGGACACAACACAATGCCCCGGCCTGGGCTCGAACCCGGGACCTTCAGATCCGCAAGCCAAAGCTCTACCATTAGGCCACCGTTCCTCCCTATAATCAATATAACTATAGCGCGGATTTCGTCGTGACAACCAGCTAAATGCAACATATGATCCTTTTTAAAATTAAAAATAGACTGTCAAACAATAAAATGCAAGACAATTTGTTCATATGGCATTTGAGGGCGAGATTAATTATATTCTCAGTTTTACTTTGTTACGTTTGCTACACTTCTTCCCCTAAAAAACGTTAACAGAATGGCTGTGCTTCTTCTTTTTTAATTGGTTTTACTCATTAATTCAATTATTGGGTAATTTTTTTAAATATGCCATTATTCAAGCTTTTTTACTTCCCATTGCTATAATGCTCATCTCAAAGATTTGTGTTTTTCTTTATATTTATTGCAGCGAATTTAGCGTTACTTTGTCAGCACTGTTGGCAGTATGTTTCCTACGTTTGCCAGGTGTTGTTTTTTTTCATGTGTTTATGGTGTTTTCTTTATACTTTGCCCCCCAATGATGTTTTTTCACATTCCAAAGCCACGTGCGTCTTACTGAACATTTTTGGATGCGGTTTCCGCTCATGGGGGAAGCTGGAATCTTTGCATCACAGCTTAGGAATTCAGTCTTCAAAAAGGATATACCTAGTACCTGTTGCCAGTTAATGTTAACAAGTTCTCTTATCTTATTGAAAGTTAATGCATAGCTTCAAATATTTAGGAGCCATTGTATCCAGGATCGTACAAACAACTCCTGCCCTGATAAGGTTGAAACCCATTTGGAAAGACAGGACTGTCAATCTACAGTCCAAAATAAGGTTGCTATGCTCCCTTGTCATCTCCATCTTTCTATGCGCTAGCAAAACATGGACCCTCACAGCAGATCTACAACGAAGAATACAAAGCTTGGAGATGAGGTGTTACAGAAGACTTCTTGGCATTTCCTATACTCAGCACATCACCAATGACGAAGTCTGACAGACCATCACACAAGCCATTGTGACATGCTTACAGTGGTGAATAAACGGAAACTCTGATGGTATGGCTATCCCACCAGAGCATCAGACCTTGTACAGACCATCCTGCAAGGCACAGTACAAGGAGGCAGAAGAAGAGGGAGACAAAAAAAGAGGTGAGAGGACAACATTCGAGAATGGACTGGCTTGACACTGAGAGAAGTCATGAGGGTTGCTGAGGACAGAGAAAGATGGAGTACGCAGGTCAAACAATCATCTGTGGTGCCCCAATGATCTTCGAGTTACGGGATAGAATCATAGGATTAAGCCCTATTGTTTTGTCTAAACTGTAAACTTATATCACTTCTTGGCATATGCTATTTTAGGCTTGTTGATTTCCTATTTAGTTTTAATAAACATGAAGTGCCATGAGCTTTTGTAATTTAAAATCAGTTTTGCATCCCAGTTTGGTTTCAAAAGTTTCTAAGTCTAGCCATGGAAATTACATATTTCAGAATGCTTTGTCTTATTTCACAGTTAGCCTGTAGCAAAGAAGAGGCTGTTTGAAAACTATGCATTTATTTATATAAAGCCATGAAACTTTGGGAACTAGCAGTATCATAACCTGTTTTGTATGTATATAAATATATTAGGATATATTCAATGTTTGTTGTTTTTTTATTTTTTGAACACACCCCTTCCAAAGGGGCGATGCCCTGAATTTCTGGAATAAAAGATTCGTATTCGTATTCTTATTTGTACATATTTCAATCCCACCACAACTATGTTCAACTGTGCGGTTGTAAAAATCTAACACTGAATAAGATGCTTGCTTATAAATGTCTTTCTGTTTGATAAAAACATTTGTAACTCAATATTGCATATTGAAAAGATTTTCCAGATTAGGGAAAGCTTATTGTGGGACATTTGTAGTTTTGTTCATAACCACTTTTCATGCTTACTCAATGCAGCTTTGTCCCCTATATTCACTGTGTCCGGGGACGTTAATCTACGTACTGAACTGAAATGAACTCAATGCAAGTGCTCAAAACTCAATTTGAATTAAAACACATAAAAACAAATTTGTTGTCACATTATATAATTTGATAATCTATCTGCAGATGTATTCATATGCTGTGAGACCGTCATCTAAATCAGTCAATCTTTCAACTCAAAATTTGACCAAGACAAACTACTACACAGCTGCAAGCTGCAGACTGTTGTAGTTTACATGGCCTTAGCAGGAGGCTAGTTTCGCTACAGTACAAGAAACTGTTAATTGTATTGCTAATCTTGGTCTTGAATCATTTCAATGTATGTGCATTACCACTTTTTTGTTCAGCAAATTCCATGTAACCATTGCTGGCAAAGTGTCACCAGTTGATAATTTTAGATTTGTTTGAATTTTTTTTTAGACTGGACACATTGATGCCAACAATTTGTCGGATTGATTGTTAGTCTTTTTTAAAATAATTGTTTCTTACGAATTTAAGTTCTTAATGTACTATTTCGTCAACAAAAAAATATATATATAAAAGGATACAATTCTATTTTTGTGATGGTAATGCACAGAAGTCAGAAAAAGCACACATTGTGGGGTTTACGTTACTCCTCATATTGCAAATATAGTGGCTGAATTATTTCAGCTCTCAAAAATAAATCATGGCTTTTAGAATAAAGTCACAGTTGGCTAAATGGCACTTGCACTAAATGACACTATGCATTTTTCAACCTTTTACTGAGTGAATGTTTATAATTGCATTTTCTTACACATGTATTGCAATTTGTTGTACTACTGTCAGCAAAGCCTGTTTTAATTTCTCTGTTTGAGATAATAAAGTATTCTTGACTCTTGAGAACTGAGGAAATATTGCACTTGACCATACCTTGAAGTGAAAGCATACAACCACTGATATTTTTCGAGCGCTCATAAATGTACACCATTTATACACCAAATAAACATATTTGAGCTCTCATATATATATAGTTATACACACCATTTTACCAAGTTAGGTTGCAACAGTTGAAATCGATAAGTCATTGGACATTTTAAAGTTTGCACAGATAGATGGATGGACAGACAGACATTATTTTGCCAATGGTGAGTATAGACATTAAACTTCAATGTTGATTCAGACAGATGTATAATTTCTTGGATATAATTTTTAACTACAAAGCACTCATCTCATGCAGATTTGCAAAAATCTGGAAATCTCAGATATTTTGGCGAGTACATTCATAGATATACTCACAATGAGACAAGCATGGGAGTCAAAATAACCAAAACTTAATTACGCAAAAAGAAACACAACAGCAAAACTTCTTTTTTAGACTAGGGGCAACTTATTCTTTTCAATCTATTTCTAGTTGACAAAGAGATAGAACAACATATACACACCAATACACTGGGCTTCTGAAATCCTGGGTGAGCGTGAGTATAAACCACCATGTGGACAGTCCACCCCACCACTAGTATCTCCTGCTTTTGACTGGTATTTGCCAGATGGAACTTCTTGACACTGCAGGCTTGTTGCATTTTGGAAGTAGCCAGGTTCACATTGCACTGAAAATTATGAAGTAACATTTTTATCACAATGGTAAAGGTTTTGAAATATGAACACTTTATCATATCTTTATATTTCTCCTCACCCCCACCCCACCCCCTTCCTTTCCCTCCTCAAGAAAAATTTCAAGGTGGTGATGTGTAATATATGGGTGTGAGTGTGTGCATGTGTGGTTTTTTTTTTTTTTACTAGGAATGGGTGTTTGTGTGTGTGTGGGTGTGTGCATGTGTGTGTGTGTGTGTGGAGGTGGTGGTTAGACTTTAAATGTGATACAATTGTTTTACAATTTAAATGCTCTGCATATGAAAATATTATAATCAAGCCCTCTAAGTATTAGACAACCGTTTTATTTATGTGTTGAAGGCACTTCTTACACACTTGGAAAATTATAAATTAATACATATAATTAGTAACTAAAAAAAAATAAAAATATGTGCATCACATATTATTTGAGCGTGAATCATTTTGTTATTAAATACAGCGAATGATGTGCTCAATAATAACACAGGAGATATCAATATAATAATAATACCAATAATAATATTTATAAGGAGCTTTTCCTAGTAAGGAACAGTTCAAAGCCTTCCTTCACACATTCACACACTCATTAAACATTAGTACAATAAATATACTGATATAGAGAATGACAGAGCAGGAAAAATCAAAGCGGACTTGGGGAGAGGCAGTAATAAACAAAGACGAAAGTGATTCCCCACACGAACACAACAGGCGCACATACACACACCCACACACACACACCCACACACACACACAATGGATGAGGCAATATGGATGAAACAGTTTGAAGGCATAACAGATCAGAAGATGACTTTAGAGAAAATAATGAGCTTTGAGGTTTGCTTTGAAGGTGTTGATATTCGGTATGCTGCAGAGAGAAAGTGGTAATGAATCCCAGGCAGTTGGTCCAAAGACAGAAAAAGATCTAGAATCAACAGAAGACAGTTTGTGGCGAGATATCCTGAGAAAGAGTGTGTCGGATGAAGTGTGCAAGTTGCGAGATGGAATGTAGCATTGGACATCATTGGCAAGGTATAGAGCGGAGCCATGGAGACACTTGTAACAGAAAAGACAGGATTTGTGAAGAATTCTTTTGAGGTCTGGGATGCCAGTGAAGTGAGCGAAGAAGTGGAATGATGTGGTGAGATTTTTTTCTTTTTGAGAATGAAGCAACCAGAACCATTTTGAAGGCATTGCAGATGATGGATTGAAGAAGCAATCAGACCAGAAAGAAGAGAGTTGCAACAGTTAAGTCGAGAGAGAATGAAAGACGTCACAAGTTTAGAAGTTGCATCAATTGTCAGGTATTAATGGATAAGTCCCATGTGGCGGAGTTGGTAGTGACAGGCTTGACATATTTTGTGGATAAATCTGACATATCAAGGTTATTGGCCAGGATGACACCCAAATTCCTCACAATAGGTGAGAGTGGGATGGTATTATGACCTGGAGCTATTGTGTCAGCAGGGTTCGTACTGAATCAACAAAACAAAATTCCCAACCTTTTCCCAACCTTTTCCCAACCCATGAGTAAAATTTCCCAACCATAGTCGGCATATAATAAAGATCAGATATCGAAACAAATTAATTTTTTAAAAAAAGCTTTAGGAAAAATCTTTTTTTTATTTGCAGTAAGCTTAAAATACACCAAACTTTCACTTAATGAGTTAATCCAAAACGTTCAAACAAATTTTAAAAAAAATTATAAAAATGTCTAGTTTTATATACTGTAAGCTTAAAATTTACAAGATCACAATCACAATGAAAGCCATGGTTATATTAGATAGAAACTTTCACTTAATCCAAAACATTATTGATTTAAAAAAATCTTTTTAAAAAAGCTTAAGAAAAATGTCTTGTGTTATTTGCAGTAAGCTTAAAATTATAAAATCAATTTACATAGTCAACATCATACTCATCACAGACATTGTAGGAGAGCCTGGCTCTTTTCCGCTATGTCTTTATTTACACTGGCTATTTCAGCCTTCTTTTTAGTTGCCCTTCGTCTCAGGGCATTAGATTGAGAGAGCAGAGATAGAGCACTAAGTCGTTCCGCTTCATCAGCCCTTGCTGCAGCCTCCAAACTAGTGATGTCCTCTTGAAGGCGCTGTCTCTTAGCCTTAAGCATATCCACCTCCTCAGTCGCAGCCTTTCTTTTTTGTGCTCTCATCTCTGTGGCATGTTTCTCCCTCTCGTCCTCCAGATAGGCATGGTACTTACTCCTAGATGAAGATGCATATACCAGCATCTCTTTAGTTACTGCAACTTTGTCAGGGCCACCAGCTCTTCTTATTTTATCTAACACCAGCCGCCTGGCAACTAGATTATTTTTCTTTAGGTTCTCCACCATGGTCATCTTGTTAATGCTGAACCCCCTCTCTACTGTCGCCTGGCCATGGCTGAGGATCAGCAGCTGCTGGACTACATCCCAGAGAAGAGAGAACTCCTTTCGACCAGCCAGATGTTTGAAAAACAGTTCATCTACTCGGTCATTGCTTGGGTCGAAGTTTTTAAACTGTAGTATGCTGTTTTCTGACAGCACACTTTCACGAAATCGCCAGAACTGGGACTTGATTTGATCGCAGTTGACTTCTTTTACTCTTCCAGCATCACAGAGAATTCTTAGTGACAGCTCCAGTTGTTTCAAATTCAGACAAGCCTTTTTCTGACAGAAGCAGCTTAGGACTCATTCATGCTAAATTTCTAACAATTTGATATTTAATTGGGGCTTTGTCCATGATCTTTTTAACTATAGCCAGGAGAAAATCACGGCATTCCATCTTAAAAGTTTGACAAGCCTTTTCAGTTGCCCCATTCTTGATGGTGGTTTTTGAGCATGTAATTGTAAATGAGACATTAAAGATTCCGAGAGAATAAGAAAGAAAATATTTAATAGCTTTGAATTTAAGAAAATAAATAAAATATTATTTTAAAAAATAAAAAAAATATTAAAATCTTTAAAGGTCTTTAGGAAGATAACTGTGAAAAAAACAATCTGCCAGAAAAGGGAGGTAATTCAAAAACCGTTCCCTAAAAAAATTAAGATTTCAAAGATAGTTTTCTTTATTTTCAAAATTGTATGCTATAATAAATTGAATAATGAATGTTAACAAATAATTATAACAATTTTAAAAAAGGTCAAAACTAAGTATTATGAAAATTTCTTATGGATTTGGATAGAAAAATACGTGTTTCTTTATGCAAAATTTTATGGTCAGTGCATGTGTTTGACATGTATGAAAAAAACCAAAAGTATGATGAGGGCTCTTTAGCCCAATTTTATTGTCCTTAACGCTCATGCAATAGGACGTAAAGCCTCATTTTTCCTTCCTTCTTCCAGTCCTGGTCTGGTAAATATCTATGATGAGGGCTCTTTAGCCCAATTATATTGTCCTTAACTTTTTCTAAAATATAGGACGTAAAGCCTCGTTTTTCCTTCCTTCCTTCCAGCCAAAACGAATTTTCCCAAACTTTCCCAACCTGATGCCATTTTTTCCCAGACTTTCCCAACTGGGAAAAGGGTACCTCAGTTTTCCCAAACTTTCCCAACCGCGTACGAACCCTGTGTCAGTGAGGGTGGAGGACAGTTTTTATGCTTAGTGCCTATGACTTCTGTTTTGTCTGCATTGAGTTGTAATTTATTTGCTGTCATTCAATTCTAGATTCATGAGAAGCAGTCGGATGAGGTTTTCAGAACAGAGGGGAGATTTTCAAGAGTCACCCCGTTGCTAATCTGGGTGTCATCGGCATATTATTGATGGTCAACACTACGTTCCTGAATGACCTGAGACAGTGGTGGTTGTACAGAGTAACAAGAATGGGTCCTAGAACTGATCCTTGCAGTACGCCACAGGTAAGCTTTGATGGAGCAGAAAAGTTGTTGTTGACAGAGACAGTTTAAAAGCAATCATTGAGGTAGGAGCAGAGCCAGCTGAGAGCAGCACCTTTGATGCCGAAACTGTTTTCAAGCCAACGAAGGAGAATGGAATGGTCTATTGTGTCAAAAGCAGCAGAAAGATCAAGAAGGATCAAGAGAAAGAATTTTTCAGAATCAGTGGCTGAAAGGAGCTTGTTGGTGATATGCAGAAGAGCAGTTTCAGTAGAGCGGTCAGGACATCAGGCAAACTGGAAAGGGCAGAAAAAGTTCTTAGAGGCCAGATGGTTATTGAGCTGCTTTAGTACAATTTTTTCCTAAAGGTTTGGACAGGAAGGGGAGGTTGGAGACAGGACAGTAGTTCTTAAGGTTTTCTGGATCAAGGTTGGCTTTTTTAAGAAGAGGGTGGATGATGGCAGTCTTAAAACAAAGTGGGACAGAGCATTGTATTAAATTATATAGTACAGACACACTACGCGCGTTATTTTAAGTACTGACATTAGAATTAGAAAGTTTTTTTTTTTAAAATTATGTGCATATGATTGTGTGTACAACATTTTATACAATCATAAGGCCAGCATTATTTTAAATATTTACATTAGAATTAGAAGTTGTTGTTTTTTAATATTATGTGCATGTATCTTTACAAGAACTGAAATAAACTGTTCTCATATAACAATAAAATGAATGATTTTAAAATTATTGGTAGTTGTTGGCTTGAATTTAGTATGCACAATATAACTTTCACCATTTTAATTTCATTTACACTCTATGTAGTTTGGAAATTAATGTCAGTACCATCCTCGTGTTACAATACAAAACAAACCAAAAATGAGACCCAAAAAATCTGTTTTTTCTGTATAAACCAACAAAAACAGACCTTACCGCATTTATAATCAGATCCAGATTGCAACAGGACATAGCCAGGTGTACAACTTTGGTGGTTGCCCAGCAAACTTTTTGAAGTCAACGTCAGAGAATAATTCTTTAAACCACAGCTGACACTGGACAAATTGAAAGCAGTTCCTGATGCAACCATGTTGTTGAGTTTGGTTCCACAATAATCCAGAGTACTTTTTATGTCATCATTGTATGCAGGATCAGCATCACCAAGGTTTGTTAGCCTCAAGGTAATTACTGCTATCAACTAAAACAAACAAAACACATCCCAAATAAAGATGTTTCAACATAATTCAGACTACCCCTACTATATTTCTGGCCTGCACGGACATTCCTCCCTAACCCCCACCTCCTCTCTAGTTCCAACACCAGAGAGAGAGAGAGAGAGATTTTATTGAATAAACACAAAACAGGTTCATTTCAATGGGAAGGATGGGGTGAGGGGTTCAGCGTGATTGTGAGCATACGAACTCACAATTATAAAATGACAACATATACAAATGAATATAAAATTACCAAAATACACACTTATTTCACTGTACATTCCATATCGTCGGTGTCCATTCAAAACCTCGTATGTCCCAAAATACAGTTTTGAGAAAAATGAAAAAAAACTGTTTTAAAAAATCAGGTGTCACCAAAACAAATGGTTTTAGTATAATTTGCATTCAGTATTGAACAGGAAATTTGGCAGTAATAGTGGCAAGATTAAGAGTGCATGCTTGTTTGAGTAATAGACAAAAATGTTCACATACGAGGTTTTTACTATTTTGTATGAGCTGGAAGGAGCAACTTACGAGGTTTTGACTGTTTTGCTTGAGCTTGAAGTTGCAAGTTATAAGGATTAGTCACAATAGCAAACAACAAAGGAAACATTAATACAAAATAAAAGACCGAAAAATGCAGTTGAAAACATTGTCAATGTTGTTTTATTCAATAATGCAGACACAACCCTTGTCTTTACAAAATTGAAATAGGCTAATAGGCCATTGATAGATTAACACTTAACACCCAGCAATCAATGAACGCGTTGTTGCATTCATCACTGACATAATAATGTCCTTCTGACCAGTACAAGCCCTGTACTTAAAGTAGCACGAAGTCCTTTCTCGGAAATTTCCTGTGAAATGAATTATAAGATGTAAGCTAAGTAATACATGACACTTATGTGAAGTTTTTATTACCATAACATAACAGTCTAAATGAACTTTTATTACCATAACATAATAGTCTAAATTAACTTTCATTAACGTAATAGTCTTAATTAACTGTAATTACCGTAACAGTATAAATGGACTTTTATTACCATAATAAGTGAACGTTTACTACCATATGTCTAAATGAACATTTATTACCATAACATAAGCCTAAATGAACCACCATCGGCACATGGAATGTTCGGACCATGTACGAATCAGGAAAGACGGCACAGGTAGCAACTGAGATGAGGAATAATGACCTGACCGTGTTAGGCATCAGCGAGACACGATGGACCCAAGCTGGACAAAGGCGACTGATGACAGGAGAACTATTGCTGTATTCCGGGCACGAAGAAAACGATGCACCCCACACGCAGGGAGTAGGCTTTATGTTGTCCAATCAGGCACAGAGGGCACTTATAGAATGGGAGGCCCATGGCCCCAGGATCATCACAGCATCCTTCCGTACCAAGATGAGGAAGATCAAGATGAACCTTGTCCAGTGCTATGCTCCACCGAACGACAGGGAAGAGGATGTTAAAGACCATTTCTACAGCAGACTACAGAAGATCCTTGAGACCTACCCAGACAAGGACATCACCATCCTCATGGGAGATGTCAATGCCAAGATTGGGTCTGACAACACCGGATACGAACCAGTTATGGGCACCTACGCCTTAGGAGTAATGAATGAGAATGGAGAGATATTTGCGGATCTGTGTGCACTCAACAACCTAGTCATCGGAGGCAGCATCTTTCCTCACAAGCGGATCCACAAGAGTACATGGGTATCTCCAGACAATGCGACAGAGAACCAGATCGACCACATCTGCATTAGCAAGAAATTCCGAAGATCCCTGCAAGACGTTAGAGTGAGTAGAGGAACAGACCTTCAGATAAGAAGGCCTACGTGGATGGACTGGCGGCTGAAGCGGAACAGGCAGCGTACAGCGGCAATATGAAACAGTTGTACGACACCACTAAGCGACTCTCCGGAAAGTTCAGCAAACCAGAAAGACCTGTTAGGGACAAGCAGAGAAACACCATAAACAGTATAGACCAGCAGTTGAACAGTCCGACTATCACTTGGTGGTGGCGAAACTGAAGCTGAAGTTGAAGAGGACATTCGTCAGGCAGAAGAATGAAGTACAACATCAGCCTTCTGAAAGACCCAAAGACAAAAGAACAGTTTAGTCTGGCGCTAAGGAACAGGTTCGAAGTGCTTCAGGAATTATTTGAAGAAGAAGAAGACAGTGTACTCAACAGGTGGCAGAAAGTGAAAGAGACACTAAGATCGTCATGCCAAGAAGTTGTGGGGCCAAAGAAACATCAACAGAAAGAGTGGATCACAGCAGAGACCTTGGTCAAGATAGAAGAAAGAAAGAAGAGGAAGGCAACAGTCAACAACAGCAGAACCAGAGCAGCTAAGGCCAAGGCCCAAGAAGACTACACAGGAGCCCATAGAGAAGTGAAAAGAAACATCAAAAAAGATAAGAAGGCCTACGTGGATGAACTGGCGGCTGAAGCGGAACAGGCAGCGTACAGCGGCAATATGAAACAGTTGTACGACACCACTAAGCGACTCTCCGGAAAGTTCAGCAAACCAGAAAGACCTGTTAGGGACAAGCAGGGAAACACCATGAACAGTATAGACCAGCAGTTGAACAGATGGGCTGAACACTTTGATGAACTTTTGAATAGACCAGCACCAACGAATTCCCCAGTCATTGAACCAGCCAATGTGGATCTTCCAATCAACTGCGAGAAACCGACCATGGAAGAGATCAAGAAGGCCATCACCCTGATGAAGAACGGAAAGGCCGCTGGACCAGACGATATCCCAGCAGAGGCTCTAAAAGCGGACTTTGAAGCATCAGTGGAGATGCTGTACCCACTCTTTGAGAGGATCTGGGAGGAAGATGTTCCGGCAGACTGAAAGGAAGGTTACCTGATCAAGCTTCCCAAGAAAGGTGACCTCAGCAACTGTAAGAACTACAGGGACAGGGGCATCACACTTCTATCTGTGCCTGGGAAGGTCTTCAACCGGGTCCTTTTGGAAAGGATGAATGATACTGTCGACCCACAGTTACGAGACGAGCAGGCAGGCTTCCGACAGAATAGATCCTGCACGGACCAGATAGCAACGCTCCGCATTATCGTGGAGCAGTCCCTGGAATAGAACTCGCCATTGTATATCAACTTCGTCGATTATGAGAAGGCGTTTGACAGCGTGGATCGAAATACCCTCTGGAAGCTCCTTCGACACTACAGCATCCCGACCAAGATGGTCAATCTGATCAGGAACTCCTATGACGGCATGTCCTGCAGAGTTATCCATGGCGGACAGCTCACAGACAACTTCCAGGTGAAAACTGGAGTCCTAAAAGGATGCTTGTTGTCACCTTTCCTCTTCCTCATCGCCACAGATTGGGTTATGAAGATGTCCACCAGGGAAAGTAGGAACGAATATGAAATTCTGTGGAACCAGCTCGAGGACCTGGACTTCGCTGACGACCTTGCTCTTCTTTCCCATAGCCAACAGCAGATGCTAGAGAAGACAAATGCAGTGGCGGCCACATCGTCGGAGGTCGGCCTCAACATCCACAAGGACAAGAGCAAGATCCTGAAGATCAACTCCATCAGTACCAAACCAGTCATCGTGAATGGAAGTCCCTTGGAAGAAGTGCAGTCCTTCACCTACCTGGGTAGCATCATTGATCAGCAGGGCGGCACAGATGCGGAAGGCTAGGATCGGCAAAGCAAGAGCTGTCTTCATTCAGCTCAAGAACATCTGGACCTCCAGAGAGCTGTCTTTGGCCACCAAGATACGGGTATTCAACTCCAATGTGAAGTCAGTCTTACTGTATGGAGCAGAGACATGGAGGACAACCAAGACCATCATAAAAAAGTCAAGTCCTTCATCAACAGTTGCCTCAGAAGGATTCCCCAGATCCGCTGGCCCGACACCATCAGCAACGCCAACCTTTGGAAAGGACCCGCCAACTCCCTGCTGAAGATGAAATCAGGAAAAGGAGATGGGGCTGGATAAGGCATACCCTACGCAAACCAGCGACGAACGTCACCCGCCAAGCGCTGAAGTGGAACCCCCAGGGAAAGCAAAAGAGAGGACGTCCAAGGAACACCTGGCGACGCGACCTCGAGGCCGACACCACCAAGATGGGCTTACACCTGGAGTCATTTAGAAAGAATGGCATAGGACAGAGGACTCTGGAGAGCTGTTGTTGGCGGCCCATACCCTGGCAGGGGTGACGGGCATTAAACTAAAAACTAAAAACACACAATATTATTCTGTATTTTGTAAATTATTTTGAATTATGCCACAGTATGCCTTTGACTGCACTCATTCAGTGTCAGATTTAGTCACAGAGTGTGATATAACGTGCCTGTTCGTTTATTCCTGAAGAGTAATATGAAGAAGATCTGGACGATATCAATCTAGAAGAAATCATGATTGAATAAAATGACAACATGTATCATCAGTACTCACCAAAATGTAGAAAAACTTACCAGAAGCAGCTGACATTTCCACGATGACAATAACAAAAACCGCGTAAGTGACGTCAACTCAACTTCTTAGCGCGTCATTTATTTGAATGAAACCTCGTAAGTTGAGTTACAAGGTTTTAGAAATTTATTCCAAATGATAAAAACCTCGTAAGTGAGATACGAGATTTTGATACAAATCGTTTGACCTGTTGGGACATACGAGGTTTTGATATTTTGTATTACTGATGCTTTCTAACTGAGCTATGAATTCCGAGCTTGTGATAAAAAATGCGCAAAAATTCAAGGGACATAACCATGAAAAGATTGCAAAAACTACTTTTTCGGAGTTACGAGGTTTTGAATGGACACCGACGATATTCAAAGCTTACAGATGTAACAAAATTTGTTTCAAAATACAAGAAAAATAAAACACACACGAGGTAGAAGACTACAAAATTCCAAACTAAGAACTATACAAGATGACAAAATACAAATTACAGCACAAAAGGCAAAAGGAGATTTACAGATACCAGTCCGAATTCTTTGTCTTTCTTTCACCGTCATCCATTCTCATTTATTGTACCCATCTACTTTTCGTCAATCCTAGATTCTCTCCTTCATTCTGTCACCCATTCTCGTTACATCAATCAACAGGATTTGTTACATTTTATTTGCCCATCTATCTTTAAAATCTAATAATCTAATACTTACTCTCTCTCTCTCTCTCTCTCTCTCTCTCTCTCTCTCTCTCTCTCTCTCTCTCTCTCTCTCTTTCTCTCCCCGCTCCCCCCTCACCACTACAAAATTAATAAATCTGTTTCGACAGTCAAATTTCAATAAGTTCTAAATACAAACAAGAAACAACATGAAAAGTCATGACTCCCACCCAAGTTCCTGTTCAATCCAAAACTCTACTGTAGCTACTCTCTTTCTGAGTGCTTTTATACAAAAATCTGGATAGCTCGCACACACTGGTTTCATCATCATCACTCATAATGGCAGAAATGTCAAAACCAGTATCATTGTACTTTTCAAATATTGGCGACTTGGTCTTTAATTCTGTATATGCGGGAAAAGCTAACAAGAAGTGAGATTCATCTTCAACATCATCTTTACATTACTGCACACATCAGCTGTTGTGGTGTTACCACTGAACTGATCTGTATCTTTGTCTGTGTATGGTGATCGGGAAGATGCCGAATAAAAACTGGACATAGGCAATTTTAAAACAGAGTAGACGGTGACAGTCTACATAATGTTCAAGTTTAAACACCCTCTTGAACTGAGCATAGTACTCAAAGTGCTTGCTAGAAAAAAGAGTGAGTTCCCAGTCACTTGTGAATCGATGTAAAAGCCTTTCTCTCAAGGAAGCCAAAATGATTTGACGTCACCAACACTTGCTGTTGCCATGCTTCAACAAAACAATTGTCTAACAATAAATTCTTCAAATGAAAAACCCAGCATTTCTTACCAAAGTCACAAATTGCACAAAGCATCAAATACGCTTTACAGGGAAGGTCTTCTCTGCACTTATTTCCATTCCAAAGGCTTTGGAGTTGGTGTTAAGCCTCTGTACCAGCTGTTCAAGTTCTTGTTCCTCTCCAGCCAATCCATCAATGTCATCCGCAAAACGAAGGTTATTATTAAGCGAGCGTTGTGGCCAAGTGGGCTAAGGCGGGACTAACTTGCCTTGTCCACAAGCCAGAAACCAATGGCGCCTGACAGGTGTGGGTTCGAGCCAGCATGTGGGAGTTATTTCTACGAATATTATTTACTTTCGACTCGGGCAACGTCTCGGGGGTTTTCTCCGTGTACTCCGGTTTGCTCCCCCAGCAAAAATTTCAAAAATTCACAAATAATGTTAGGTAGGTAGGGTTTAGGCGCGCCACTGGCTGCGACTACGCCTTCCCCGGGGAAGGCGGCCCAGAGTTTCCCGATAAAAAGGGATAATAAACAGCAGCAAAAAAACAACAACCAAAAAAAAAAAAAACGAAGGTTGGAGATTGCACTGCCCCTTATGCTGACTGTGCCTTCTTGATGTGCAAGGGCATCTAACATGATGCGCTCTAGGAAGATGTTGAAGAGTGTTAGAGAGAGTATGCATCCTTGATGCACACCGATTGTTCTTCTGAACCAGTTTCCCATGGCGCTGTTATGGAGGACTGCACTGGTAGCCTTGTCATACTGGCTTTTGAGGAATTTAATAATTTTAGGGCTGATGTTGTACACTCTCATGTTTGCCCACAGAGCTTAATGCCAGACTCGGTCAAACGCTTTCTTGAAGTATACGAACACATGATATAGATGTTTTGGTGCTGTAGGTATTTCTCGCAGATTATTTTGAGGCTGAAAATCTGTTCAGTGGTACTTCGCCCTGCCCTGAATCCTGCTTGTTCTCCAGCTATGATTTGATCAGCTTGGGGTTTTAACCTGTTGAGTATTATTTTCAGGAGCACCTTGCTGGGATGGCTGATGAGGCTGATGGTGCGGTAATTTTCACACTCCTGAAGGTTACCTTTTTTGGGAAGAGTGATGACAAGCGATTGGGTCCATAGGGTAGGCCACTCCCCACTCTGCCAGATCTTGTTACAGATAATGGTGAGGGCGTCAATCATCGCTTCCCCTCCTGTTTGAAGCAGTTCCGAGGGTATGTTGTCCAATCTCGCTGATTTCCTTTCTTCAGCGATTGCACTGCTGCCTCAACTTCTTCTCCGAGAATTGGGAGGATTCCTTCATCTCTGTTCTGGGGACATGCTAGAACTGATGGGTCTCCTTTTGGTGTGTGGTTGTAAAGGTCCGAGCAGTACTCTGTCCATCTATCCAAGACTTCTTGTTCTTCTGTAAGGCATTTGCCAGACTTGTTTTGGGCCGTGGAGACCTTGGGCTTTTAACAATTGTCAGCAGCTTCACAGTCTTGTAGGCCTCCTTGCTGTTGTTCTTGTTCAGACTGTTCTCTATTTCCTGGCATTGATCTATCCAGTTTTCCTTTGTTGTGCGCTTGCCTTTTTGGATGTCATTGTTGATTTTTCGGTAGACATCAGCTCCCTGTCAGGTGTTCTTTTTCTTTTTCATCTCTCTTCGTTTATCACACAGGTCCAAAAGTTCAGGTGTGATACATGGCTTCTTCTTTGGGCGGTGCTTGCCAAGGATCTCAGTGGCAGCATCTGTCACAGCTGAGTTGAAGATGGTTGTCATGGTGTTCACATCTACTTCCCAAAATGAGCAGTGGTGAAAATTTCCCTCCAATTGTGACCTGAAATATTTCTGCTACCTCCGGGTCTTGCAGTTTGTCCAGGTCGAACTTCAGTCTAGTTCACTTTGCTCTGTTTACTCTCGTAAAGACATCATACTAGATGGTGGTCACTTCCGATGTCTGCTCCTGAAAAATTGCATGTCCAGCCAATGTTGATGCTTGATCTGAAGCGTTTCTTGACCATGATGTAGTCGATCTGGTTGTGGGGCTCCCCGCCGGGACTGTGCCATGTCCATTTTTTGTGGAGACCAAGCGTGTTTGCCAGTATCAGATTGTTGTATCTGGCACACCCCTGTCATTTGTCTCGGGCGACAACCGATCCTGGTATGGAGTGAATGATTCTTTTCATCAGTGTGTCTTGGGCAAGAAAGACCTGGCAGGGCCCAATCCTCTCCAAGCTGTTGGCCACAGCCGATATCCTTGAATACAGTGTGGCTCGCCAGGCGAGGTTGAAGCCAATTTGGAAAGACAGGACCATCAGTCTACATTCCAAGGTAAGGCTGCTGCGCTCCCTTGTCATCTCCATCTTCCTATATGCTTGCGAAACATGGACCCTCACAGCAGATTTCCAACGAAGAATACAAAGCATGGAGATGAGGTGCTACAGAAGACTTCTAGGCATTTCCTATACCCAGCACATCACCAACTACGAAGTCCGACAGACCATCACACAAGCCATTGGACAACACAATGATCTGCTCACAGTGGTGCAAAAACGTAAACTCTGATGGTATGGCCACATCACCAGATCATCAGGTCTTGCAAAGACCATCCTGCAAGGCACAGTGCAAGGAAGTAGAAGAAGATGAAGACCGAAAAATAGGTGGGAGGACAAAATTCGAGAATGGACTGGTTTGACACTGAGTGAAACAATCAGGGTTGCTGAGGACAGGATGGAGTACACTGGTTAAACGATCACCTGTGGTGCCCCTACAACCTCCGAGTTATGGGATAGGATAGGATAATAGGATAGGATAGTGTGGCTCACCTTGGCCCCGAGCACATGGTCGTTGAACCTGCAGTAACGTGAGGTTCCTCCGTCCTGGCCTGTGACTTCTGTGTAGAAGACTTTCGCCCAGTGATGCCATGCTGAAATCCCCCTGTTAGTCGCTTCTTGCGACACACCGGGAAACGTTGAGTCTATTCTATTCAGTGCCCAAACCCACACACGAAATGTCTTCAGCATTCCATGTTTTTAGTCATTCGTATTTATTCAGTGTTTTTACAACAGTGAGCTCACATTCATCCTATGTTTCTTTTCCATTAGCTTCAACAACTATGTACATAATGATATTATTAAGCCGTTACAAGGTATACAACATGGACATCAAAGTCCAAGGTCAATCCCTCAACAGGCTGCACAACTTCAAAATATTTAGGAGCAATTGTATCAGACTATGGGTCCCGACAGGAAGTCCAGGGTAGCACAAACAACTGCTGCCTTGACAAGGTTGAAGACAAGACATGCCTACTCCAAAATGGGAGTTTCAGGAACACTTTTTTTTTCCCCCTGAACAGGCCATGATTTTTCGGAACGCAAATAGTAATACATGAGAAAAGTACCTTTTATTTATACTATGTATGTGCTGAAATGTCTTTTTCAGTTACTGTTGTTTCTAAAGGGACCTACATTAGGCACTCTTCGGATCTCTGTAATCCTGTAATCGCGCACTGAGCATTCGACAATGGATGGAGACACGTGCGTTATAAATGGACATTACCATCATGATATTCTTTCCAGATCTCTCAAAAGACATCTGTTGGCCTGAATTTGGCAATGAGTAGAGCATATGTGGTACAAAAACAAAAAGTTTCATCTTTGTTGCCCACACAAGACGTGGCCACTTTTCTGGGTAGTCCTTTTGAATCCTCGCTTGTTTTTCTACATCACTTTTGGAGGTGTTAGTTCATGGTCACTGGTCTCTTCTTCCACAGACGCATATGCCGTTTGGTAGCCTCCATCCTCACCACTAGTAAGCCTACTGCGGAAGTTTCCAGAAGCTGCTCTGCACATGCACATCCATTCTGATTAAAAGCTCATTCGCACTAACTCAGACGAACTTCCTCAGAAGTGGGGAACCACTCCTCAGCATCTCAGGATGGAAATGTGCACTCTGTGCTCTTAACGGACATGCAAAAATCAGCGACTTTCGTTATTATTTCTGAAAGGAAATTTGCTGAACAGATCAGGTGAATAGAATATTTACGGAATGTTCTGTTTATTTTATTGACTTTTCATACTAAATACGGCGGTACCGTAATGGTAAGCATGTCTGGTTGAAACCCATTAGGACAGAACAGGACCATCAGTCTACACTCCAAGGTAAGGTTGCTGCACTCCCTTTTCATCTCTGTTTTCCTATACTCTTGTGAAACATGGACCATCATAGCAGACCTACAACTAAGAATACAAAGCATGGAGATGAGGTGCTACAGAAAACTTCTGGGCAACGACGAAATCTGACAGACCATCACACAAGCCATTGGACAACACAATGACTTCCTCACAATGGTGAAGAAATGGAAACTCCGACGGTATGGCCACATCACCAGAGCATCAGGTCTTGCAAAGACCATCCTACAAGGCATGGTACAAGGAGGCAGAGAAGAGGGAGACAGTAAAAAAGTGGGAAGACAACATTCGAGGGCTTGACACTGAATGAAACTATGAGGACTGCTTAAGACAGAGAAAGATGGAGTGTGCTGGTTAAACAATCATCCTTAATTGGTGCCCCAACGACTTCTGAGTTATGGGATAGGACAGGATAGGATAGGCAAAGATATTCTGGTTTTCAAATTCTTCCCTCAGTTTCTACAATTCCTCTTCCAGGTTGACTGTGCTGCCTTTAACCACGTCGATCTCCACCTGCTTCTGTTTGATGTCATCCCTCAGTGTGTCCATCGACAACGACTAAGACTTCATTTTGCCCCATAGAGATTGTATTTCCTGTGACATGGCTGATATTTGTGCGGACAGCGAGGCACCCAATTCCCTTATTAGGTCATTGTTAAGTTGGTCGATAGGTCCTGGATTTAACTATATGTCACCACCTAACAACAGCCACTCATGTGATGACGGATTGATATGCTTCATGTTTGTCAGCGAAGCATTCGTTTCTTGGAAAGTTGTACTGTGATGTAAATGGTCATGCTTAATTGAATTGCCAGCATTATACACAGCAACAGAGGGCCAAGTTGCAACCATCCAAATTTTACTACACAGAATATTGTCTGTTGAGGCCTATGATACATGCAGCATACAGCGGCCAGCAATTCAAACCAAGAATCAATTGTTTCGTGTAGTGAGTGAAGACACATCATTTTGATATAATTAATTTTCACCACTTGGCAATTAGTCATAGTAATACAGATACACTTCTTGTTGTACTGCATTCCGCACATGACGAATACCACCATCATACCCACCAACAGTGACTGCACAGTACTTAGAGGCCAACATACTTTCAGTGCATGACTACTGTACTTCTCCAAAACTCCACTCTGTTGTACATATAGCGAGCATTGTGGCCAAGTGGGCTAAGGCGGGACTAACTTGCCTTGTCCACAGGACAGAAACCAATGGCGCCTGACATGTGTGGGTTCGATCCAGCATCTGGGCGTTAGGTTTCTCCGAATATTATTTACTTTCGACTCGGGCAACGTCTTGGGGGTTTTCTCCGGGTACTCCGGTTTGCTCCTCCAGCAAAATTTCAAAAATTTCAAGAATTTCTAAATGTTAAAATCACAACTACTGTTAGGTAGGTTGGGTTTGGGCGTGCCACAGGCTGCGACTACGCCTTCCCCAGGGGAGGCGGCACAGAATTTCCCGATAAAAAGAGACAATAAAGCATTAAAATAAAATTTAAAAAATAATTTTAAAAAAAGAAATGTATGTAAGTACAGTTGAAAGAGCCACATTTTGTCCTAAATGTTTCTTGTGTTGCCGGCATAATGATGGTCAGCAGGTGCTCATGCTCAGTATGTCCCCTTCAATGTTGATCTTCACTTTCCACCTTACGGCTGGAGAGTTTCAAATTACCTTTTGTGAAGTCTCTATCTCTGTGCTTAGTCTCCATCCTTCTGAGATTCTGAATAAATGTGCAGTTCATTATTATGATTTAAAAAAAGTAACATTTTCGTAGCATAAGACTACCAGCCATAATAGCAAGTCCAACGTTGATGATTAGTGTTACTCTGTTACTCAGTAATCACACTCAATACAAGACTGAAGAGAGCTCAGCTAGAAATGTTTACAACTCTGTGGCCATGTGCTGAATGAGAGAGAGAGAGAGAGAGAGAGAGAGAGAGAGAGAGAGAGAGAGAGAGAGAGAGAGAGAGAGAGAGAGAGAGAGAGAGAGAGAGAGAGAGAGAGAGAGAGAGAGAGAGAGAGAGAGAGAGAGAGAGAGAGAGAGAGAGAGAGAGAGAGAGAGAGAGAGAGAGAGAGAGAGAGAGAGAGAGAGTTATTTAATATAAAAGAAAGAAGTAGAAGTGGGCAGATGGATGGATTTGAATTTGAGCAATACTTTAACAAGTATTTGTCATCATTACTCATTGCTTGGTTAATAATGAGAGAACATAGAAACTGACATTCCCAACAACTATTAAGAATAGTCTCATTCTGACAATGATAAAAAAATAAATAAACAATAAAAACTTCAAAAACTTCACACATTTTCCTACTATTGGTAACCAAGGGTGGAGAACAACTCATTCATAAAATAAGTAAAATTAAACTTCTTCTTGCTCAAGCTTTGTAAGCAAATCTTTGAGAATGTCCTATATCAAAAGTCCCACAACTATCCTAACCAGTGCTTAGGGTACAGAAACAAGAACATGATTTTATAATGAAAAGATTCAAACTCACATACAAGTTATATACCTGAGTATTGGTGTTCTGATCAGTAGGATAGCTTGTGGTAACATTGAACTCCATAGATTTGCTGGTGGTGGTACTGTTTTGATACCCACAACCAAAGATGTTTGGGACATGGAGTTGTGAACGAAGCTTTGCAGTGGCATCATCATAACAGGTAGTTACGTTATCAAAATTCTCGTTTTTTACGGTGTACACTACTTGAACTTCATATGTTTGCTCTAGTACTGTTGCGCCTGGGGAGAAAAAAAAACAAAAACAACTTACAAAGTTATAATCAGCCTTGACTTTGCACATCTAAAGAATATCTAAAAACATGTCACTAACTAAATTCTGGACACATTTGAGAATATTACTTCAAAATCAGAAAGCTCATATTTAATCAAGGGATCGCTAAGATTATAGTTAATTCAATGAAAAAAATAGAAAGGCAAAGCCATGACTCACATATTCCTTGTGGCCCGTCTTAATTAGAAAGTTCGTGGAGGTTCACAACCCTTTTTTCGAGGTTTATCAGATCCCGAACCTAGGTTCCTAAACCTTTGTTGGTTTTTTTTGGTCCTAGGGGTTCAGGAACCTATAGGTTCAGGATCTGAAAACCTAAAAAAAAAAGTTTGGGAACCTCCATGAACCTTCCAATTAAGACAGGCCATTATGGAACTTGCAATATTTTCTATTTACATGAAAATGAGTGCCCACTATGGATAAATTTGTTGTTTGTTTTTTAATTAAAATGAAACTAAATGCAAATAATGAATTTGATCTTAAGATGACCTTGACTTTGAGATTACCTTGACCTTCGGCTTACTTTGAACACTCATGTACAATCAAATAAACAAAAGCAAAAGTTAAAATGTCAAAAAACAGTGACCTTGCAATGACCTTGACCTTGGGATGACTCTGACCTTCACATGACGTCTGATGCTCATGTATGATCAAATAAACCAGTGATGACCATACTATAGGTCAAATATAGAATATACAGCATTCAGTATTTAATAGTATTTAATAGTGTTTGATGGTGATGACAAAAGTTCAAAGTTCAAGATTCACAATGATAGCACTACAATTACATATTTTCGGACATCTTTTGTAACGCCTAAAATTACCGTGACTTTCAAGACCAAGGCAAACAGGGAGCATATATTCAAAGTCAATCCATGAACTTTACACACAAGTTTGGACTATGTATACTCACAGTTTAGGGTCAAGCTAGTCACTTCAAAATACTTGTATGAACTGTCTTTAAACTGTAACTTTGACCTAGTTGTGAGGTTTACCAAACATAAATGGTAGGGCTGTCAAGCCGATATTTATTCTGTATCAAACAATCACAAGTTCAATATCAATAGCTTAGGAACAAATGAAATTTATCAAATTTGGAATATTTCTTGATCTCATGACCTTGACCTTGAAGTGGTCATTAATTCACTGATCATTTTCAGGCTCTAATGGATATACACAAGTACAATATACACACTGCAAGTTTGGTTGTGACAGATTATACAGATTCTGAGTAATTAACCCACTTGAAAGTTTTGGACCGACAGACATTTTTCTTTAATATATCATTTGCAGACCATTTTAGGACTTCTCACTCAGTAAATGTTGTGCAAAAATCTGGAAAAGTTTTATTTTTTTAGTAAGTACATATACTCACATTGCTACAAGTGATAACAGGACAAAAGATAAAAGATGGTAACAAAAGTGAAGTGTGATAATTTGCTGAATCAGTGGAGCTAACATTAGTTGGTTGTCTCCCTAATATTTACAAGTGAAGTAAGCTCATACGGCATACGGGGCGGCTAACTACTGATTAATAGATAAATTATCCCAAATAAAAATACATACCTACACAGCTGCGAGAGGGCAAGGCAGGTGACCACATATTCTCTCCTTGACATGAATACGGAATCTCAGTAGAGCCATCTTGAAAAAAATTTCCACTGTTGCATGTCATGGTACATAATAATGACATGTTCCCATTGCACGTCACAGTTGCATTTCTCAATGTAATGTCTTTCTTGATGTAATACTCTAGGCATGTGGTCGCTGCAACACCAACAAAAAAACAAAATGGCAAACCATTGGAATTTCCAGACACTCAAACTGAAAAAATAATTGTTTTGTTTTAAAGACTTTTTCATCTAAATGATACGACCAACAACAACAACAAAATAATACAATAGAAGGGCAAACTCATATGAATCACAGCCCCTTAGGGGCCGGGTAGCTCAGTTGGTAAGAGCGTCTTGCTAGTAACCGAAAGGTCGCTGGTTCGAATCCCAGATTGGTCAACGTGTGATCATATTATTTTCCCCTTTACCAACAACTGGCCCGCTGGTGTCAGTATAAATCGGTCCAGTAGTCACCTATATGCGAAAGTGTCGTGTGACTATAATCTACAAACAACAACTTGCAAAATTTAACATAAAAATGAGTGCCCAGAAAGAAACAAAAAGAAACAGTGGTATTAATATGCAAATACCGACAGAAATCTTTAAATCTTCTACAACTTGTAATGACCTTGAACTCCAGCTCGAAATACACTCATGTACTATCAAATAAACTACAACGAAAGTTGTATTGTTCACACACAAAACAGTGACCTTGGGATGACCTAGACCTTCACCTCAGTGTTGACCTTGACCTTCACATGACCTCATGTATGATCAAATAACTTTATGTTGCTGCATACTATGGATTAAATACAATAATAATAATAATAATAATAATAATAATAATAATAATAATAATAATAATAATAATAATAATAATAATAATAATACGAGAACTTATAACACGCACACATTTCACCACAAGGCGACTCAAGGTGCACACAACACATACACATTCTTTTGCATTAACAATTCAAGCACACTAATACACACTTGCACATATATTACATGAAGATGACAAGGTATCAGTACAAACAGAGAACCGGCACTAAAAAATAAGCATGAGAACATTTCAAATAATTATTAGTACATGGTCATTTACAACTGCTCTTATTTAGGCTTGCGAGTGATGTGAGAGGGGTGCGGGGGGACACTGTAGTCTGATGACTATTTAGGGAAAATAAAAGTCTTGAGGCCAGATCTAAATGCTTTTAAGGACTGTTGTTGACGGAGGGTGAGAGATATGGAGTTCCAGTTGGTGCCGGCTTGAAAAGAAAAGGAGCGTTGGCCTGCAGCTTTAAGTTTTGTATGAAATACGTCAAGTTTGAGATTGTTGTTTGAGGAGCGGAGTGGTCGGGAAGGTTGATAGAGTGAGAGAGAATCACAGAGATAGGTAAGAGCAAGCTTGTTGAGGCAATTGTATGTGAGAGTGTTGAGCTTGTATTTGATCCTATGTGAGATGGGTAGCCAGTGGAATTGTTGCAACAGAGAGGTGATGTGGTCTTTCTTTTTCTTTTTAAGGACAAGACTGGTAGAGCTGTTGCTGAGTGTGTTAGGGTCAAGCGATGGTTTCTTAAAAAGAGGTTTGACTATAGCAGTCTTGAAGGAGTCTGGTAATGTGCCTGACAGATGGACTGAAAGACTTTTATTAAAAATGTAATTTTTGGATTATTTATGACTCATCTCACACAGATTTGAAAAAATCTTGAAAACATTTTTTTGGGCGGGTGAGTGCATGGACATACATTGCTATGCATGCAAGTGAAAAAAACCAGTCTATTATTAAAGATATACAGTAGCGTAAACAACTTGTTTATTCACTGCTATAGGTGAAGTATGCATTGCAAATATCTGCAAACCTGACACCAAGCACAGGAAGGGATAAATAAGCAAACAAATCTCCTAGGCACATTCATCAATTACACTGGTAAGTTACCAACCTTTATTAATTTTCATGCACATTTCAAAATGAAAAAGCACCTAGCACTGCCTAATCCACATCAATGTTCCCTTGCATAGTGCAAACCTCCAAATTGTTAGGAAACGATTGGGGATGTGATGAACTTTAGTAGAATAATTTTACTTTAGCACATAAAACACTCTAGTCAAAGACTACAACAATTGACAATGGGGGTGGCTGAAGAACTCTGCATCAATATTAGTTTCAAATTGGTTGCTGTATTTAAAACCTAAAGATGTGGTACTGTATTCCAACAGACCATCCATAAAAAATATGTTATACACAATAATAAAAAAAAAAACACAACCAACCTTTGATCTCCACAATAAAAGCACACTGTCTTTGAAAGCCAGACTTGCTGAGGGCTGTGACACGCACTGGAATAATCATTCCAACCTGGGCAGGCCCAACACTGACATTCTTCTGGCTGTATGTGACACTGAGAGAGCTATTAGCAGTGATGTATTTGGCTAAGTCTTCTGTGTAAGTACTATTGGTGCTGACATTCAAAACCAAGTAGTCTGGACATGTCAAATGTGGCTGCTCAGTAGGATCTAAAATAAAAGAAAACAAAAAGTTGAAAGTGTGCACTGGGTTGATTATTATGTAGATAGATCCCACTCAACCTCTCTCTTTCTCTCCAAAACATGCACGCGCACACTGACACACACACACAGTTTTACAGTGCTTTCTAAAATGAGAACATTCACCATCTGCTATCAAACCCATAACATTGCACAGATTTCGAGGATCATAACAATCTGACACTAGTAACAATAATTTTGTATGTTGCATATGTAAATAAAATCCCCCACTACTGCCATCAGCACTGAAATAAAAAACAAAACAGGCAAACTACTAACCGTTCACTTCAATGGTAAAGGAGCAAGTTTCCCAGTTGCCAGAAGAATCTGTAGCATTGTAAGTGATGTTATACGACCCAATATCCAGCAGTACATCCAGGTTGAAGCCTCCTGGTGTGACGGATGTCATGACCAGGCCTGAGTTGTCAGTGGCATTAGGCAACATCATTTCACTTCTAGGTGGGCTGTACAACTTCAATCTCAGAGGTGATGTTGGGCAGTTGGTGAAAATTGGCTTCTGCATATCTGCAAACATGGAACAGAGTTAGCCAAATACACCAAATGTAGCTTGGCTGTCTATTGTTAATATTGTGGTAGGTGGCAATTGATTGCCAATATAGTTGTTTTGGGCTCAGTTTTGCTGAATTCGTGTTTGCATGAATCTGACTTTACAAGTACTTTGATAGTACATTCACACTTAAGAAAGAAAATGTTTGATGTTCAAGAATTGTGTAAATGGTAAGAAGGAATTTAAGCTGGTCAAATTGTTAGAATGTTAATGGTTAATCTTTTTAATTAATTTATTTTATTGTATTTAATTTTTTAAAAATAAATTTCTGTTGTTGTTGGTCTAAGATCACTAAGTATACAGACCTTAAATTAAATAAATGAAATGCACCAAAGCTAGGCAAATCGAAACAACTGAGAAGTCACTCATTACAAAAGAAAACAAAACAAAAACTCAACAACAACACAAATACGACCAACACGCAATTAAAACTGTACATTGATAGAAAGTAAAACAGCTTTATAACAATACTGTATGCCTAAATTTCTACCACTGTGCCATACTGATGTATAAGTGGAAAAGGCATGCAGCAATTGCACTAGTAAATACTCAAAAAGAATAAAAGATTCATTACAAAGCTTTTAAAGCATAATAACCAGTTTTACACAAAAACTAAGATGCATAACAAGCATTTCTCAGAATACAATTTTTTTAGTAATCATATTTAGAACACATTTATAAATGCACACAAATCTAGATGGACAAAAATTAATCATGATACAGTATCTACAATCAAATCATATCAAAACACAAATAATTAGAGCACATCATACCTATGCATTCAGGAGTGGAGGCATTCCAAGACAGTTGTGATCCATTAAATACACAGTATCTTTCAGATGGGTAGGCGACATATCCGGTCTTGTAACAACTGTACTCTACTTTGCTCTCATACTCAAAGGAAGACGACTTCTGAAACATGCCTCCTGGTGTCCCAGGATCTGTGCATCTATCCCCTGTAAAACAATAAAGTGTGAAACAATGCCATGGTGGGACTGCAGTTTATTAAGTTCTGTTTTCTTCTTCTTCATTACTTGAGCAAACAAACAAACAAAACTTAACTTATTACAGAAAGACCTTGTCAGTCTAACATGCAATAAAAATGACAAACTAATTAAAGACCCTTTAACAGCCCCTACTTAAACTCTTGTAAATGACATTTGCAAATCAGTCAACAGATGATATGTGATTTGTGTGAATGTTTATAATGTAATAATGTGTGAAAACTGAACTTTGATACTATTTAATTGTTCTTAGGAAAAAGTAATATATAAATCACATTATTATTAATATTAATATTATTTTTATTATCATCATTATTTTTATTTATAGGATCCAGTTCTATAGCAAAGGTCGCTCTCTCTCTCTCTCTCCCTCTCTCTCACACACACTCACTGCAAGTATACTCACATCATTTCTTTCTCTGTTGACTCACACTAAACATTAAGCAAGGTCATGAAAACCACCTCATCATGTTGAGTGACATGACCTTCACTACACTACAATTACACTAACAACAAAATCCATGCTTCACCAATCAATAAGGTAAAAGCCAAACAAGAACAATGCTAACCTTCACAGGTTAGATTTCCAAGCCCCCATCTTCCATTCCTCTCACAGAACACAGTTGTTCCACCTGAAGTTGAAGTGCCTTTCCTAACATACCGGTTATTGCAAGAAAACTCAAAACTTGCATTTAGACCATGCTGTGCTGGTAGTGTAAAATTAGTGCCTTCAGTGTTTGACAATTCTCCACAATCTATGGCTGAAAAAAACAAAAAACAAAACACGATGTCATGCAACAATTGGTTATGTTTCAAGGGTTCTATTTTTTCTTCGATTAAAAGCAGCTTCAAAGTTATGCAAAAGTTGTGAACATTTATTCAGAGGGATGACATTGTCATTGTCATCCTCATTAGCACACTCATCATCAACCAATTGAAAGCAGACGAGACATTACTTAAGGTTCAGACAATTTCTTTGAGAAGCCCAAGATGAAGGTTTTGTTTTTTTCAGTCCAGCAGTATTTCGTTAAAGTTTAAAACAACAAAACAAAACAAAACATAGCCCCCAAATATTTATATGGCTGGACCTAGCTAACCTGTTCTATTTAATTTCTTTCACATCTCTTTACATTCCTGTGAATTGTACGAGGAAATCAGTAAAGTTACTTTATGTGCTTCTGTACCTGGGCACTTTGGTTTGTCTCCCTGAAGTTGGAATCTCTTTGTCCCTTGATCATAAGCACAGAACAAGGTCCTGTTGTTGTACTCCACTGGATCCTTAGTTTCATCTTTACACTCCAGATATACTGTGTCTCCTGGCAGTATAGGGTTTCTTTTAATATAGATTTGATGAGCATTTGATGTGCTGTTATTTAGAGGATCACACTTTTGTTCTGAAAAATACAAGCCATAGAAAAATTAAATGACAAAAAAATATTTACTGGTAATGATGTATATGTCACTTACGATATCCTATCCTATCCTATCTCGGAGGTCGTAGGGGCACCACAGATGTTTGTTTAACCAGTGTACTCCATCTGTCTCTGTCCTCAGCAACCCTGATGGCTTCACCCAGTGTCAAAAATTTACGATGTACTTTAACACAAAAATTCTGTTGTGGGCAAAATTATAAAGATTTTTAAAAAACAAAGCCCCCAAAAAAACAAAAAAAACACTATGCTACAAAACAACAACTAAATGATGGATAACAATCTAGTTAAGGGAAAATGGGAAAAGAAACAAGTTGACCACGATTGAACTGTTCTTATATAGCACTTTACCAGCTCAACAGTTGCTCAAAATGCTGGCCAAAAAAGGATCTAACTGGAGCCACCCAAACCACCAGCTTACTGTTTGATGTGCACCTTTAAACTCCCCAGACAGCTTGAGTAATTCTGAATGACCAACAGCCAATAGGGCTTGCTGAGTGTGTTTATGTAACTTGCACTCACCCAAATTAACTATCTAAAGAAAACAAAGAGAAAGCAGTTTAAAGAAGATCAAATACATACATAAGTTCACATGCATGCACACAATAATTACATGCTCATGTGAAAATATGCACTCACTTATATACATATAGTCACACATGTGCATGCACGCACACCCACACAAACACACAATATACTTTCACAAGCACACATATTCACATCCCACCACCACTACCAACACACCAGATCTCATCACTATAGCCTGAATGCTCACGTTCACAGGTAGGTGCCTTATTGTCCCATTGCCCAGTGCTGTTACATGTCAGGTTGGTGTTTGAGCCTGCTGAGAAGGCAAACCCAAAGTCACAGTGGTACTGCACTGTGTCATTGTAGTAAAAAGTGGACTTCACAGTCAGAGGACGTCCCAAACCATTGGTGACATTAGGGGGTGGTCCACACGTAACAGCTATTTATGCAACACAGATACAAATAATATATAAAAATGATCTGTAAAAAAACATTCTTGTTACCATAACACAAAATTGTCATCAAGCACCATATCACAATAATTACACTCATCCATTATTACTTTGGTTTGCAATAATAATGGGGTGGCCTCATGGCGCAGTGGATAAGTCGCCGGTTTCCTATGCCGAAGGTCGCGGGTTCGATTCCCGCAAGGAGCAACGTACTTGACTTAGGTACGAGACTACTGAGGTCACCGAGGGTTTTCTCCGGGCACTCCGGTTTCCTCCCTCCCTTCAATAATGGTACAGGACGCAGTCAATATAAAAATTTCAAAAATAAAAATTCAATGTTCTTTCAGTCTTCTAATAGCGATTTTCCTGCCTTTACACCACTTGTTTGAGTGATGGATGTGTATTTGGTGTGTGTGAGAGAGGATGAGACAAGTGAGCGTGTATGTTGGTATAGATTGCCGCACTTTGAGTCTGATTGATTTGGGGAAAGGCGCGTATATCATCCTGTATTATTATTATTATTATTATTATTATTAAAACCATAAGTAAAGAAGTTAAACAACAGTGACTTACACACAAGTTCGACTTCATAAAGAGATATTCGATGACATAATAAAAGTATAGACTCGTATGGCATGAAATAATATGAACAATTACAAACACATCCATACACAGTTGAACTTGCAGAATATTCTTTAAAGAAAATGGATAGATCCGATCATCAATCCCTATCCTATCCTATCCTATATCATAACTCGAAGGTCGTTGGGGCACCATAGATGATCGTTTAACCAGCGTAGTCCATCTTTCTCTGTTCTCAGCAACCCTCATGGCTTCGTTCAGTGTCAAGCCAGTCCATTCTTAAGTGTTGTCCTCCCACCTCTTTTTCTGTCTCCCTCTTCTTCTGCCTCCTTGCACTGTGCCTTGCAGGATGGTCTTTGCAAGACCTGATGATCTGATGACGTGGCCATACCATCGGAGTTTTAGTTTCTTCACCACTGTGAGCATGTCATCGTGTTGTCCAATGTCTTGTGTGGTGGTCTGTCGGACTTTGTTGTTGGTGATGTGCTGGGTATAGGAAATGCCCAGAAGTCTTCTGTAGCACCTCATTTCCATGCTTTGTATTCTTCTTTGTAGATCTGCTGTGAGGGTCCATGTTTCACAGTGTAAAGGAAGATGGAGATGACAGGGAAGCAGCAGCCTTACCTTAGAATGTAGACTGATGGTCCTGTCTATCCAAATAGGCTTTAACCTTGTCAGGGCAGCAGTTGTTTGTGCAATCCTGGAGAGGATTTCCTGTCGGGACCCATTGTCTGATACAATGGTTCCTAACTATTTGAAGCTATGCAGCGTGTTGAGGGATTGGCCTTGGACTTTGATGTCCATGTTGAAGCCATTGGTGTTGTTGGTCATCATTTTGGTCTTCTCTGCACTTATTTCCATTCCATAGGCAGAGCTGCCAACCCTTCCCAAAAACATTGTGTAGCATAAGATCTCAATTTGTGTAGTATTTGCAAAATATGTGTAGCGTGTCGCGAAAAACGAACCGAGTAGCCACATATAAAAGAAAAAATGGCTGTACTTTCCATTTCAAACAATTCTTTTATTGCAGATACAAATTAATTTTTAAAAAATAAGGTACAAATAATAAAACATTACTGCATATATATATAGCAGGATTCAGATTGCAACGCGAATATTTAACTCAGAACTGATTCAGAGTACTGATTTTCACTTTAAATGGCACAGTAATAGGCCTACCAAGCTGATTGTCCAAGAAACACAAAACAAGACAGAACTGCTTCAAACCTGCTGAAGCTGGTTTAACCGCGCGGTGCATAATCGTTCTAGTACTCCCCAGCAATAGGCGCCCGAAATACTATCAAAACCCACTGTAAATAATAATAATAATTGGTTTTTTTTTTAAAGCGTAGCAGTTGTGGTATTTGCAAAGTCGCGTAGCAAACGATCGTAGCAGTTGGCAGCTCTGCATAGGCTCTGGAGGTGATGTCAAGCCTATGTACCAGCTGGTCAAGTTCTTGTTCCTCTCCAGACAATCCATCAATGTCATCCGCAAAACGGAGGTTGGAGATTGCTCTACCCCCTATGCTGACTGTGTCTCTGTGATCTGCAAGGGCATCTGACATGATGCGTTCTAGGAAGATGTTGAAGAATGTTGGAGAGAGCAGGCATCTTTGATATATACCGATTGTTGTTCTGAACCAGTTCCTGATGGCGCTGTTGTGGAGGACTGAACTGGTAGCCTTGTCATACAGGCTTTTGATGACTTCAATAATTTTAGGGCTGATGTTGTACACTCTCATGGTTGCCCACAGAGCTGCATGCCGGACTCGGCCAAACCCTTTTTTGAAATCTACAAACACATGATATAGATGTTTTTGGTATTGTAGCAGGGTGGGGAACAACTCATTGAGAAAAACTCTGAAAAGTCCGGGGTCCAGGGGCCGCCTGGGCCCCGGCGGGGTCAAGGGGCAGGGCCCTTGTAGGGGGAAAATTTGCACGTTTTTAAGCCATACCAAGAGTGGCATAGTAACAGTGCAGTAAATGTATAGTGAACTGAACCAACCAAATATGAAAGAAAAGTAATAATTATTAGAAAAAGCTTGAACAAACACAGGAGCACACACACACACTTGTGTTTTATGACAATAAAATAATAGGTCTACTGGATTCGGAAACGGACAAATTTTTTTTCCTCTGAACTCTTTTTTTCTTCCTCTGAAATGGCTGCCGATTTCCTCTGAAATCAGCGGATCCGAGGAGAGTTCCCCACCCTGATTGTAGGTATTTCTTGCAGATTATTCTGAGGTTGAAAATCTGCTGACTCAACTTCTTGGAGAATTGGGAGGGTTTCTTCCTCTCTCTGTTCTGGAGACATGCTAGAACCGATGGGTCTCCGTTTGGTGTGTGGTTGTAAAGGTGAGAGCAGTACTCCGTCCATCTATCCAGGATCTGTGCCAGGTCCACCTGGATTTTTTGTGGAGACCAAGCGTGTTTGCCAGTATCAGATTGTTGTATCTTGCAAACTCCAAGAGTCTCAGACCTCTGTCATTTGTCTCATTGTTGCAGTGGGGTCCAATGGTGTCTCCTCATTGGCCAACCTTGGCATTCCAATCGCCTAGCACTATGACTATGTCCTTCTTCGGCACTTGGTCAAGGACAGCCTGTTGATGTTCATAGAAATCCTCGACTTCGCTGTCGTCATAGTCTGATGTTGGTGCTTAGACCTGGATGATGGTGGTGTTGAAAGGGGCTGCTCTCAGACGGATGGTAATGAGTCTATTAAAAACTGGGTGGCAACCCATGACAGTGGCTAGAATGTCTTTGTGGACCAAGAATCCAACGCTGTGTTCGTGCATGTCATCTCTCCCACTGAAATAAAGCTAGCGGCCTTTGTCGATCTTTGTTTCACTTAGGCCTTTCCAGCGGTTAGCTGATACCTAAAGTGTTCCATCGATAGTGGTCCAGCTCTTGGGCCAGTTCTTCTAATTTTCCCTCCGCAGTTAGGGTCCTGACATTCCAGGTTCACATGACGATGTTGTCTCTCGTGCAGATCCTGCTAAGTTGTCCCTGTGAGTTCGGGCACTGAATAGAATAGACCCAACGTTTCCCATTGTGTCATAAGAGGCGACTAACAGGGGTGATGTTAGCACAGCATCACTGGGCAAAAGTCTTCTACACAGAAGTCACAGGCCAGGATGGAGGAAACTCACGTTACTACAGGTTCAATGACCAGGTGCTCGGGGCCAAGGCGAGCAACTCTTTACTCGTGGATTTCAACAGCCTGGAGGGGATTGGGCCCTGCCAGGTCTTTCTTGCCCAAGGCATACCATATGATGAAAAGAACCACTCACTCCATACCGGATCGGTCGTTGCCGGTTATCCAAGTACAACGGTTATCCAAGTACAACGCCTTCCATTGGCCACAAGGACAGAGGTGATAAGTGTGCTATTGACAGACAACTTAGCTGGATTCTATCACCAAGGTCACATTTAAAGATGGCTGGAGGAAGGGGAATAATTTGATTTGCCAATTTGTGCTAATGCTAGCTAGCTCAGCTACAGCAAATATAACTGACATGAATCGTGAAGTGATATTATAAAGCTAAGATAAAGCGAGTAATCATTCAAAATGGTATAGTATTAATTAGTTTCAAGCACATGCAACATTTCCTGTATTTAAAATAATTTTTTTTTAAATTCTTACTAAATTATGTGAAAGACATGTTAAGTATGATTCAAATGTCAGGAAAAGAGGGAGTAGTGGGAAGACACAGAAGAGGAAGGTTTGTGAGAGACAAAGAGAAAGGAAAGGTAGAGGGAAAAAAAAGGTAGAGATGAAATACAGTAGCTGACCACAGCATACTTACGAACACAGGTGTGGTTGACATAGAGAACATCACCAGCTGTCAAGCCATCTTCTCCATGAGCAATATATCGTCCACTTGTTCCATTCGCAGTAAAGAGAATGTAGCCTTCATTGCACCCACATTTATAATCTTCACCGGAATTGATTGAAGAGCAATAACCGTTCACAAGATCACAGCCTGATGTATTATCTTTGCACTGGTCTATGACTGGAAAAAAAAAGATAATGCAGTAAAATGAGGCACATAGGTAGTCACATACTGATGAGGGCTCGACAGCAACTTTTTCTTTTACCTGTCCTATCAAGTATTGTACCTGTCCCAAAATATTTCCAGCATGCCTGAACTTTCTTTACAATTTTGATGAAAAAACAAAAAAGTAAGATATTCAAGCGAATTGTATTTTTTTATTTCAGTACATTGCACATTCAACCATTTTTGCTTTGCGAAGTCTGTTTTCAGTTTAAAGCTAAGCCAAGATCATTGATGCGGACGGACTTGGCAGCTGACAAATACCTGTCTCTTCGGACAGGTTGGGTAGCGATCCAACCTGTCCGGCAGCTGGTTCTACCTGTACCAGACAGTCAGATGTGTCGAGCTCTGCTGATATAGATTGTTATATACATTTTAATTTTAAAACAATAATTAGAAAAGCAAAGCCCATGTGACTCACGTGCTCCTTATAGAATTCAATATTTAACATGAAAATGAATGCCCAAAGAAAAACAAAAATGAAACGGTGGCATTCAAGTGCAAAGTAATATCGACTTTGATCTTTCTATGCTCTTGACCGAGAGAAGACATTTACTCATTTACTATCAAATAAACTACAGCAAAAGTTTATTATGCACACACAAAAAAAATTACTTCGGGATTACCTTGACCTTTAGTGACCTTGACCTTGGGATGAGCTTGACCCTCATGTGACCTCTCATGCAAGTCTGATCAAATAACTCTATGTTGTTGCATACTATGGATTAAATAAACAGCCATTCCTTAGTATTATGACCTAATTTTTGTATGTTTTTGAAAGGCAAAAATGGCCTTTAAGATCAACGCAACAACAGGAACAAACATGAAAGATCAATCTATCAGCTCTAAATGCAACAAGTTTGGACTTAATATCTTTCATAGTTTAGGGTAAAGGTCACTTCAAAGTACAAATACAAAACCTACTTTGGACAGCTTCAGTGATCTTGACCTTGGAGGAAGGTTGACCAAATTTGCATAGTATATGTGTCTCATTGATATCTATCATGCATAAAAGAATCATATTAATAACTTAGAGAAAACAAAGTGAAATTTTGTAATAAATGGGCTTTTTAAAAAAACATTTAATGACCCTGTGACCTTTACTTTGAAATGAAGTCATTACTTCACATATCATTTTCGAGGTTTCATGGGTATACACCATCTTACCAAGTTTGGTTGTTAAAGTTCAAATAGGCTCTGAGTACTTAGCCATTTTAAAGTTTTTGCACAGGCAGACTGCGGATGGCGGACAGACAGAGGGATGGACAGACTTTTTTTTCTATATAATTTTTTGACTATCTCATGTTACTACAGGTTCAACGACAACATGCTCGGGGCCAAGGCGAGCCACACTATATTCGTGGATATTGGCTGTGTCCAACAGCCTGGAGAGGATTGGGCCCTGCCAGGTCTTTCTTGCCAAAGACACACCGCACGATGAAAAGAACCACTCACTCCATACCAGACCAGGTGTCGCCCCAGTCACCAAGAACTGCGCCTTCCGTTGGCCACCAGGACGGAGGTGATCAGTGTGCTACTGATGGACAACTTAGCAAGATCTGCATGAGAAACAGCATCGCCATAGGAACCTGGAATGTCAGGACCCTAACTGCGGGTGGAAAATTAGAAGAACTGGCCCACGAACTGGACCACTATCGATGGAACATTTTAGGTATCAGCGAACTCCGCTGAAAAGGCCTAGGTGAAACAACGACCGACAAAGGCCACAAGCTTTATTTTAGAGGAAGAGATGACAGGCAAGAACACAGCGTTGTATTCTTGGTCCACATAGACTTTCTAGCCACTGTCATGGGTTGCCGCCCAGTCTCCAGTAGACTTATTACCATCCGTCTGAGTGCAGCCCCTTTCAACATCACCATCAACCAGGATTATGCCCCATCATCAGACTATGATGATAGCACAGTGGAGGATTTCTATGAACATCTACAGGCTGTCCTTGACCATGTGCTGAGGAAAGACATAGTCATAGTGCAAGGCGACTGGAATGCCAAGGTTGCCCAAGACCTCTCCAACACTCTTTAACACATTCCTAAAGCACATGATGTTGGATGCCCTTGCAAACCAGAAAGGCACAGTTAGCATAGAAGGGTAGAGCAATCTACAACCTCCGTTTTGCGGATGGCACTGATGGGTTGGTTGGAGAGGAACAAGAACTTGAACACCTAATACAGAGGCTTGACACCACCTCCAGAGCCTATGGAATGGAAATAAGTGCAGAGAAGACCAAAATGATGACCAACAACACCAATGGCATCAACACGGCCAAGATGCGTACCACACCTGGGGAGACACATGTGGACCCAACTGCAACAACGAGACAAATGATAGGGGTCTGAGACTCTTGGTGTTTGCCATATACAATAATCTGATATTGGCAAACATACTTGGTCTCCACAAAAAATCCAGACGATGGACATGGCATAGTCCCGGCGGGGAGCATCACAACAAGATCTACTGCATCATGGTCAAGACACGCTTCCGATCAAGCATCAACATTACCAGGACACCCACTTTTCCAGGAGCAGACATCGGAAGTGACCACGATCTCATGATGATGTCCTTCCGGCTCCACTTGAAGAGAATAAACACATCAAAGTGTACTAGACTGAAGTTCGACCTGGACAAATTGCAGGGCACCCGGAGGTGGCAGAAATATTCCAAGCAACAAATGGAGGGGAATTTGCACCACTGCTCATTTTGGGAACTGGTGAAGTAGATGTCAACACCATGACCACCACCTTCAACTCAGCTGTGACAGATGCCGCCACTGAAATCCTTGCAAGCACCGCCCAATGAAGAAACCATGGATCACACCTAAATTTTTGGACCTGTGTGATAAACGAAGAGAGATGAAAAAGAAAAAGGTAGCTGATGCCTACTAAAAAATCAACAATGACATCCAAAACAGCATGTACACAGCAAAGGAGAACTGGATAGAAGATCAGTACCAGAAAATAGAGAACAGTCTGAACAAGAACAACAGCAAGAAGGCCTACCAGACTGTGAAGCGGCTGACAAGTGTTAAACAGCCCAAGGTCTCCACGATCCAATGAAAGTCTGGCATATGCTTTACAGAAGGACAAGAAGTCTTGGTTAGATGGACAGGGTACTGTTCTGACCTTTACAACCACACATTAAACAGAGACCCATCAGATCTAGCATGTCCCCAGAACAGAGAAGAAGAAATCCTCCCAATTCTCCGAGAGGAAGTTGAGACAGCAGTGGGATTGCTGAAGAAAGGGAAGTCAGCGGGAGTTAACAAAATACCTGCGGATTTGCTTCAAGCAGGAGAAGAAGCGATGATTGACGCGCTCACCATTATCTGTAACAAGATCTGGTAGAGTGGGGAGTGGCCTACACCATAGACCCAGTCGCTTGTCATCACTCTTCCCAAAAAAGGTAACCTTCAAGAATGTGAAAATTACCGCACCATCAGCCTCATCAGCAATCCCAACAAGGTCCTCCTGAAAATAATACTCAACAGGTTGAAACCACAAGCTGAACAAATCGTAGCTGAAGAACAAGCAGGATTTAGGGCAGGGCGAAGTACCACTGAACAGATTTTTAACCTCAAAATAATCTGCAGGAAATACCTATAGAACCAAGAACATCTATATTTTGTGTTTGTAGACTTCAAGAAAGCATTTGACCGAGTCTGGCATGCAGCTCAGTAGGTAACCATGAGAGTGTACAAAATTATTGAAGTCATCAAAACCCTGTATGACAAGGCTAATAGTGCAGTCCTCCACAACAACGCCATCGGGAACTGGTTCAGAACAACAATCGGTGTGCGTCAAGTATGCCTACTCTCTCCTACACTCTTCAACATCTTCCTAGAGCGCATCATGTCAGATGCCCTTGCAGATCACGAAGCCACAGTCAGCATAGGGGATAGAGCAATCTTCAACCTCCATTTTGCAGATGACATTGATGGATTGGCTGTAAAGGAAAATTATTATTATTAATAATTATCATTAATTCCCGACAGGAAGGCCTCTCCAGGATCGCACAAACTGCGGCCCTGACAAGGTTGAAGCCCATTTGGAAAGACATGACCATCGGTCTACGTTTCAAGGTAAGGCTGCTGCGGTCCCTTTTCATTTCCATCTTCCTATACGCTTGTGGAAAATGGACCCCCACAGCAGATCTACAATGAAGAAAACAAGGCATGGAGATGAGGTGCTACAGAAGACTTCTGGGCATTTCCTCTAACCAGCACATCACCAACGACGAAGTCCCACAGACCATCACACAAGCCATTGGACAACACGATGACATGCTCACAGTGGTGAAGAAATGGAAAGTCCGATGGTATGGCCACATCAGCGGAGCATCAAGCCTTGCAAAGGCAATCCTCCAAGGCACGGTGCAAGGAGGCAGAAGAGGGAGACAGAAAAAGAGATAGGAGGACAACATTCAAGAATGCACTGGCTTGACACTGAGCGAAGCATTGAGGGTTGCTGAGGACAGAGAAAGATGGAGTACGCTGGTTAAACAATCATCTGTGGGGCCCCAATGACTGTCGAGTTACAGGATAGGATAGGATAGAAAACTTTTTTTTGGAGGATGGGGGTGAGGGAGAGTAAATAGACTGACATTGCTATGCATGTGAATCAAATACTAGAAGAGCAAAGCCCATGACTCAAATGTTCCTTAAGGAACTTGCAAAATTTAACATAAAAATAAGTGTCCAGAAAAAGAAAAAAATACAAACGATGGCAATAAAATGCAAATTCCGACTTTGATCAAATAATGAGTCATGCTCATCTACAATTAAATAACCCAATGTTGTTGCATACTATGGGTTAAATATTGAGCCATTCCACTGTATAAAGAAAGTTTTTTAAAATGTTTTTGCGAGGTCTAAATGATCTTGACTATCAAGATCAACATCAAAATGGAACAAACATATAGATCCATCTCTCATCTCTAAATACAACATGTTTGGACTTCATACCTCTCAAAGTTTAGGATCAAGGTCATTTCAAAGTACTTATATGAACTGACATTGGACAACTCCAATGGCCTTGACCTTAAAGCGAGATTGACCAAATTTAAATAGTATGTGTGTGACCAAATTTGCATAGTATGTGTGTCTCACTCATATCTATCATGCATCAAAGAATTATAAATTCAATATTAACAACTTAGGAAAAATGTGAAATTGTGTGAAAAATCGTAATTGTTTGATTAACATTTTGTTGAACCTGTGACTTTGACCTTGAAGTGAAGTCATTAATTTACTAATCATTTATGAGGTGTCATGGATATAAACCATCTTACCAAGTTTAGTTGTGATAATTGAAATAGGTCCAGAAATATTAAGCCACTTGCAAGTTTTGCACAGACGGAAAGTGGATATCGGACTGCAGCAAGAGTGTGGATGGACAACAAAAAATTTGAATTTAATTTGTGGATTATTTAGGACTCATATCACACAGTTTTGCAAAAATCTGAAGAAAAAACTTTGTTGTTGGAGAGGTGGGAGTGGTAAAGAGGGGAATGGGTGGGTGAATACATAGTGTATGGATGCAAATCGAAAATTCACTGCACTTCCAAATCAGCCTTAGCACAAAATAAAACTTAAATACTATAGAACTGACAAATAGATTCACAGCCACTCATGCTTGTTGCATCAATTTTTATTCACAAGCAGTAGTGATACTCATGCATGCACTCACATTCACAGAGGATGGGAGGAAGTGAGAGAGAGGATGTGAGGGAATTTAAGAGAATGCATCAATAATATATCACATCATCAGGCCTGAAAATGGCGACTAATTTAGTCGCCATGGCTAGTGAAAAAAAAAATTGGCGACTAAAAAAAAAACTTTAGTCGCCAAATGCGAGTGCGCTAAAATGAACTTTTTTTTAGTTTGGCTAGGAAACTTTTTAGTTTGGCTAGTAAAATTTTTAAGTTACTAGCCAAAGGCTAGTGGGACATTTTTTTTCATTTTCAGGGCTGATCATATTATATCACATCAAGTATCATATCATCTATCACATTATATTATGTCAAATACTGTCCTATCAACAGCTTTCTTTATTGTAGCATTTGCACATTCATAACTTCATCAACAAGCACTATTATTATTTATTTAATTTATTTTATTATTCTTATAAAGCGCTCTTCTAGCTTGGGAGCTGTTCAAGGCGCTGGCCAATACAGGATCTAACTCAAGCCCCCCAAGGCGTCCACTTGTAGCATTTGGGAGCATATTCTGATGGCCATATAACTGAGCAATGCAGTTAGGGTAAACAATTTTATCAGTACAACTTATGTTAATCTGAAGAATAAAAAATTGAAACAACAACAACAAAAACACTTTTATCATCACAACACCATTTCAAATAAACTTACCTTCACAAGAACCATTTGCAGTAATCCTTCTGTATTTTTTATCACAATCACACCTGAAGCTTCCTGCAGAGTTAACGCAGTGTTCATGAAGGGAACATAGAGTTTGAGAAGAGACACACTCATCTGCATCTGAGATTAACAAATAAAAAAGGATTAGTAAATACCAGTTAATCAGTATATTAATGATAACAATGGTAATTATGAGCATATCAGATTATGTTCATGGCAATGTTCATGATTTCAGTGAAATGCACATCACTACATAAAACATGGTAACCTAAAGAATAAAACTGGAACTATTGTGTTGAAATTTGCTTATGTCTCATTTGTTTTTAGCTTTGTTTTGTGAAGTCCTTTAAAACTTGACTGTATTTTCCCTTTGATTGTGTGTTTACATCCTGCGTTAAGGGACCATAAGATACGGAACAAGGGATTTTTTTAGCCACCGCCTGAAAGTACTTCATATGGACGGCCATGGGGGAGTGGGGTTGGGGTGTGTGCATAGATATTTACATGTATAGCAATGTGAGTCTTTATGTACTCACCCCCAAAAAGTAATTTTTAACAAACATTGACACTGTGACCTTGACCATGAAGAGAGGTAATTTAATCACCAATAATATCTTAGAGCTCATGGATATACACCTTCCTACCGAGTTTGATTGTGATTAATAAAATAGATTCCAATTAATTAGAAAACTTTAAAGCTTTGCATAAATGGACAGATGATTTGGATGGACCGACATTTGTTTTAGATGTATATGCAACTAACATTGGACTATTTAGGACAAGTCTTGCAAATATTTTCAAAAATCTTGAAAAAATTGTTGGGGTAATTACACAAACAAACAGCTTTTAAATATATCATTAAGCTTGCTATTAAGTTTAACACACTCAACTCAAGCACATTTTCCCTTAACTGCTAAAGCATCAACACCTTTCTTAATACTCACTTTAATTGTAAAAACAAAACAAATTATACTCATTTATAACTTCAAGTGGTTTTCCATCCAGATTCCACTTTTCATTTTTCCCTAAAAACCCTCCTTTACGAAAGACAATTATTTTTGTTTTTGCAGTATTTATATTAAAAAACAGTGCATTACAAACATCCTTTATTATAGGAATTTGATTTTGCAGACCTCTAACAGTGTTAGACAAAAGCACAATCATCAGCGAAAAGTAACATGTACAATTCCACTAACCCTGGAAAAAGCTAAATAAAGGCATGCGCGCGAGCGCGAGGTAGAGCAAAAGAAAGAGAGAGAGCATGAATAAATGAATAAATGAACATGAATGAACATTGGTGATATGGCAGACCGGGATAACCTTCCCAGAGAACAAGGGGTAGGAACCTAAATCAATACTGAACCACCAAAGCAATCATACTGCTAAAATGGACAGTGAAAAATTGCCACTTTTTATTTTCGCCCACCACAGGATTTGAATCTGGGTCCTCTGTGTGCCAGGCGAACTCTCTACTACTTGAGCTACAGCGGTGGGACAAGAGAGAGAGACAGAGAGCGACACACAGAGAGACAGCGAGAAAGAGAGAGATAGATCACATGCAAACGAAAACAACAATACACACAAAATACTCACCCACACAAATGTCCTCAGTCACATTAAATTGACGAGAAGAAAGACATTTATAACCTTCCATGCGCTGCAGAGTACCATTAATAAAGTAGCCGTTGTTACATGTGACAGTTAGTGTCTCATTAAACCGAAGTGGAATGTGCGATGAAATGTTTGCCCTCAAGATTTTTGGTATTGGACATTTAATAGCTGCAAATTAAAAGAAATAACAATAATAGTATGTGTGACATGTATAATACCTATAAACAAAATATTAAAAATAAATACAAAAATAAATAAATACATAAATAAATAAATAAAACAACTAGAACAGCACTGCCCATATGACTCACAGGCTCTTTATGGAACCCTACAATAGTTTAACATGAAAATGAGTGCCCGGGAAAAGGAAAAACAAAAATGAAACGCAAATACCGACTTTGATCTTTCAATGCTCTTCATCTTCAGATGAGCTCCAAATACACTCATGTATGGTCAAATAAACAACAGCAAAATTTGTATTATGGCAAAACAAAAAAGTGGCCTTGCGATGACCTTGACCTTCAGTGACCTTGACTTTGGGATGACCTTGACCTCTCTTGATCTAAAAACCTATTGTTATTGCATCCTATCCTATTCCTACCCTATCCCGTAACTCAAAAGTCGTTGGGGCACCATACTATAGACGATTGTTTAACCAGCATACCCCATCTTTCTCTGTCCTCAGCAACCCTCATGGCTTTGTTCAGTGTCAAGCAAGTCCATTCTTGAATGTTGTCCTCCCATCTCTTTTCTGTCTCCCTCTTCTTCTGCCTCCTTGCACCGTGCCTTGCAGGTTGGTCTTTGTAAGGCCTGATGCTCTGGTGACATGGCAATACCATCGGAGTTTCTGTTTCTTTACCACTGTGAGCATGTCATCATGTTGTCCAATGGCTTGTGTGATGGTCTGTCGGACTTCGTCATTGGTGATGTGTTGGGTATAGAAAATGCCCAGAAGTCTTCTGTAGCACCTAATTTCCATGTTTTGTATTCTTTGTTGTAGGTCTGCTGTGAGGGTCTATGTTTCGCAAGCTTATAGGAAGATGGAGATGACAAGGAAGCGCAGCAACCTTACCTTGGAGTGTTGACTGATGGTCCTGTCTTTACAAAAAGGCTTCAACCTTGTCAGGGTAGCAGTTGTTCGTGCAATCCTGGAGGACTTCCTGTCGGGACCCATTATATGATAAAATGGCTCCTAAATATTTGAAGCTATGCACTGTTTTGAGGGATTGGCCTTGGACTTTGATGTCCGCGTTGATGCAATTGGTGCAGTTGGTCATCATTTTGGTCTTCTCTGCACTTATTTCCATTCCAAAGGCTCTTAGGTCGCGTCAAGCCTCTGTACCAGCTCTTGAAGTTCTTGTTCTTCTCCAGCCAACCTATCAGTGTCATCTACAAAACGGAAATTGAAGATTGCTCTAAATCCTGTGCTGATTGCGCCTTCGTGATCTGCAAGGGCATCTGACATGATGCGCTCCAGGAAGATGTTTAAGAGTGTTGGAGAGATTAGGCATCGATGACGCATGCCGATTGTTGTTCTGAACCAGTTCCCGAAGGCACTGCTGTGGAGAACTGCACTGGTAGCCTTGTCATACAGGCCTTTGATGACATGATGTTGTACACTCTCATGGTGGCCACCAGAGCTGCAAGCCAGACTCGGTCAAATGCTTTCTTGAAATCTACAAACACATGATGATGTTGGTGCGGTTAGGTATTTCTCATAGGTTATTCTGAGGTTGATAATCTGCTCAGTGGTACCAGAGAGAAAGGAAGAAGAGAGAAATCACTTAGCAATATCGCCTGTGTGAGAAGTGATGTACGGTGGAGGAGTTATGTCCCTTCAACGTGGCATGGGCTTGCTTTCAGTTCTTAGTCTCTTGTCTATAATATGTTTTTTTTTATCAGGGCCAAGGCGAGCCACACTGTATTCGTGGATTTCGGCTGCGGCCAACAGCCTGGAGAGGATTGGGCCCTGCCAGGTCTTTTTTGCCCAAGACACAACACATGATGAGGCTATCCACTAATTCCATGCCGGATCAGTCGTCGCCCGGAACAAGGACCGCGCCTTCCGTTGGCCACCAGGACGGAGGTGAAAAGTATGCTACTGATGGACAAATTAGCAAGATCCGCACGAGAAACAACATCGTCATAGGAACCTGGAATGTCAGGACCCTAACTGCGGAAGGAAAATTAGAAGAACTGGCCCACGAGCTGGACCACTATCGATGGAACGTTCTAGGTATCAGCGAACTGCGCTGGAAAGGCCTAGGTGAAACAACGACTGACAAAGGCCACAAGCTCTATTTCAGCGGTAGAGATGACAGGCACGAACACGGCGTTGGATTCTTGGTCCACAAGAACATTCTAGCCACTGTCATGGGGTGCCGCCCAGTCTCCAGTAGACTCATTACCATCCGTCTGAGAGCAACCCCTTTCAACATTACCATCATCCAGGCCTATGCCCCAACATCAGACTATGAAGACAGCGAAGTGGAGGATTTTTATGAAAATATACAGGCGGTCCTTGACCAAGTGCCGAAGAAGGACATAGTCATAGTGCAAGGCGACTGGAATGCCAAGGTTGGCCAAGATGCGCACCACAACTGGGGAGACACATGCGGACCCCACTGCAACAACGAGACAAATGACAGGGGTCTGAGGCTATTGGAGTTTGCCAGATACAACAATCTGGTACTGGCAAACACGTTTGGTCTCCACAAAAAATCCAGACGATGGACATGGCACAGTCCCGGCGGGGAACATCACAACCAGATCGACTACATCATGGTCAACAAACGCTTCAGATCAAGCATCAACATTGGCAGGACACGCACTTTTCCAGGAGCAGACATTGGAAGTGACCACGATCTCGTGATGATGTCTTTCCGGCTCCATTTGAAGAGAGTAAATACAGCAAAGTGCACTAGGCTGAAGTTCGACCTGGACAAACTGCAAGACCCGGAGGTGGCAAAAATATTTCAGGCCACAATTGGAGGGAAATTTGCACCACTGCTTATTTTGGGGGCAGGCGAAGTAGATGTCAACACCATGACCAATACCTTCAACTCAGCTGTAACAGATGCCGCCACTGAGATCCTTGGCAAGCACCGACCAAAGAAGAAGCCGTGGATCACACCTGAACTTTTGGATCTGTGTGATAAACGAAGAGAGTTAAAAAAGAAAAAGAACACCTCACAGGGAGCTAATGTCTACCGAAAAATCAACAATGACATCCGAAAAGGCATGCGCACAGCAAAGGAGAACTGGATAGAAGATCAATGCCAGGAAATAGAGAACAATCTGAACAAGAACAACAGCAAGAAGGCCTACCAGACTGTGAAGCGGCTGACAAGTGTTAAACAGCCCAAAGTCTCCACTATCCAAAGCAAGTCTGGCATTTGCCTTACAGAAGAACAAGAAGTCTTGGACAGATGGACAGAGTACTGCTCTGACCTTTACAACCATACACCAAATGGAGACCCATCAGTTCTAGCATGTCCCGAGAGCAGAGAAGAAGAAGAAATCCTCCCAATTCTCCGGGAAGAAGTTGAGGCAGCAGTGCAATCGCTGAAGAAAGGGAAGTCAGCGGGAGTGGACAACATACCAGCGGAACTGCTACAAGCAGGAGGAGAAGCGATGACTGATGCTCTCACCATTATCTGTAACAAGATCTGGCAGAGTGGGGAATGGCCTACACCATGGACCCAGTCGCTTGTCATCACTCTTCCCAAAAAAGGTAACCTTCAGGAGTGTGAAAATTACCGCACCATCAGCCTCATCAGCCATCCCAGCAAGGTCCTCCTGAAAATAATACTCAACAGGTTGAAACCACAAGCTGAACAAATCATAGCTGAAGAACAAGCAGGATTCATGGCAGGGTGAAGTACCACTGAACAGATTTTCAACCTCAGAATAATCTGTGAGAAATACCTACAGCACCAACAACATCTATATCATGTGTTCATAGACTTCAAGAAGGCATTTGACCGAGTCTGGCATGCAGCTCTATGGGCAACCATGAAAGTGTACAACATCAGCCCTAAAATTATAGAAGTCATCAAAAGCCTGTATGACAAGGCTACCAGTGCAGTCCTCCATAACAGCGTCATCGGGAACTGGTTCAGAACAACAATCGGTGTGCGTCAAGGATGCCTACTCTCTCCAACACTCTTCAACATCTTCCTAGAGCGCATCATGTCAGATGCTCTTGCAGATCACGAAGGCACGTTTTGCGGATGATATTGATGGATTGGCTGGAGAGGAACAAGAACTTGAACAGCTTGTACAGAGGCTTGACACCACCTCCAGAGCTTATGGAATGGAAATAAGTGCAAAGACCAAAATGATGACCAACAACACCAATGGCATCAACACGGACATCAAAGTACAAGGCCAATCCCTCAACACAGTGCACAGCTTCAAATATTTAGGAGCCATTGTGTCAGACAATGGGTCTCGACAGGAAGTCCTCTCCAGGATCGCACAAACAACTGCTGCCCTGACAAGGTTGAAGCCCATTTGGAAAGACAGAACCATCAGTCTACATTCCAAAGTAAGACTGCTGCGCTCTCTGGTCATCTCCATCTTCCTATATGCTTGCGAAGCATGGACCCTCACAGCAGATCTCCAACGAAGAATACAAAGCATGGAGATGAGGTGCTACAGAAGACTTCTGTGCATTTCCTATACCCAACACATCACCAACGACGAAGTCCGACAGACCATCACACAAGCCATTGGACAACACGATGACCTGCTCACAGTGGTGAAGAAACGGAAACTCCGATGGTATGGCCACGTCACCAGATCATCAGGCCTTGCAAAGACCATTCTGCAAGGCACAGTGCAAGGAGGTAGAAGAAGGGGGAGACCGAAAAAGAGGTGGGAGGACAACATTCGAGAATGGACTGGTTTGACACTAAGCGAAGCCATGAGGGCTGCTGAGGACAGAGAAAGATGGAGTATGCTGGTTAAACGATCATCTGTGGTGCCCCTACGACCTTCGGGTTATGGGACAGGATAGGATAGGATAGATTTAAAAAAATGTTTTAGACGGTGATTTTCACCTTTTGCTGTTGAAAATGCTTTAAATAAGGCTTTTCAAATTTGAGAATTTTTTTTTTATGCACATTTGTTTATTTTTTTATGACTTGCTGCCTCTTGACCGTAAGGGTGTTATCAGCGCTTCCTAAACTGTAACCCGTGATATAGGTAGCTTTTGCATTGTTTTGTTGCTTGAAATAAACAGTATGTGTAAGATAAATTGAGTTAAAATAATAATAATAATATTTTTAAAAAAACCACACTAGTCTAGAATATGTGTCATACATGTGTAATTTATTTTTTGTTCCGGATTGATTGGCAGTTTTAGTGTGTATAATTTATGTGTGTGTGTGTGAGGATGTTTACACGGCGTTATTGGGACAAATTAGTGCAAGTTTGCATACGTTCTTTGGACAGACCTCCTTGTTGGGACGTCCATTTAATGATCCGCGAGGGTTAGGGTTAGGGTAAGGGTTAGGGTTAGGGCTAGGGTTAGGGCTAGTGTTAGGGTTAGGGTTAGGGTTAGGGTTAGAACACTTTAAAGTACTTAAAAACGGGGTCGTAGCACGACCCATTGTCCACAGAACGTATGTGGCGATAGAGGAAAGTCCAAATAACGGTGTCTGCGCAAGTATGTGTGTGTGTGTGTGTGTGTGTGTGTGTGTGTGTGTGTGTGTGTGTGTGTGTGTGTGTGTGTGTGTGTGATATAGAAAGAGATGGAGATCGCGATATAAATAAAGATATTGACTAATTCGAAACGTAAATCTAGTTGTGCACATGGAAATTCATTTATTTACAAAAATATGCTTCGATTGACTTCAACATAATAATTAGGGTACATAATAATTATACTCTCTCTCTCTCTCAGTCAGTCTTTTTTCTCTCTCTCTCTCTCTCTCTCTCTCTCTCTCTCTCTCTCTCTCTCTCTCTCTCTCTCTCTCTCTCTCTCTCTCTCTCTCTCTCGTATTTAAAAAAAGGTGAACAAGGCAACTTTCTGTGATCACAGATGAAACCATCCTGCAATCAACCCTATATATTTCATTCAAATTGACAATACATTCAGTGAGTCTTGTGACAAAGTAAAGGGTTGGCATCTGTATTTTATATTAGAATATTCTGCCACAACTTAATTTAATTATAAAAGGATACGAAGTTGAGGAATTACAGACACAGTTTGGTGGACAGCAAATAACAAGCCGCTGAAATTTTACTTTTCTCATACTGGGTGCACAGAGATCAGCAGAAACAGTGTATAAATTCAACTCAAATAGTTTCAAAATAAACTTTGCCTAATATATGTTTGCAGAGAACATGACAATAGTGAGCTAATTAGTGCGGCAAATCAAGTTGGGTTACTTAACAAACATAACATTAATCACGTTTATACCAAGACTTTGCAGTGCACCAGAATCGTTTTAAATCTAGATCTAGACAGAGGATGACACATGACAGCAAACGGCCAGAGGGCACCCCTTTTTAATTCTACTGTGGCTTAATTGACACTGACAATGACAGTAGTGAGTAGGCGTACTTTTTATTGATACTGAACTAAGTTCAAGTTAATTATCACTAAGTACTAACCCTACACACAACCTTTATTAATTCCATGGGCTAATCCTAACCGTTTCTTACACGAAACATCACCTTAGTTCCAATCCGTCTTGTATCATTGACAACCATTCATTGACCGGTCTTGGTCATCATAATTCATTCATATCATGATTCTTGTATGTCAGAATAGATCTACATTTTCTTCAAGAACTTACCGTTCTTCTTCCTTTGGGAAATGAAAAAAACTCTTCCCCTTGCATGCAGCCTTTTATCGTGTATTTGTGCAGTTCAAAGCTGCACAGTGGTCACCGTAACTGCTCCTGCGATTTTTTTCCCCCTCTCCATCAGATCTTCGCTCTGTGAAGCAGCCATTTTCACACATGCCACAATCAAGTCGCATAACTCTTGACGCGTCATCACACCAATGGCGTCACTGCGTGGTCTAAATATTCCTGGTCTATGGTGGTACTTCGCCCTGCCCTGAATCCTGCTTGCTCTTCAGCTATGATTTGTTCATCTTGGGGTTTCAACCTGTTGAGTATAATTTTCAGGAGGACTTTGCTGGGATGGCTAATAAGGTTGATAGTGCATTAATTTTCACACTCCTGAAAGTTACCCTTTTTGGAAAGAGTGATGACAAGCGACTGGGTCCATAGTGTAGACCACTCCCCACTCTGCCAGATCTTGTTACAGATAATGGTGAGGGTATCAATCATCGCTGCTTCTACTCCTGCATGAAGCAATTCCGCTGGTATGTTGTCCACTCCCGCTGACTTTCCCTTCTTCAGTGATTGCATTGCTGCCTCAACTTCTTCTCAGAGAATTGGGAGGATTTCTTCTTCCCTGTTCTCAAGACATGCTAGAACTGATGGGTCTCCTTTTTGGTGTGTGGTTGTAAAAGTCAGAGCAGTACTCTGTCCATCTATCCAAGGCTTCTTTTTCTTCAGTAAGGCATATGCCAGACTTGCTTTGGATCATGGAGATCTTGGGCTGTTTAACACTTGTCAGCCACTTCACAGTCTGGTAGGCCTTCTGGCTGTTGTTCTTGTTCAGACTGTTCTCTATTTCCTGGTACTGATCACCTATCCAGTTCTCCTTTGCTGTGCGCATGCCTTTTCGGATGTCATTGTTGATTTTTAGTAGACATCAGCTCTCTGTGATATGTTCTTTTTCTTTTTCATCTCTCTTGGTTTGTCACACAGGTCCAAAAGTTCAGGTGTGGTCCACAGTTTCTTCTTTGGGCGGTGATTGCCAAAGATCATCTCAGTGGCAGCATCTGCCACAGCTGAGTTGAAAGTGGTGGTCATGGTGTTGACATCTACTTCACCAGATCCCAAAATGAGCAGAGGTGCAAATTACCCTCCAATTGTGGCTTGGAATATTTCTGCCACCTACAGGTCTTGCAGTTTGTCCAGGTAGAACTTCAGTCTGGTGCACTTTGCTGTGTTTACTCTCTTTAAGTGGAGCCGGAAAGATATCATCATGAAATCATGATCACTTTCGATGTCTGCTCCTGAAAAAGTGAGTGTCCTGTTGACGCTTGATCTGAAGCGATTCTTGAACATGATGTAGTCAATCTGGTTGTGATGCTCCCAGCCAGGTCCATCGTCTAGAGTTTTTGTGGAGACCAAGCGTGTTTGCCAGTATCAGATTGTTGCATTTTGTCTCTTTGTTGCAGTGAGTTCCACATGTGGTACGCATCTTGGCCAGCCTTGGCATTCCAGTCGTCTTGCACTATGACTATGTCCTTCCTCTGCACTTTGTCAAGGACGGTCTTCAGATGTTAATAGAAATCCTTGCTATCGTCATAGTCTGATGTTGGGGCATAAGCCTAGATGATGGTGATGTTGAAAAGGGGCTGCTCTCAAACGGATGGTAATGAGTCTACTAGAGACTGGGACTGCAACTCATGACAGTGGCTAGAATATCTTTGTGGACCAAGAACCCAACCCTGTGTTCGTGCCTGTCATCTCTCCCGCTGAAATAAAGCTTGTGGCCTTTGTCAGTTGTTATTTCACCTAGGCCTGTCCAGCGCAGTTCATTGATACCTAAAATGTTTTATAGATAGCATGGCTGTTCATAAGCGGTACTTTCAGGCTATGGCTATAAATAACCCTTGTGCTGTCCCTTATCGCTGACTGAACTGCTTGTAACCAGATCCTAGACGCTGGCTGTGCATGGGTTTCACAAGGCATGGCCTGCTGGCGTGGCTAAAAATAGCTTACAGCTGGTGGCTGAAAGTTTACTTTCAGTGAATGAAGTTTCAGCCGTGAAAGTGGTCCAGCTCATGGGCCAGTTCTTCTAATTTCCAATCTGCATTTAGGATCCTGATATTCCAGGTTCCTATGATGATGTCTCTTGTGCAGATCTTACTAAGTTGTCCATCAGTAACACATTTGTCACCTCCATCCTGGGGGCCAACGTAAGGCGCAGTCCTGTCCTTGATGACCCGGGCAACAACTGATCCGTTATGGAGTGAGTGGTTCTTTTCATAATAAAGTGTGTCTTGAGCAAGAAAGACCTAGCAGAGCCCAATCTTCTCCAGGCTGTTGGCCACAGCCAAAATCAATGTGTGGCTCGCCTTGGCCCCGATCATGTGGTTGTTGAATCTATAGTAATGTGAGGTTCCTACGTCCTGGCCAGTGACTTCTGTGTACAAAACTTCCGCCCAGTGATGCCGTGCTGACATCACCCCAGTTAGTTGCCTCTTATGACACACGGGAAATATTGGTTCTACTCTATTTAGTGCCCAAACTCACATGTTGCATATTAAGAGATAAATATAAGGACATCCACTGAACAATGAGAAATTTGTTAATGTTTTTGTCAAGCCTAAAATGACCTTGAATTTCAAGATCAATGCCAAAATGGACCATATATGAAAGATCAATCTAACATGTCTAAATATAACCAGTTTGGACTTTATATCTGTCATAGTTTAGTACCTATACGAACCCACTTTGGACAGCTCCAGTAACCTTGACCTTGGAGTGAGCTTGACCAAATTTGTGTGTCATGTGTGTCTCATGGATATTTATTGTACATCAAAGAATCATAAGTTCAATGTTAATAACTTATGAAAAATGTGAAATTTGGGAACAAAATTGTCATTTCTCCTATAATAAAATAGGTTCTGAGTACATAGCCACTTTACAGTTTTGCACAGATGGAGAGCAGACCAGGGATAGACAGACCGACTGAAAGACAGATGATCCTATCCTATCCTATCCCGTAACGCGGAGGTCGTAGGGGCACCACAGATGATCGTTTAACCAGTGTACTCCATCTTTCCCTGTCATCAGCAACCCTGATTGTTTCACTCAGTGTCAAACCAAACCATTCTCGAATGCTGTCCTCCCACCTCTTTTTCGGTCTCACTCTTCTTCTACCTCCTTGCACTGTGCCTTGCAGGATGGTCTTTGCAAGACCTAATGATCTGGTGACATGGCAATACCATCGGAGTTTCAGTTTTTTTCACCACTGTGAGCAGGTCATCATGTTGTCCAATGGCTTGTGTGATGGTCTGTCGGACTTCGTCGTTGGTGAGGTGTTGGGTATAGGAAATGCCCAGAAGTTTTTCTGTAGCACCTCATCTCCAAGCTTTGTATTCTTCGTTAGAGATCTGCTGTGAGGGTCCATGTTTCGCAAGCATATAGGAAGATGGAGATGACAAGGGAGCGCAGCAGTCTGATCTTGGAATGTAGACTGATGGACCTGTCTTTCCAAATTAGCTTCAACCTGGCCAAGGCAGCAGTTGTTTGTGCGATCCTGGATAGGACTTCCTGTCGGGACCCATTGTCTGATACAATGGCTCCTAAATATTTGAAGCTATGCACTGTGTTGAGGGATTGGCCTAGGACTTCGATGTCCGTGTTGATGCCATTGGTTTTGTTGGTCATCATTTTGCTCTTCTCTGCACTTATTTCCATTCCATAGCTCTGGAGGTGGTGTCAAGCCTCTGTACCAGCTGTTCAAGTTCTTGTTCCTCTGCAGCTAATCCATCAAGGTCATCTGCAAAACGAAGGTTGGAGATTGCCCTTCCCCCTATGCTGACTGTGCCTTCGTGATCTGCAAGGGCATCTGGCATGATGCGCTCTAGGAAGATGTTGAAGAGTGTTGGAGAGAGTAGGCATCCTTGACCCACACCGATTGTTGTTTTGAACCAGTTTCCGATGGCTCTGTTGTGGAGGACTGCACTGGTAGCCTTGTTATATAGGCTCTTGATGATTTCAATAATTTTAGGGCTGATGTTGTACACTCTCATGGTTGCCCAAAGAGCTGCATGCCAGACTCGGTCAAATGCCTTTTTGAAGTCTACGAACACATGATATAGATGTAATTGGTGCTGTAGGTATTTCTCGCAGATTATTCTGAGGTTGAAAATCTGTTAAGTGGTACTTCGTCCTGCCCTGAATCCTGCTTGCTCTTCAGCTATGATTTGTTCAGCTTGGGGTTTCAACTTGTTATTATTTTCAGGAGGACCCTGCTGGGATGGCTGATCAGGCTGATGGTGCGGTAATTTTCACATTCCTGAAGGTTACCTTTTTTGGGAAGAGTGATGACAAGCGACTAAGTCCATGGTGTAGGTAACTCCCCACTCTGCCAGATCTTGTTACAGATAATGGTGAGTGCGTCAATCATCACTTCTCCTCCTGCTTGAAGCAGTTCCACGGGTATGTTGTCCACTCCCGCTGACTTTCCCTTCTTCAGTGATTGCATTGCTGCCTCAACTTCTTCTCGGAGAATTGGGAGGATATCTTGTTCTTCTCTGTTCTCTGGACACGCTAGAACTGATGGCTCTCTGTTTGGTGTGTGGTTGTAAAGGTCAGAGCAGTACTCTGTCCATCTGTCCAAGACTTCTTGTTCTTCGGTAAGGCATATGCCAGACTTGCTTTGGATCGTGGAGATCTTGGGTTGTTTAACACTTGTCAGCCGCTTCACAGTCTGGTAGGCCTTCTTGCTGTTGTTCTTGTTCAGATAGTTCTCTATTTCCTGGCATTGAGCTTCTATCCAGTTCTCCTTTGCTGTGCGCATGCCTTTTCGGATGTCATTGTTGATTTTTCGGTAGGCATCAGCTCCCTGTTAGGTATTCTTTTTCTTTTTCATCTCTCTTCGTTTATCACACAGTTCCAGAAGTTCAGGTGTGACCCACAGCTTCTTCTTTGGCCGTTGCTTTCCAAGGATCTCCATGGTGGCATCTGTCACAGCTAAGTTGAAGGTGGTGGTCATGGTGTTGACATCTACTTCACCAGCTCCCAAAATGAGCAGTGGTGCAAATTTCCCTCCAATTGTAGCCTGAAATATTTCTGCCACCTCCGGGTCTTGCAAAGACAGATGAACGGACAATAAAATTGTTTAAACTAAATATTATGTAGCAGCCCCTGGAAATAAAGGCCATCTGCACGATACGACTGCTATGGCCGGGAACCAATCACTTTTCAACACAAACAGCCCTTAAAATAACGGCCACCTGCTTAATGCAAAATGAGAACATCAATTTTAGGCCCCGAACATATTTTTCACTTACAAATAGTGGACACACTGAGATACCCAGTCATTTCATTCAAACAAGTTTTTAGCCTCCAAATTTATGCATAATAAATCTTGTGCGCAAGAGCCATGATTTCGTAGGTCTACTTCCACAAGATAAAAATGCAGCAAATTTGTCCATCAAACAAAGCAGTTTCAAGTTTGCATGCAGCAAGATTGGCTTTGCAGCACCTTTGCCCGATGTTGCATTTTACTTTGTATAACCGACGATGCGGGTCCTCCACCAAAGCATTTTATAGAGCCCTAACATGAATATTCTTCAACCAATGATACGGGTCTTCCACGAACCATATGTTTTATAGGGTCTTCAAGTTGTTTATTCTGCAACAGATTATGCGGGTTTTCCACAACCCATAAACTATAACAACAGGAAGAGAGTATCATACTATTTTTTGGGTAAAGCTTTATTGTCCCTTTTTATCGGGAAATTTTGGGCCGCCTCCACTGGGAAAGGCGTAGTTGCAGCCTGTGGCACGCCCAAACCCAACCTACCCAATATTAGTTGTGTTTTTGAAATTTTTCTGGGAAAGCAAACCGGAGTACCCGGAGAAAGCCCCAAGACGTTACCCGTGGCGAAAGAAAATAATATTCGGAGAAAAATAACACCCAGATGCTGGATTATTCATTTCCAAGTTGTTTTTGACAAAAATGGCAGCCCAAGGAGAGTCTGTGACACTTCTTTTATTCTTGGGTTGAGCAGCCACAATCAGAACGCTGAATCATTTGCTGCTGTAGGTTGTTACTAGGGGATTGCCCTTTTATCCATGGTTTTCCATACACACACACACACACACACACACACACACACACATGCAAAACCTAAAATAATCTGAAGCTACTTGCTGTAGGCACAACTATATGTGGTGGAGCTACTGGAATTAGCGTATGCATTCCAGCCACAGCATGCTAAGGTCCGAGTACCAGCCCTAGCACAGCCTAATAACAGCATCGTTATAGTCTCTGGCTTATTCGGCGAAGAGGGTGTTCTAGTGCCTGATGGAGCAGGGGAAGAAGAAGAACTTCCGTTAGTCTGTCCTGCACTGGATCAGTCGGAACTTCTGGTCATGACCTCTGCAGCTGCGGCAGACGTGGGTTGTTTCTGATTTTACTCAGCATGCACAGTCTGGCTTTCTTCAGTCGGGACTTGAGAGTGTACCATACCAGACAGCCGATCATGGCGCTATACAAGAGATGTTGTGGTAGTGGTTCAGAATGAACCGCTCCGCCCTTCGCTGTATTACCTCGATCTTCTCAATGTTCCTCTGAGTATGAGGGTCTCATACTGAGCTGACGTATTCCAAGATGAGCTGGACAAAGACCATGAACGCCTTTTCCTGCAGTTTGGTGGAAGCTATCTTCAGGTTCCACTGCAGGAATCCGAGAGTTTTGCTGGCCTTGGCAGCGATGGCATCAACATGTTGCTCAAAGCTGATCTTCTTCTGGGGTTTGACTCCCAGGTACTTTGGCCTGGATGGAATTGCATGCCCCAGCTTACCTCCAATTCCGCCATGCATTGGAAGTTGTGTTAAAGCTGGGATTAGTTTCCTGGGAAGCAATGGTTCTGTAGACAGCAGTGTTGTCAGCAAACAGTTTAGACAGTGATTGAAAGGGTGTCTGGGAGGTCACTGATAGGCCAGTTTATGGAGGAGCAAGCTATGGTTGACTCAATCGAAGGCCTTAACTAGGTCCATGACAAGCATGTCTGTTTAGAGGCCTTCTTCTATTTTGTCAACCAGGTCATCCATTCGCTCGAGGAGCTGCATCTCCCAGAAGCACTGTCTTCTAAACCCGTGTTGTTGTGTGCCAAGGATGCTGTTTCTCTCAAACTGTCCCATTGCTGAGGAAACCATGATGTGCTCCAACACTTTGCGGGCTAGAGATCTTCAAAAGTGTGGAGTAAGTAGCCCTATGCTTGCTTGTTGCTTATGTGACACGATATCATTTGTTAACCAAAAAGAAAATCTGGGCCTACATTGCAAGTTGGGCTAGATCTACCACTTAACTGAATTTGCTCTCATTTTGACAAAATTAATCTTCAGATATCAGTGACAAAGGTAAACCAAAGTTGCACTGACATGTGCAAAACAGGTACACAATCTTCGAGGTGCAGAGGAAGTAGTATGCCCAAATATGTGCACTTTTGTTGTAGGAATGAGGGAGGCGTGCATGAGTGCGTGCATGTGTGTGTGTGAGTGAGAAAAAAAGAGAGAAGATGGAAGGGTCAGAGAAGTAAGATCGACAAACGGGGGGAGGGGGGGGAAGGGGGGGGGGGGAGAGAGAGAGAGAGAGAGAGAGAGAGAGAGAGAGAGAGAGAGAGAGAGAGAGAGAGAGAGAGAGAGAGAGAGAGTTGGTTAAAGCTGTTCACCTACTAGAGAAATTCAAGATGCAAAAAGACAACTTTATTATCTCTTTCAAAAAATCACAGTACTGTTGATTCTTTGTCTTTGACTGGAGATGCCGCATATGCTGGGCTAACTCCTCTTTTACCAAAGCACCTTCCCAGAAGGAGGTGTACAGGTCTCTGTAAGGGGACCTTATGGTTGGTTTTCTACCGTTTCCTCCTCTGTATCCATCTCTCTCAAAAACAATTTTTTTTGTAACATGTTATTGTTAGGCATATACAAACACAAAACATTCAATTTTCATCTGTCAAGTTATTCCAAGTAAGCTTACATACAGAAATCACTGAAAGTTCATGCAGGTTTGAAACATTATTCAATGTTTTATATTTTAGCTTGCATGAAATTTTAGTGATTTCTGTATGTACTTGGAAAACATGACAGATGAAAAAAAACAGTGAATATGTTGTGCGTGTGTGTGACTGACAATAATATGTTACAAAGAACATGTTTATGAGAGAAATGAATACATGTAGAGCTGTGGGATGGGACTGTGCCTTGATAATGTAAGGTCAGAAGAACTCAGTCTGCAAACTAAGTTATCCCTTTGTACAGCAGTGCCTATAGTTCTCTATGAAAAGCGTGAGTCGGAAGACCCGTATCACCGGGAGAGGAATAAGTAGTCATTTAACCTAGTAAACATCCAAGGATGGGCAAACTACTTTTGAAAAGTAGTTCGCTACACTACAGTTACATTAGTCTAAAAAAGTAGTTCGCTACTTTACAATTACATTTTGAAGGAATGTAGTTCACTACTTTTACGCTACTTTTTTTTTAAAACTGTAATCACAACTGGGACTGCTAAGTATTTTTTAAATGTAAGTAAATTTTTTAAAAACAAAAGACAAGAAAAAAAATACTTTTAATGATATATGCTCTTCATCAGATTACAAAAAAAAAAGAAAAAAAGAAAAAATATTTACTACAAAATTTGCTATTAATAACATTGCAAGTCAAGATCATTATATAGGAGCACACTTAATACATTATGTCGTGCACCACACACATGCACACACACGCGTGCCACCATTCGCTGAACAGCGACAGGCAAGGACGGGTCTGTCAGTCTCGGCTGACAGACTCGGAGTCTGTCTTTTCGAGCTCCAGCATTTGCCATTCGCTGAGGTGTTGGGCACCCTTTACTTCACCTCCTGCCAACCTGCATCTTCCACTGCGGCGGTTTTCTGTTCAGCCTGCCTAGCCAACCTGTGTTTTCCACAGCGGCGGTTGCTGACCAGCATTTTCTACAGCGGCGGTCCTTAGGCTTCTTCGAGCCCACACCTGCTCACGGAGACGTTCAGTCCCACAGCGGCCCAGCATGCCTAGATCAGGAGGACGCACTGTCGGTATGGTTGGGGGCCTGTCCGGCGGTGTTAGTCCGGAAGTAGAAGCTGTTGTCGCTGACTGTGGGAGATTCCGATACGTCACTCCCTTTCAATTCTCAACATTCATCTTCTCCTTATAGGGCTCCGTTGGTCTCGGCGACGGTCGTGCTGCGTCGTAGGGCCCTCTTCGCTTGACCTCCACCTGCCCTGCCTACGGTTGCCCTCCATCTTTTTCTACGATTGGGCGACGTAGGGTTCCCTGTGGAGCGTGGCGACCTCCGAACAACAGGTGTTTCACCGCCAGTGGCTCCCTGCGTTCGCCTACCCACCCTCCTGCGGCCTTGCTTGGTCATCTTCTTGCGGCCTTGTCGGCGCTTTCTACACGAGCCACATCGGCACTTCAGGACCGGCCCCGTGTCCTGCTTGGCACTCTTACGACATCCTACTGCGCACCCATGTGCTTCTTCCTCCGGGCATTCTTACTTCAGTGGCTCTTCTGATTCAACATGACTTCTTCATCTGACTCTAGCAGCTGCTTCGCGCGCTCCATTTCATGCGACTTTCTTACAGCAACATGATCTCTTCTTCATCGAATCTACCTTACTTCAAAATGACTTCTTAATTCATCGGTTATCACCAACCAAGTCTCCTATATGCTTCAAGTGTCCGGAGACGTTAATCTACTCAACAAACAAACATACATTATGTATGGTATAACTATACCATTTGCAAAATAAAAAAAATATTATTAATAATAAATTAATAATAAAAGTCAAAAATAGAAGAAAAAAAAGTTATATGTACTCTGTTATGTCTGATACAAAACATAAATACAGCCATAAGGTTGTACAGGCAGACTTGAGATGAAGCCTTAGATTGGATGCTGTCGTCTTGCTCGCTGAATACTCATTGCATCCGTACTTGCATTTAAATATAAATGCATTGTCCGTTTCTTCTTTGAAATGAAAAAATTCTACATATGGTTTAAACAAAGTTGGAAGTTTTTCCATCTTCTGCGGTCAAAAATTTGTGCTTTCTGTGCTTGATTTGCCCAAACAAAGACTGAGATGACTGACGTGCGCTTTTGAAAGTCGCGTGGCTGGCTTTTGCTTTCAATCAATCTCGCGCGAGACAGCACTCGCTTCGGCTTGACTGAAATTGCGTCACACGGCAAGGAAAGTAGCGTAGTGAAAAACACATTTTCGCTACTTCGCTACTGACAAATTAGTAGTTCGCTGCTTTACAACTACTTTTTTACAATATGTAGTTTGGATCGTTACAAACTACTCCAAATAGTAGCGAAACTACAAAATGTAGTCGCTACTCTCGCTACTTGCCCATCCTTGTAAACATCCATGGAAATGTTTTATTATTATTATTATTATTATTATTATTATTATTATTATTATTATTATTATTATTATTATTATTAACTCATTTATGTTTGTTTTGTAACTCTGTTTTGTTGTAGAGCTACTGTAACAATAGATTGGACATATACATATTAACATGTTCTGAAAGTTTAATGCGGTAAATTAAAAAAACAATTATTAATTGTAAGTGTGATACTGATGTAGTCAGATGGATCCCATAAAGGATATATGTGACCTACTACAACTGTATAATAATAAAATCATTTAGCTAACCATGCATGTGCCCAACAATGAAGGTTGGCAGTGTTTTTTACTTACCTTCACACACTGGGTTCTTATGAGACCACGATCCAGTACTTGTGCAGACAGTAAACCGATTCCCAATCAATTCATAGCCATTGTCACAATAAAACTCCATCAAAGCACCAAACTCTGGTGATTGTGTACGAGTCGTATTTCTGAAGCCACCGTTAGCAATCACATTCAATGGCTGACATCTTGAAGCTGAAATCACCACACCAAAAAGGTATAAAGTATTTTACCAGTTTCCCTCAATGAATTTATTAACTATATGAACGTAAAACAGCCAAATAGATGTATAACATCCTCAAAATCATCATAATCACCATCGTTAACGGTAGCTCTCCATTTCATGCAACCACTTCATGAGTAAGTAGGTGGTTTTTCAAAGTGAATGGTTTTCATTTTATAAAGGGGACTACTTCTTGCTAGAAATATCAGCATTTCATGCACTCATTTATCAAAGCTGAAATGGCACCAACTTTGTTGACTACACGGTAAGTGATTTTGTAAGATATGCCTTCCCATTGAATTTCAATTTGTGGCTATATTTTGTTTATTACATCAGCATGGGTGTATAAAAATTAGATCCAAAATCATTCAGTTTTGTGGAAACCAATACTCATTGGAGACACAGAACATAGTTTGAATCAAAGCAGTGGAAGTGGGTCAAATAGCTTGCTTCTACCATGATCCGATTATCACAAAATCACTGTTTCATGTAACAAAAAGGACATTCAAGGCTAGTAGCTGAATTAGAGTCAACGTTGATCCATCCTTCACTACAAAATAAAATCGCCATGAAATTAGAACCTGCATCAAAAACACCTCAGTCAAGCTTCATTCTGTTCCACATGGTTGCGTATGAAGTTGTATGAAGTTGCTGCTTATGGCTTTATGTAAAAAAACAAAAAGAAACAAACTGAGAACCACATGCACTCAAAAGATTTCTAGTATTTTCATTAATAATCCTTTGCAGTGGCAACAGCCCAAAAACTAAATCTGCAAACAGTAGGAGAAAGAGCATCGCTAGAGTTGTAAAAGTAGTAGAACTAGAAGGGCAAAGCCCACATGACCCATATGCTATTATCGAACTCGCAATATTTAACATGAAAATTAGTGCTCAGAAAAAAACAAAATGAAACGGTGGCATTAAAATGTAAAGTAATACTGACTTTGATCTTTCTAAACTCTTGACCTTAAGATGACCTTTACCTCCAGCTCCAAATACACTCATGTAATATCAAATAAACTACAGCAAAAGTTGTATTGTGCTAAAAAAAATGAATTACCTTGATTTTCAATAACCTTCACATTGGAATGGCCGGGGTGGAGAATAGCTGAAGAAAAAAATCTCTGAAATCCGGTCGGGGTCCAGGGGCCGCCGTAAAGCCCCTGGTCAGGTCCAGGGGCAAAGCCCCGGTGAGGGTTCTGGGGAGCAAAGCCCCCCTGAAGCTGAAAGTTTTATAGCATTTAAAACCCCAGAAGTATGCTTTTTGTGAGAGATAAATTTGGATTTTTTTCATAATATTCATGCATTCATAGAGATACATTATTAATTTTTATATTATTATTAAGACTAATGTTTACATACACACAAAAAAACTTTTACTTTTGATTATCACATCACTTCAGGAATGAAGACACAGATTTTTTTAACTGCTCTTTAGTGTTTTGGCTGGCCTGTAAATGACTATTCACTATAGCACAGGCCTACAATTATTGAATTAATTATGATTTTTTTTATCATAACATTTTCAGTTTAAAAGTAAAAGTTTTCAAATATACCTGGAACTGGAAGAATATAGTTGTCTTTCTGAGCTTTTGACATCTCTTGATGTTTTTTTCCTTGAAGGTGATCCGTCAAAGTTGTGATCCCTCTCTTCGAATAGTTCATTTCTTTATTACACATAATACATCGTGCAACACCACTCTGATTTACTTTTCGAAAGTGATCACCCAAGCGGGTTTCTTCATTATCAATTTCTATTCTTTTGTCCAGCCATTCCCACTTCCAACTGTTTTTGCATTCATCCTGGAATGTATCTCCTCGATGTACGATCCTTAAAACGCAAGACATTCTTAGATTCTCACTGTTGTGGTACTGACACTGTGAGGGTGACTAATACAAAAACAAATATGGCTACTGCCGTTCCGTACATTGGCACGCTAATTGAAGGGAGGCAATTTGTCACTTTGACCAAAAACTGAAAACTCATAAAATAATTTGTTTAGAAATAATTAAATTACTATTTTAAAAAAATTCTCGGTAAGGAAAAAAAAAAATCGGAAAGAAATATTTTTTTCTCGGAAAATCGCGAATCGGCGGACAATTTTCCACCCTGAATGACCTTGACCTTCAAGTGACATGTAATGCATGTCAGATCAAATAACCCATTGTTGTTGCATACTATGGGTGAAATAAAGCCATTCCACTGTACGATGACCTATGTTTTGCGTGTTTTTGCAAGGCCTAAAATGACCTTAATCTTCAAGATCAACGCAGAAACGGAACATATATGAAAGATCAATCTATCATCTCTAAATACAAAAAGTTTGGACAGCTACAGTGACCTTGACCTTGGAGTGGGGTTGATCAAATTTGTTTAGTAAGTGTGGCTTATTGATATCTATCATGCATCAAAGAATCATATGTTCAATATTAATAACCTAGAAAAAAAGGGAAATTTAGCAAAAAAATTGTCCTTTTTTGACTAAAATTTGTTCACCGGTACTTTGACCTTGAAGGGAAGTCGCTTATTCACTGATCATTTATGAGGTCTCATGCGTATACAAAATCTTACCTAGTTTGGCTGTGATAGTGTAAATAGGTTCTAAAATATTAATCCACTTGCAAGTTTTGCACAGACAGACAGCGGACAGCGAACGGCAGACAACGGACGAAAAGACGGACGGACATTTTGTTTAGATGTCAGTTTTGGATTATTTAGTACTCATCTCGCACAGATTTGCAAAATTCTGGAAACAATGTTTTGGGAGGTGAGTACTTAGTTTCACATTGCTATGCATGCGAGTCATAAATTACCAGCTGTCGTGTTCACATAGCTGGCAGATGAGGAAAACGTAGGTACAAACCGTTACACGCTGGTGGTTGGCTCCAAACTGACCCTTCACCACAGGTGCTGACAGTGTTGTTGGGATCACTCATTGTGAATCCAGGGTAGCAATCATATGTCACATTTGCATTGTACTGGGCACCACCATTTCCACTTACAATGTAACCATTGCTAATAGAATGTGGTTCTCCACAGTGAATGACTGAAAACATGAAACCAAAACATGTTTATTTATGGTAAAGGCATGTTTATTACATAGCAAATTACAGTTCATTACTTATTTATCTACTACTGGAAGAAAAGAAATGGCATATACAGTCAGGGGAGGTGAAGTTTTCAGCAGAATGGAGAAGATGGACACATGAGAAACAAGAGAAAAGGGGAAATAATGTATTATCTCATCATGCATAATCTTGCCACTTGACACTAAGGATAAAATAACCCTTACTATCAAGAACGAAATACTGACTCCTCCATTCTGAAACATTCAGTCAATAGTCCCATTTCTGCCAAATACACCATCCTCAACTCAGATTTTTGTATTATCCTAATGATATTACAGGCCAACTTCTGTGTTTATATACATTCAAATTTCCATCTAATATCTATTATACAAGTAAACTTTTTATCAAAATCTGCATACAATGATTCTTTCTCATTTTCTCTAATTCAAAATGTGCACAAAACCTCCACTTGTGGTTTGACTAACATAAACCATTAACCAATTAACAAATATAACCAAAACTTAATCTGCCTTACTAGAATATTATATTAAAGTTTAAACAGAGCAAAATTACAATTACTTTGGCAAGAGGGCAAACGACTGGTGTTCCACTGGCCATAGTGTTCAGCTCCACAAGTCAGTGTTACATCTGACGTGCCTTTGAATTCTGCTTGCTTAAATGAATATCCTTTGTTGCAAGAAAGCTTTACACTAGACCCATGCTGCACGTCATTGCTTGATACATTCATGTTGTCTCTGTTCGTGATAACTGGACAATCTGAAAGTGACCCACAAAGTTAAAAAGGTAAAACAAAATAGGTGAAATTCCGCTCAAGTGTATTTACCAAGATAAATATGAACAGTGAAAATTATTCCATAAATAAAAAGATGGCAAACCATTCAAATGTATTTCCAAACACACACACTTTGACGAAAAATAAGCTTTTCCAAAAGTGTTACTTTTCTTGGTGGCTTTGTGACTCAGCTTTTTGCTGAAGAAGCAAAAGAAAAATATTGAATGATAGACCTTTACATGATTTATCTACAAATAAAAAATTATCCAAATTGGCCAGGCCAATTTTTAGATATAGTGCAAAAACTTGTTAAGAAATTGGGGAAGCACAATGACTTTGACCTTAGAGAAAGAACAAATACGTATGATCCAACATGCTTAGCAGAAGTAAAGGTATATCCACAAAGTAAAAATAATGAATTTTTGTTTAGTTATTCTTGAAACAAGGCAAAAATTGTGTTTTGAACAAAAAAGTAAAATTCAGGATAACTGACCAACCAACAAACCAATGCTACTGAAGGATGGCCCATCATTTGTCGTGATTTGATGTTCCTGTAAACCAAAACTCAACCAAATCGCTTTGAGATATTGAACAAAACATGTTTAGCAACAAAATGGCTCCAGTGATCTTGACATTTGCGTTAGAGCAAATATGATGGTCACTAACCTAGGTATGTTCCTGTGATGACTGGTCAAAATCTGTACAGTGGTTTTTTAATATGGCTCCCAATTGATGACCAGACAGATGGACCGACTGACCGACAGATAGACAGACTGACCGACATTTGGCTCGTTCTTATTCCATTCAGCTATTTCAAAGTATTTCCAGATAAGTCTGGAAATACAATTATACCAAGAACACAAAGAAATCCACTCTGACATACTTCTGCTTATATATACTCATATTTTGAGCTATCATTCATGTTAAAAAAAAGATTTTGCACCTTAAGTTAGCAAAATAAATGTGGGAAAAATCATACTTTTTGACTTTTGTTCACTTTAGTTTAAAGCAGACTTTTTTTCCCCCATTCATCGTCTGAACCTTCGTTTCATTGAGCCTGTGAGTTAGTCAAATCACTGATTAACACCCTTTCCCCCTTAATTCCCCACCCATGCATACACAAATCTTCGTGAGCCCACTAAGAACTTTGTGACCAAAAATGTCCAAGGACATTTTCAGCAGTCTGATCCCTTGTCATTTCTTAATAAATAATTATCACTGACGAGCACATAAGTCATATGTATTTTCCAACATTTCGTTACCAAAGGCCTTGAGTTAGCTATAGAAGAACTTTTTTTTTTCTTTAAACAAAATAATGCTTTATCACAGCCTTGTTTTCTTTGCCTGTGTTATGTAAGATACATACAGTATTTACTGGATTGTGGTCTGCATTGATCTCTCCTTATTTAACAAGCAGTTTGTTAAAAGTTTTGTTTTTGAAAACCCAATGCAAGTACAAATGTTGCTAAACCATTTCAAAAGCCATACCCAAATAAAATACAATGTTGAAATCTCCCTTCGTCTGCACAAGGCTTGAGTGAAATTCAACAAAGAAGGCTGGGCCTGATGTTTTCAGCTTTACGTAAACAGCTTGTGTAGTTGCATTAGATCCGGTATAAACACTAGAAATAGGTGAAGAAGTGCTATTTGTTCCATTAAACACCTGCACACAATAATGATCGTGTAATTAGCAGTTCTAAATCATAAAATGAACCATAAAATTTGCCAATGTCATGAGTAGAGATAGAGAAAATAGTGCAATGCAAAATGGAATGCAATAATTGATGGTGTATGGTAGGCAATTGAATGCAGTAAAACTAATCATTTTGCATCTCCAAATAGGGCAAAAGGTTACAAACTTGTGTCAAGGTGCAATAGATAACGCAAGAAAACAGTCCATTATTATGTAATTAACACAATTAATCAGGGCTTCCAACCTAAAAATTGGCATCAGAATAAACTAGAAGGGCAAACCCCATATGACTTTCAATATTTAACATAAAAATTAGTACCCCCAAAAAACTAAATAAAACGGTGGAATTAAAATTAAAGTAACACCGACTTTGATCTTTTGATGCTCTTGACCTTGAGATGACCTTGACCTCTGGCTACAAAAACACTCATGTACGATCAAATAAACTACAGCAAAAGTTGTATCATGCCAAAAAACAGCGACCTTGAGATGACCTTGACTTTCAGTGACCTTGACCTTAGGATGACCGTGTGACCTCTCATGCTTATATTTGATCAAATAACCTAATGTTGTTGCATATTATAGGTTAAATATAGAGCCATTCTACTGTACGACGACCAATTTTTTATGTGTTTGCAAGGCCTAAAATGATTTTGACCCTCAAGATCAATGTAAAAACCGAACATATATATAAAACTAATCTATTATTATCTAAAAATACAACATCATAAGTTCAATATTGATAACTTGAGAAAAAAGATGCATTTTGTGAAAAAATTTTATTTTTTTTACTAACATTTGTTGGAGGGTGGAGTGGTGAATATTTAGAGAGATTAAGACTCACATTGCTGCACGCATGTATTTTTGGCTTTGCTTGTCAATATATCTAACAACAATACTTTTTGTCTCCCTCTTATAATGCATCTGTACCAAGAACAAACAGCCCTTCTTTAATTTTGTTGGCAATGCTTTATGACGTTTCTGCGGTGCAAGCACATATGACATTCTGTGGTCTTTTTTTCTATTGCTATATTTCTCTGCGATATGGTTTCCAGGAAACATTTTGTGAAATAAATGTTCAGCGTGATCACTTACAGAAATAGGAAGATTAAGCACTACAATGCAGTGTGGTGAATGAGTCTCAGCCTGAATGACTTTATACACGCCTTCTGCCATGTCAGATTTCTTGACTGGTCCAAAGAATTATGTAAGTACTTGTACTTTTTCTTCACGAAGCACTGCTTTTTCTTTGTGCTCTTGCAATAATATATGTCGTTCTACATCATGAAAACCACAGCACAACACTTTAAAATTAGTCTGCACACCACATATAGTGCAAAGTGTCAACTATTGACTTAACTAAGCATGGATACACATCTGTGTATGATGTGAGGAACATCTGTGGTTTCTTTCTAGCAGATATCGGTTAGCTACCCGACAACGTAATCTTTTCCCCTAAAGTTGAACAAGTCACAGACATATCAGTCCTTGCGGGTTTTCTTGGCATACCATGACCAGCCATTTTAAAGCCAGAGGAAAAGTTGAAAATGTGGCAAATGCCAATTAGTTCATGCTATCACGCCATAAATGTGTAGTGGGGCCGGGTAGCTCAGTTGGTAAGAGCGTCTTGCTAGTAACCGAAAGGTCGCTGGTTCGAATCCCGGATTGGTCAACGTGTGATCATATTATTTTCCCCTTTACCAGCAACTGGCCCGCTGGTGTCAGTATAAATCGGTCCAGTAGTCACCTATATGCGAAAGTGTCGTGTGACTATAATCTACAAACACCACCATAAATGTGTGTTTTATTCTGATTGGCTTTTTCTTCTTAAAGGAAGTGTGCAAAGAAACTGCAGTGAAAGGGTTTACATCTGCAAATTCTGTATAAACGTAAATGAACAAGTATGACAGAAATTATTTATTGTGGGGAATGACCGTAAATTATTATGCCCATCCTGTACTGGTTGGAAGCCCCGAAGTTTACATCTCTAAATAAAGCAACCCCTTACATAAACAATACATGCTACACACATTTTAACGTAACCTTTGGAACATATTACCCTTAGTGAATCTGCTGCATCTGCTAAACTAGTAAACACATCTACTCGGAATGCCCTTGATGCACTTGGCGGAGCATTCACAACATATGTGCATGTTGTATTGGCAGCATAATAATAAAAATCCTCGTTTGTTGGTGGAACAATCAATCCTGCAGGTTCTGAGATGTTCACTGTGCAACCTGCACAGGAAAAAAAAAAGGTTAAATCAAAGTACAGTTCTAATATTTGTTTGAAAACTTTACATAGCACTAGAGACAACAAAATAGATACCAAACGTTTTTTGGCTCAGTATCATTCATTGTGAATTTCAACTAATCCTCTTTTTAAAGAGTCATAGTTTTTATAATGGGTTTCCATTTAAAAGTATGAACTAGACAATAATACCCCCCAAAAAAACTTATGCTATATTAAAGCTATTATTTTCATATTTTATTGACTTTTTAAAAATCTCCATTAACATAAAAAAGAAAACAAATTCAATAAAGTTTTTTTTAATCTCATTCTGTTTTCTCACACACACACACACACACACACACACACACACACTCACCCACCCTTAACAACCTCCCCACGATTCTGGACACTGTGATTCTACATGATTCTGGCATGAATGCAAGACGAATGACCATGTCAAAGATCTGGTATCCAATAGGATGGACTGAAGAGCTGAGGCTGTGCACATTTTCAGTCTAGTGTCCTTTCAGCTAGACATTAAACAATAATACTGATTTTGTTGAAAGCTTTTCTTACCTTGCATAACCAAAGTTACATGATTATTTTACTCATTACAATGTTCATAGATAGGGAATAATGTATCTAAGAAATACTAACCCTTTTTGACACGGCCGTAAAATTTCCCTACAGGCCCATTGCAACTCGTTCTGGTCAAGTGGAATGTAAAAGAGTTGCCCAGAGATACATATGTCTTGCATATGTAAGACATGAGAGGTAAAGCAACACAGCTCAATGAACTTTTATCAAAGTCAAAGCCTTCTGCAAGACCATTCTCAATAACCTACACAAACAAATGGATTAAGATTAGGGAAAAGCTGATTCAGTTGCAGTTATGTAATTAGTTTAAACACAATTTCCCATGTTACATTTTGTTTTTTAACAAATAAATTTCTAACTAAAATTTTGCTATTCATTACAACTCAGGACTTCTATCAAATGAGATCATGTTCTTCAAACAATATAACTAATGTTGCAGTGATGAATTTCTTTATTCAAACTTACTATTTCAAGCTGGCTGTGTTAGATGATGATGACGATGATGATGATAATAAGGAAGAGGATGAGAAAGAGTAGAAGGAGGAAAATATAATTGCTTTGAATGGTCCAATTTATTGACATTTGTTTTATGTTTTATGATGCCTTGTGTCATAATGTAGTTTTAATTTGTTATACTAGTGAAAGTAAGGCTGCATGTAAATATTGTGTTATATTCTCCTAATAAAATGTTTATTATTTCTTTTAGTCTTTAAAAAAAAAAAGGTAAAGGTAAAGGTAGTCCCATAGCCTTGTGGCCGTAGGGGAGCGTGATGTTGGAGATCACACTTATCTTGGGCCAGCGTAATGAGGGTGATGCCCAACTCTCTCCCTCGCTGCTTTATCTTCCCCACCCTCAAGAGAGTAGGTACTCAATCACAGTTGAGTCAACTGGGGGCGTTGTTTGTCGCTTCACACCTTAGCGGTCACCCATCCAAGTGCTAACCGCACCGGACGGTGCTTCACTTTCGACACAGTAGCGAGTGCTCCAACCACTGCACTATCCGACACCCCGATGGAGACTGATGAGAAATAAGTACTGTCTACACAGAGCTTATTCTAGGATTTTGAAGAAGTGGGGGCAGGCCCCCCTTCCTTGAAAAAAGGGGGGGGGATTAGGCCCCCCTCTGACCAAAACAGTGGGGGCGTCTTCTCGGCATATATAGGGTGTACACACAAACAAATATTCATATCTGTTTTCTCCCGTGATGTTCCCGGATAAACTGTGAAACAGTCAAGTGTTGCATTCTCTCCAAACAGTAAGTACACACAAATCGCAGACAAAATATATCACAAACTGGTATCTGTAACCTTGCTTTCACAACTGTTGCATAAAAGCTCTGCTATTTTAGAAGATCAGTCATGGGAAAACAGTGTGATTGTTTTCTTCACAGTTCCTCCACTGAATTCGAAGTCGAAAAGCGTGCGCTTTTTCGAAGCCATTCTGATTGTAAACCAGTTCCAACCGGCCAGGTTCATTGACGCCACACTCAGAAGAAAGGTGATTGGTCAAAAAGAATAGCATCGGCCAATGAAAATTTGAGACACATCGCATCCGCTACGTCCTAGCAGACGACAGAAACGTCACAGTAAAGCCCGCTTCGATCAAGACATGTAGCGGGATATTTCTAATCTCCGCGGGATCGCGAACGCGCTCATCGAATTTCTTTGCGGGAAAAAAACTTTTTGTGCGTGATCCCGCGCATCCCGCGCCCTAGAATAAGCTCTGTCTACATAGTCAACTTAAAAAGGCAAGAATGTCAAAACCTAAGAGTCAATGCATTACTGCAAATTTAGCACTACACTAGCATACTTCTTACAAGGAAAGTTAATGTGAATTACATTACCTCCATTGTAATGAGAGATCCTGGGTCAGTTTGGACTGTGTACTGACGCATGAACTTACAAGGAGCAGAATCATTGCCACTGCCAGGTGACATCAAATATTGCCAATCACTCGTAACATTCACCACATGATCAAGCAAGGACAATTCATCATCTATCACAACAACAAAATGGCAGTTTTGTAAAAAGTCAGAAATCAACTAATATTCCTACTGACTGATAAACTAAAACATTCACACAAGACTTAAAAAACATTTGTACAAAGAATATTTCAACAACATTTATCCTACGAATTATATCTGGTTAGATCTTTTTTTAAGAATTTATTACCACAAGTATCCGCACAAAATGTCACTAAAATACAAACACTAAACAAAGAAATTACAATAAGTGGATTTCCACTAAAAGCATTTCCAAATATCAAACGATAAGAAGTTATTGGTCTAATTTTGCACACAGATCTCATTGCCTCAAATACTGCGAAAAAAAAGAAGTGACAAATTCTTGCAATCCAAAGAAGAGGTCTCTAATTCATTTTTTTAATTAAAAGAATAAAGCAAAATGGCAAGCCATTTAAATGTATGTCCAGACACTCACAAACATAGCTAAAAAATAGCATTTCAAAAAGAGTTAATGTTTTTGGCTGTGTTGTGACTCGGCTTTATCGTAACAAAGCAAACGGCAAACTTGCAAGCAAAGTTAGTTATTCATTGTTTATAGGGTCCAGTGGACTGCAAAGAACCGAACCATGACTACAAAATCAGGACCACAACTTGGACTCACCCCTGATTCATAAAATAAATCTGCTGAAACAACTCTAATGGTTACATTGAAGACACTCCACCAGCCGGTCACTTTACAATAAAAGCATCCCATGCACGGGACGCTATGGCTGTTATCTAATTTATCAAACCCCAGTTTACAAAAAAAAAGAAAAAAGAATATAAACATCATTATAAAATATTAACAAATCTATCCTATCCTATCCCGTAACTCAAAGGTCGTTGGGGCACACATATCATCATTTAACCAGTGTACTCCATTTTTCTCTGTCCTCAGCAACCCTCATGGCTTTGCTCAGTGTCAAGCAAGTCCCTTCTCGAATGTTGTCCTCCCAACTCTTTTTCGGTCTCCCTCTTCTTCTGCCTCCTTGCACAGTGCTTTGCAGGATGGTCTTTGCAAGGTCTGATGCTCCGGTGATGTGGCCATACCATCGGAGTTTCCATTTCTTCACCACTGTGAGCATGTCATCGTGTTGTCCAATGGCTTGTGTGTTGGTCTGTCGGACTTCGTTGTTGGTGATGTGCTGGGTATAGGAAATGCCCAGAAGTCTTCTGTAGCACTTCATCTCCATGCTTTGTATTCGTCGTTGTAGATCTGCTGTGAGGGTCCATGTTTCACAAGCGTATAGGAAGATGGAGATGACAAGGGAGCGCTTAACAAAACACATACATATAAAATGCCTACAATGCTAAATAATAATACCATAGAAAGCCCCAGTGACCATTTGGCAGAAAGCGTCCAATATCCCAAAGCTGACCCAACAGATCCCATACACAGGTGAGGAGTTTTGGGAGATTTTTCAAGAAAAACGGAAGATGACTGGTCTAGCAAAGAAGATAGAAGATAGTAGATTGATAGAACAGATTAGGAATGAGCAAGAACAAATGAAAATGACATAAACAGTGGTAATTTAAATCATTAAATTTTAACAAAGTGGGGATATGGGGTATGGCCACCTCACCAAGCATCAGGCCTTGCAAAGACCATCCTGCAAGGCATAATGCAAGGAGGCAGAAGAAGAGGGAGATTGAAAAAGAGGTGGGAGGACAACATTTGAGAATGGACTGGCTTGACACTGAGAGAAGCCATGACGATTGCTGAGGACAGAGAAAGATGGCGTACGCTGGTTAAACGATCATCTGTTCAACGACCTTCGAGTTATGGGATAGGATAGGATCAGATACTATTTATACAGAAATCTCCGGCACCCCCACGGGGAGGGGGACGTAGGGGGAAGAAGGGTCAGCAAGCAAAACAATTATCAAACTCGGCTATGCTAATTTTTAGATACAGCACAAAAAGTATATAGAAAATGGTGAAATACAATGACCTTGACCTTGAGAAAGTTCAAGTACAAATGATCTAACATGCTTATCAGTAATTAATGTAATCTGCAAAGTAAAACTGATGAATTTCGGTTCAGTTATTTTGAAATAAGGCAAGATGTGTATTCTGAATAAAAAAGTTAAACAGCCAGACTGCTACTGAAGGATGGCACATGATCTGAAGTATCTGTATGCCAATATTCAACAAAATCACTCCTGGAAAAAATACCTAGGTAAAGTTCATATGAAGTTTGTTCCAAATCCATTTAACGGTTATCGAGATATGGCTTCCAACAAACCATTCGACTGCCCCCAGAACAACATTTGGCTCATTCTGATTCCTGGCTATTTCAAAGTATTTCCAGATAACTCTGGAATTTAAAAACTCAGTCTGAGCATTTAATACCCTCTTTCCAGTTGGCTGTGAATCCAGTAAACCCATCACGCTTGTCTTTACTCAGGTCTGACACAAGTCTGACAATAAGGAACTGATTGACTCCAAACACTTTCTTAGTTGTGAGGTTGCCAGTCAAGCGATCCAGCAATTCACTGTGCCTCAGTGATGGGGCCCCACTCCACACTTCCACATAGTCCACGTCTTCCTCCACATTGAAGTTAGAGAACTATAAAGAAAAATATTAAGGCAAAAATAAACATTATGAACTAGAATCCCATATGACCACTTTGCTCCTTATGGAACTTGCAGTGGAACATGAAAATGAGTACCCAGAAAAACTAAAACAAAACAATGGCATTTAAATGCAAAGTAATACTGACTTTGATCTTGCAATGATCTTGACCTTAAGATGGCCTGTACCTGGTTCCAAATGGACACTCATGTACAATCAAATACACTACATAAAAAGTTGTATTATGCCAAAAAAAACCAAAAAAAAACTAACCCTGGGATAACCTTGGCCTTCAATGACCTTGACATTTACATCACCTCTGATGTTTATGTATGATCAAAAAAGAAACAAAAAAAACAACAACAATGATGCACACTACAGGTCAAATATAGAGCCATTCCACTATATGATGAAACATTTTTAATGTTTTTTGTAAAGCCTAAAATGACCTTGACCTTGAAAATCTATGTAAAAATGTCACACATGAAAAATCAATCTATTATCTCTACATGCAAACAAGTTTATACTTTTTAATCCCACATAGTTTAGGGTCAAGGTCACTTCAAAGTACCAATATGTACTGACTTTCAACAGCGCCAATGACCTTGACCTTGGAGTGAGGTTGATCAATTTGATATGTGTTTCTCATTGACATCCATCAATATCATGCATCAAAGAATCATAAGTTCAATATCAATAACTTCGCGGGGTGGGTGGGGAGGAAAAGGAAGTTGTGGCTTTGAGTTTTATATTTATTTTTATTTATTCATCATTCTTATATCCAGACCCTGAAGTGGAAGCATTTTTCCAAGATCAGCTGGGCAGAAGATTTGCAGCACTGGACCTGATAGACTGCGACATAAACGAGCTAACAGACAGCTTTAGCAAAGCAGTCAGAGAAACAGCAGAAGAAATACTGGGGCGTCAGAATGCGAGTCAATCCAGCAGAACATGAGAGAAGGGAAACAGCAAAGAAGCAACAAATAAATCAGGGGAGTGTGGAGAAAATGAAGAGCCTGTGGCGTTGATCAGAGACATAACCAAATTTGTGCTAAATTTGCTGGAAAAGAATGATGAAAAGAAAATGCTAAGACTGGCATGATGGCAACATTCCAACAGATGAAGTATTATTAAAACTAGGGGAAGACCATGGAGGGGAAAGCTTCAAGATGGTTTTGTAAGTTCTTAATGTAGAAAACCCCAATGCAAAGACAATGCACATACAATTGTTCGGATGAATGTAAAGATACAAATGAAAATCTTGCATCCATTCTAGGGCAACTAAAAGGAGAAATTGAGAGGCTGAAATTGGGAATTTGGAGGAACAAACAGATAGGGTCTTTTTGTTTAGTGATCTGGACTTTTTGCTCAAGATGTATGGTATTTTAGGTCCATCAAACACAAACTGTAGTTTGTGGTATAAATCGTCAAGAAAACAAATGTAGTCATATCCAGGAGATGAAGCGTTTCCCATGGAAACTAACCACAATCCACTATCCTTATATATATATTATAATCCAATTGAGATGTTATGAGTTTAATACATCTTCTTTTAATACTACAATCCAGTTTACTACCTTCATGCCATAGTTTTTGCTGACAATATTTCCATATAATTATTCACTTTATAAATTTTGTAACAGATCCTTATATTTATAAGAATGCACCACTGCAAGCCATAGTGATCAAACAGCAAGAGGAAACAGAATAGAATGATCATGCAAAATAAGTATATGAACAGAGCAAACTTGTTTATTCGTTTAATAAAACTATGTAATAGGCACCACTTTCCATCCCACAAGCCATGAACTTGTTTAATTTTGTAAAAGTGAGTTCCAATATTTTTGCCAGTCTGTGGGAGACGAGTTTTGTCTCTATAGGTGTACTAGTGTAGCAAACTTACATTTCAAGTACAATGTTGCATTATATGTATAGATCCACAGTGGAGAGTATCAGTTATAAAATATAATGATGATAATAATAGGAACAGAAAGCATTATAGGGCATTAACGTTTGTGAGAGTAGCTCACATCATTGCAAATATATTCATAAAAATCAACACGTTCATACTGTAATGGACAGTGGCTTTCCAGGGGTTCCTTCAATGAGCCAGGAGCACGTCTTCCCAGAGGTATAGTCATCAGTTGAAACAGAGAATGAGCCAGAATTTTCTGCCATGTAGTACTGGCATCTGCTACCTGGAAAAGTAATTTTAATTTTGGACTATTTCAGACTCATCTTGCACAAATTTGCAAAATCTGGATAATTTTTTTTTTTGGGGGGAAGGGGGGGAAGAACAAGGAGGAGGGGAGAAATAAATTAAATGTATAATGTTATTGTGTAGTGCACAAGTTCAATGAAATGCATCATTTACGTTCAATTACCCTGCATTTAATAATTTCAAGAAAATGGAAATGTGAAAACATATAAATCTGTCATAAATAATACAAAATGAATTTATTACTGTTTAATTTTTTCAGAATGTGCAAATCTGGTTAAAACTAAACTTACTGCAGTTGCTTTCATCTGATTGATCATCACAGTCAAAGAATCCATCACACATCCATTTCTTGCCAATCAACCTTGAGCCATCTCTACAGCGAAAAGATCCTGCAAAAATAATGCATTTTAAAAATTGTATAATAGTTCAATTAAATTAAGACTGCAATCGTAGCTACAATGGTTTAAAATGTTAAAATAATGTGAAAATAATAAATTTATGAATAAATATTGATTTAATTCAATTCAACAAATCTTTATTACCTCTTACAAGGAATTATGACAGCTTTAAACATTGATAGAATAAATAAAAGACATTCAGACTTGAAAAACATAAGGCATAACATGTAAAAATGCATGCACACATAACAACCTAATGCACTCGCATCTCTACTTACATACATTTTATTTTACATTAATTATAAAACTAACATTATTTAACATAAAAGTGCATCACATGCTCGAAATTAGCGGGGGCCCGGGGCCAAAAACCCGCAAAGTTGATTTCGGGCTCGGAAAGTTGAAAAACGAAGGGCCCGCTTGGCCCGCAAAATAATTCGTCTGCTACAGCTAGCTCTACTTGGCAGTTTCGTATTTGGGAGCAACCCACACCGGTGCCCTAAATTTGGACAGAAAAAAAAACATAGAAAAGAAGCGAGAACCCTTTAATTTTGCACTCAAAAGTGTTAACTTAAGTGCACATAAGTGTAATATGAATAGATGATTGAAAAAAAGGCAAACTCTGTTTTAGTTTATCAGGAAGAGTACTGTTAAGTTTAGTTCCCTTTCATGGTTTTGTTTTGAACTTTTGTGCATTGAGGTCAGATTTTTTGTTAGGTTACTCATATAAACATTTTAATGATGTGTATTGTGCAATACTCAGTCACAAAACTGAAAAGTATTATACAAGAGACTCACTTGATTTTTTTCTGTTTTGTTTAATGGCCATTTCAGGCTCACTAGTCACTGGAATATCTGTGTCACTGAATGTGTGTGTGTTTTTTTCCCATTTTTTGTTGGTAATGTTTGAAAGTGAAAGAAAAGGCAAATAAAAATGACATCACTCAGCAAAATTGCAGGGGCGGGAATTGCTGAAGTGAAAAATAAAGGAAACTAGGGGGGGTCCGGGGGCATGCCCCCCCGGAAAATTTTCAAAATGTAAGTAGTTTTGAAGTATGAAAAACATTCTTTTTTGTCTTTTTTTCTTGTGCTTTTTGTTTGAATGACCAAAGAATATAATGCTGTGATGTAGTGCTGATAAACAATGTACAACTAACAGACACGTTGCATAAAGAAAATAACATAAATTCAAAAAGGATTTTTGTATATAACTGTATACATGTACAGTGATTATGTGTGTGTGTGTGTGAGAGAGAGAGAGAGAGAGAGAGAGAGAGAGAGAGAGAGAGAGAGAGAGCTGTACACACACACACAAAATTTGTACATAGTAGCTGAACATGTACACAGCTGTATATTCAACATCTGAATATCAGCTGTCAAAACTAAACATGTGCCTGGCTTCTTCAGCTTGCGAATAAATAGGCTGAGCCGATCATCATTGACTTCGTACTCCAACCAATCCCACCTCCATTTGTTTTTGACGCCAAAACCTTCTTGAAAAGTTTCACCACGCTGTACAATCATAGCCTTTAAAGACATGATGGCGGTGATTAAGTACAACGACCTCGACCTCTCACTTCCTGTGAGACTTCTGTTGCGCTGTGTCTAAACACTGCAATAGTGTAAAAAAAATTTTTTTTAAATTTTTTGGCGGAAGCATTATTGTTTTTGGCGGATGGGATTTTTTTTATGGCGGAAATCCGCCAAATGGCGGACAATTCCCACCCCTGAAATTGGCAATTCAATTGTTTTTATTTTAGATTATCAGACAAATTGTACTTTCTACTTATTATATTGTCAATAATTATTTTGTTTTTTGTTTGCATTATTTTTCAAGTTGGGCCCCGAAAGTTGCTTGCGGGCCCTCAAATTTTTCAATCAAGGGGCCCGGTGGCCCCCAAAGAAAAAAGTTAATTTCTAGCCCTGTGTAAACATATATATATATATATATATATATATATATATATATATATATATATATATATATATATATATATATATATATATATATATATGTATATATATATATATATATATATGTATATATATATATATATATATATATATATATATATATATATATATATATATATATATATATATATATATATATATATACATTCAGGTGATATTAGTAGCTATTACTCACTAAAATATAATATAAAACATTAACAATATTAATGCAGAGAAACGACATTAACAAGCAGACACAGACACACACTCATGCAGTCATGGAGAAAGAGAGTGAGTGAGAGCAAGAGAGGGTTTTTTCTTTAAATCACATGTGAGAAAGAGAGATATCAACTGCCTGAACCAACAAAACTGTATGCAGAATAATCGTGCCTGGCATACACAGGCAAATATGACTAAGCCTAGGTGCAAATGTGCTTGTGCACTGCACACGTAAGTACGGCACAACAGCACACACACAAAAAATCACTTTTCTCCAAACTGTTGCAATTAGGCCAGATTCCTGTATGTTAGCAGCGTAATCTACAGATACAGAAATCGATGAGCAAGATCAAGCCTCTAGATCAATTCTGAAGGATCATTCCTCTGAATCTGTGTAGCATGATCAATTAATTAGTACACATCTTAACTGATAATTTCTCAGTTTAGCACTGAAGGATGTTTTGTTAATATATTTATACTGTCATAACATCATATGGCATTTAAAAATCAGCACAACGTATTCTTGTTGTAGACTTCATATTATCCAAGCAAAGTTAGAGTAGGGTTTGGAAGTAGGTGGTGATGGTGGGGGGGTGGAAGGAGGGAATGGGTGATTTGAAGTTCTGGAAGCTGGGCACGTGTGAGGCAGAGTTATTGTGAAACTTTTTGCATTTATTTTATTGAAAGACAGAAATAATTAATCATTGCATGTTTCGTGTTATCTTATCTAGTACGCACACTAACCCTCTACAATAGCATCCATTTCACAAACAAATGGCAGTCTCGATCTCTCCTCTTTCTGCTGCCATCGTCCCTGCGGTGCATTTGCAGCCACAAAAATTGTGACTGTCTCATCTTGCGGTTGCCCGATGTCCCAAAATCCTTTGCAAAATTCCGCGCCTATGAAGAAAAGATCAAACAAGAAACACAATATATTCCTAATGATTTTTCTTTTTTAAAAATTAAATCAAAATGTTATAAATATTAGACTCTATGTATGAATATGGTCGATACTGTCTCGACAGGACTAATTTCCAGGAGTGAGGATATAAGATTGAACGAAGTGGCTCCGTACACAGTGACGTCTAGTCAGTAGCCCTACGCGTGAATCCACGAGAACAAATCACGTGATCTCTCAGCTCTCTCTTTCTCCTTATAAAATATCAGATTCAGAAATCTGTATTGTCCCCATAAAATGGGATATGTGTGTGCGGCGTGCACAATGGTATAAATAACAATGCCTCGAGAAAATAAACAGTAAATACGCTGCAAATAACAAAAAACACACAATACACGCCACAATCACAGCTTGCATATCAACAGTTTCACATCGCAAAAATTGAAACTGTCAATTAACTAACGCGGTCGGCATGACACACACACCCACACTGGCACAGCTTGAGAGAATTTGCAAAATTAGCATGCTACCAGATAAAACAGATAAGGGAAGGGAAAGAAAAAATGATGACAAAAACTTGAAATCTAAAGCACAAAATTTCCACAATGTGGGGATACTGTTTGTGTTTGTATCAGCTTCCTACAAACAATAGGAATTGTATGTGCATGCAATACAATAATTTTCACACTTAACAGTTTAACTCCACCTCCCCCAAAATAATAAAACTTTAAAAAAAAAAGAATGCCTGTCAAAACCTTACTGCAATAAGGGTACAGGAGAACATGTAAGAAAGAGCAGTAAATAAAAATAAACAAACAATAAATTGAATAATCAATTATACTGATTTGAATGAGAAATAGGAGAAAAAACGAAATTATCTACCCTCCAACACAGACCGAGACCAAAAGATTCATAAACATTTATTGCAATGACAATAGTCTGAACAAGAAGCAATTCTTGTATACTAAACAAAAGTAACAGAACAGCGATATACTTGTAATAATCAGTCTGTGTGATCACAGTCATTGTGTACGGAGCCTTTTCGGTTCCGTTCACAGTCACTGTGTACGGAGTTTTTTGGTTCCGTTCACAGTCACTGTGTACGGAGCCTTTCGGTTCCGTCCTTTCGGTTCCGTTCACAGTCACTGTGTACAGAGCCTTGTCAGTCACTCAACAGTCAAAGTAGGAAAGTGAAATAATTCTTCCATCGAAACATGTTTTGTACACATTAGGACCAGACTATGCCGTTGTACAAGAAGAATTATTAGATTAGGTACTTCTTACGTACTTCGATCTCAAAATATATTTTAACTGTACCAACTTCTTCTTTTGGTTCTGAACTGCGCGCGCAACAATGCAGTAATCGTAAGGGAAGCAACTTGATGAAGAAAAAGTATTACAATAACAAAATATTGTCCATTATAGCAATGTATTGTTAGTAAATTATTAAAGAATAAACGAAAATAATTTTTTTTTAATCTTAGATATTATCGCAGACTTAAAATCAACCGATTTATTAGGTCTACTACTACTACTACTACTACTACTACTACTACTACTACTACTACTACTACTACTACTACTACTACTACTAAGAAGAAGAAGAAGAAGAAGAAGAAGAAGAAGAAATAATAATAATAATAATAATAATAATAATAATAATAATAATAATAATAATGGAATTTATATAGCACTTTTTCATAATGAACAATATCATTTTAAAGCGCAGTACTCATGCACGCATTCATTCAAAATATTAACATCCGGCTACATACAAAATGAAATCGGACAAAGCACTTGCTAACGTATTACGCAAGGACATAATGTGCAAAGTGAACAAAAAATATTTACAAGTGAAACATAAAAGACCAGGAAGGGATGTATGAGGGGGGTAGAGGGTATAGATCGACGAAGGGGTGATGGGGTACAGGGGCGGATTATGGGGGGTTTCCTAGTTGCACGGAAACCCCCCCTCAACTGTAAAAAAAAAAAAAAAAAAAAAAAAAAACTTTATCTCTTTCTCTCTAAACCTTGAACAAGAATGTGCCAGTGGTAAAACGAGCCATGCAAAATCTAAATTTGTCCTGGGTGAAGAAATCGCAGCAACTTCAACGCCCTCATCCGCTTTCGTATCGAATCTGGTGATACAGTTCTTCAGCAACATTTAGAATCCTCTCAATCTGGCACAGGTCATACATTACATTACATGGTTATTGCTTTAGGTTTAGCGGACTCTTCCGAGCCAAATCAGGACCAGAAGGCACAGGTCATGCTACATGCATCAGCAAGACCACTCAAAACAACATCATAGAGTTGATTGGTGATTACATCAGGGACACGTTGCTGGCAGAAGTCAAAAAGGCAAAACATTTCTCTCTCCTTGCTGATGAAGTATGTGACACAGCCAACTGGAAGCAGCTTGCGATTGTCTTGCGCTTTGTGGACTGGTCCCAGGTCATACGGGAAGAGTTTCTAACTTTTGTTCATTGTGAACGAATCACAGGTGAAGCACTCACAGAAAATATCCTTGATTGCCTTGAAGAATGGGGTCTGCACGTTCAAGACATCAGGGATCAGGGGTATGATGGTGGTTCAAACATAGCTGCCAAATTCAAAGGGGTACAGGCTAGGATTACTCAGCTGAATTAAAAGGCTATTTACTTTCATTGTGACGCACATTGCCTCAATTTGTGCATCGTAAAAGCATGTGGTGTGCAGAGCATCCACAACATGTTCTGGACAATGGAGGAACTCTCACTCTTCTTTTCATTGTCTCCCAAAAGTCATCGCTACTTGGAGCAAATCTTGGAAGCTTGTGACATCACCAACAAGCGAAACCTTGTAGACTTATGTCGGACCCGATGGATTGAAACGCACAATGCGTTTGAAACCATGACTAACTTGTTCACATACGTGTACCGTTGCTTGAGTGACATGGAGAACAAAAGCGAGGACTGGGACAGTGACACTCTAAGTGCCGAGGACTAAGAGCAGCAACCACAAGCAGTGCTTTCATGGTGTCTTTTGTGGTTACAAGAAACTGTCTCAGAAACCTTAAACCTCTCTCAGTGAACCTGCAGAAGAAAACACGGGACATCGTCGAAGCAGATGCTGCTATTGAAGGGACAGCCAGTGCTCTTGCTGATCTTCGAGGCAACCTGGATGACGTCTTTCACTCAGGCAGTGGAGCTTGTAGAAAGTGTCCATGAAAATGTGACAATGCCGAGGACAGCATGTGGACAGACACTCAGACAAAATCAGCCAGCAGACACACCAGAACAGTACTTCAGACGCAGCATAGCAGCGCTTTTCTTGGACCACCTACTGTCCGAATTCAAAAATACTGAGTTAGTCATAGATGGACTACTGCTCGTCGCAGACCTAGCTGCTGGTGTTGAGAATGCATGCAAGGTTCCTGAGGGCATTACATGTCTGGCAGACATGTGGGCATCTGACTTGCCAGATCCTCTAAAAGTTCCAGCAGAGTTCCACCGCTGGTGCGTCAAGTGGAAAGGACAGACATCACAACCACGCCCTTCAACAGTTGCTGCCTCTCTACTGCACTGCAACATAAACTTCTTCCCTAACCTCCATGTCATACTTCGACTGCTTGCAACGCTTCCCGTCACCACTGCTGAGTGTGAGAGGTCGATCAGTGGGCTCAAACTCCTAAAAACCAGCCTGAGGTCAACCATGACAAAATAGCGCTTGAATGGTCTGGCACTGATGAGACTCCACAGGAAACTTGAAGTGGACGCAATGGCCATAGTAGACGCATTTGCAAGGAAATTCAAGACCCGAATGGCGACAGAGATACATCATCCCCTCTTGCAGCTTTGCTGATTAACTGGAAACCGTAGGATAATCATTTTCATGTACTCACTAGTCAATGGGTCAACAGTTTTTCTTTGACTCCTGTCAATACGGTGCATTACTAATCTCCTTTAGTTATTTAAAGTGACCTGGAAACAACGCCATAATCCGCCCCTGGGGTAGGTGGTGGCGGTGGTGGTCTGAATCAGAAAAGGAGGAATGACAACGGTGATGATGGGAGATGAAATCAAAAACATTTAAGAAAGAGATGAGCTGAGCTTTCAAGTTGGATTTGAAAGTAGCTATGTTTGGAGAACTGCAAAGAGAGTGTGGAAGAGAGTTCCAAGGAACCCATCCATGATTGCTGCCACACGTTTAGAAGGGAGTACTAATCACTGGGTTAGTGGGTCACCGTGTCAAAACAAAGACAAGGTCAGCAAGCAGCGACCTGTCTTCCTGAAGACTGCGCTAA
>CM072512.1:59364519-59384519 GCA_036898135.1 Oncomelania hupensis | reverse complement strand
CAATGTCCATCCTAATAAAAAGGAAAAAGAATGCATTAATTGATTAACCAATGAATAAGTAAATCAAGCAATCAATCTGACAGTCAATCAATCAAACAAAACAGTACAGTTCGATCCGGCATGTGTTTCCAGAAAAAAATAATTAATTTGCAAAGCATATGATACTTTCCAAATTATTTTAAATTAGTGCTAAATAAGTTTTAGTAATCAGGGAAACAGATACCTCCAGGACACTCGAAAGTGATGTTGCCCATTTTCATAGTATCCCCTAGTGTGACAGGGCACTGAAACAAAAAGATATGACAAATTCACAGGTAAATATTGAGTTCAATAGCGTATTATCATAGACCTACATGTTGCGTTCATTTATTACCATAATAATCAGAGTTCAACACAGAAATAGAAGTAGAAACCACAGGCGCCCGAATCAGGACGTGAGCGGAGTGGAGTCTACTAATAATACGTACACTACTCCGCTCATATCCCGATATGGGCGCATGTGGTAAAAACAAAATTAACTGATGGAGAGAAGGTCATTACTGAGAATCAGATATCAAATAGTAGCCAAGGTTACTGCACACAAACTGAGTGGTGCTGCCGAGGTTCGCAACATTATGCATTGTGGAAGAAGGCCAGAAAACGTGAGATCAGGTTTCTACCTTATTAGGCAACGCCCGATTTTTTTTGTTTGAAGGGGGGGGGAGGAGAGGGGGGTACCGTAGACAACACGCTATTAAATGTGTCCCACGGTGATATAGTTGAAATATGTATGCTAAGCCTATGTTACGGATTTTCATACGCAATGAATGTCCCAGAACCATAAATGTCTTCTGGACTAAATTGATAAATCGTTCTGTGCGTTTCTTCCATTGCCTTAACAGCAACTTCATTGCGGGGAAAGATGTGGTGTGAGAAACAAAAATATTAACAGTTTCCGTTAATATCAATAATGTCAGTGATGGAACCAATGTGTCAGTCAAAGCAAAAACCCAGATAGAACAACCGTTACGTCTGTTACAACGACGACGACGACGATTGCAATAGCTGAAGCAGCATCAGCACCAGTAACAACAGCAACAACAACAACATAGCTTAACATAAACTATTCCATTAGTCTATTATATTCCATTAGTCTACTAATGAATTTTTAGAAATTAAACACAGTGTCCAAAAACTAATAATTATCGTCACAGCAATTTAAGCAATGAGCCCCTTTTCAAACAATAATCAAGTTCTGTTTGTGACGTGATAAACTGTCCACTATTCCGGGGGATTGGGCCTACATGTTCTCTTTTGGGCCATACCTACACCTAGGAAGCAGGACACGCTGGGTGTTATTAACTAAGGTATCAATAACACAGCAGTAAACACGGTTCGACACCGCCATGGCTGGTAGAAAATTACACTCTACAGTGATTTCAGCTAGTAATGGTTACAGTATAAGGTGTGCCTTAATGCTTACTTGAAGACGGTTTTACATCCAGGCTTAGCTACAACCCACTTCATATTACTTTACATTACATGGTTATTGCTTTAGGTCCAGCGGACTCCTCCGAGCCAAATCAGGACCAGAAAGATGTTATCTTAAAATGTTATAAAAGACCCACTTCATATTATAATGAAATGTTTTCCGATACTCCTGGATGGGCACCATGTCGCAACAGTCAGTAGGCTATGACGATGTCAGTGTCTATAAATCACGGTATCTGTCAAGTATAGCTTCTAAAAACCAGTGAAAATCGGTTTCCACATTACATTACCTGCCTTACACACGCCCTTCTCGATGTCAGACGGAAACCCGCGTATTTGTTTTATATGAAATTGAGAAGTGACTTGTCAGACTGAAAACTGCGTATTCCTTGTGTATGAAATTGAGAAATCAAAAGGAACAAAATTAAATATAGCCCTAAACTGCAATAGATAGACAAGGTGGCATTAGTGGTGATGGGAATACAAGAGGGGCCGGGTAGCTCAGTTGGTAAGAGCGTCTTGCTAGTAACCGAAAGGTCGCTGGTTCGAATCCCGGATTGGTCAACGTGTGATCATATTATTTTCCCCTTTACCAACAACTGGCCCGCTGGTGTCAGTATAAATCGGTCCAGTAGTCACCCATATGCGAAAGTGTCGTGTGACTATAATCTACAAACAACTGGGAATACAAATCAGGCAGCAATAAACAAAAACATAAACAGGGGATAAAGGACTTAAATTACAATCTCTGATGATCGTGGTCGAATTTTTACACAAAACTATTATTCTAAATCTGTCCTGCACGTCACTCTTTTCCTAAAAGTTCCTATTAGTTTTTTAAACAGTTTATCTCTGGTAATAATTTTACTATTGATGATGATGATGATGATGAAGATGATGATGATGATGATGATGATGATGATGATGATGATGATGATGATGATGATGATGATGAAACGGAAACTCCGATGGTATGGCCACGTCACCAGAGCATCAGGCCTTGCAAAGATCATCCTGCAAGGCACAGTGCAAAGAGGCAGAAGAAGAGAGAGACATAAAAAGAGGTGGGAGGACAACATTCGAGAATTGATTGACTTGACATTGAGCGAAGCCATGAGGGTTTCTGAAGACAGAAAAAGATGGTGCTCCAACGACTTTCGAGTTACGGGATATGATAGGGATAATTATCATGATGATAATGATGATGATGATGATGATGAGGAGGAGGAGGAGGAGGAAGAGAAGGAAGAGGAGGAGGAGGATAATGTTGATGATGATGATGATGATGATGATGATGATGATGATGATGATGATGATGATGATGATGATGATGATGATGATGATCGCAAGGGTTATAAAAACAAAACAGAACATGGTAAGACTATATAAAGTAACACCCCAAAATAATTATTGGTTGATCGGAAGTCTGCAGCAGCGCTTATACTGTACATGTACATGTTTCACTCATGAATGCCATATCTCATGGTCATTTTGATAGCAAGGACCAGATAGAAAACAAAACCTTCAATTTCAGATTTATAATTCAGCACTTGCAATGCTCCGTTGATTTCAGGCTAGAATACGCAGATTTTGAGTCAGTGCGAGCGGATTTATGTAACATCTGTTACTTCTAAGACATTTTTCACAAGAAGCATTGGTCTACATCTTGGCACCGAACCGCGTTGATCCCTCATAAAAGAGGATGGCAAAAACTGCGGCTACGCCTCGGTACTGAAAATGAGATTGCACGCTGTTTTGAAGGTGCCCTATAAGTCCATGACTGAAAAAACGCGTCATGGCTATCAAATGGCTGCCTATATTAATTATAAAGTAACGCGGTAGTATTATTAGCTTATTTAACATTTTCCTTTTTGTGTGTGTTACATTTCGAAATCAATGCATATTTCATTTTGGAATTGTCCATGGCATTCCAAACGGGCCTCAACAAAATCACCCCCACCAGTGCTGGATGTAAATTACCATTAGTGTTAGACTAAGGGCTACAGAGTTATGTCGGTAAAGTTAGTAAACTTACAGGAAATGAGGACAAACAATAAATAACTTAACATTACAAAACATCTGGAAACGCTTACACGGGTCAACTCAAGAGTTAACCCTTTTGTTACTTCTAATAGGTGGAGTGATGTGTGGGCAAAAACGAAAACAACTTTAAAAAAGACACTGTTAAGTGGATTGTTCTAATATAGCGTGACTACTAGCTCAAACAGCTGCTCAAAGAGCTAGTCACCATAAGATCTTTTTGTAAAGAAATGAGTGAACATGGAATGTTAACGTCCACACCCACCATTGGCGACATGGCAGACGTTGATAACAACTGAACCACCACAGCAATCATAGTGCTAAGGTAGTGAAAACCAAGGAATTCGAACCTTCGTCATCGGTGTGCCCGGTGAACGCTCTTCCACTGAGCTACGCCGGAGGGTGCTATTAGAAAATAGTTTTCTGAAGTCAGGATGGAACAATTTCGTGCAATACGCGTCATGGACCACTAAGCCAGTCACGCCGGTCCGTGTTTTGAAAATTCATAACATCAAAAAGACAATCGGTCCTATAATAACCATTGCAATTACCCGACGCCTTGAAACGATATTTGGAATAAACCTTTAAGTTCCAGCTTTAAATGATCCCACGGCCCTCCCCTCTTCTTCCCTCTTTTATTTAACTATAATCTTTTTTTCGAGTAAAACAAAACTGTTCAAGGCTTACTTCGTAGTTATCCTATCCTATCCCGTAACTCGAAAGTCGTTGGGGCACCACAGATTATCGTTTAACCAGGGTACTCCATCTTCCTCTGTCCTCAGCAACCCTCATGATTTCGCTCAGTTTCAAGCCAGTCCATTCTCAAAAGTGTTTCTCCCACCTCTTTTTCTGTATCTCTCTTCTTCTGCCTCCTTGCACCGTGCCTTGCAGAATAGTCTATGCAAGGCTTGATGCTCTGGTGACGTGGCTATACCATCGGAGTTTCCGTTTTTTCACTATTGTGTGCATGTCATCGTGTTGTCCAATGGTTTGTGTGATGGTCTGTCGAACTTCGTCGTTGGCGATGTGCTGAGTATATATGAAATGCCCAGAAGTATTCTGTAGCACCTCATATCCATGCTTTGTATTCTTCGTTGTAGATCTGCTGTGAAGGTCCATGTTTCGCAAGCATATAGGAAGTTGGAGATGATAAGAGAGCGCAGCAGCCTTACCTTGGAGTGTAGACTGATGGTCCTGTACTGTCTTTCCAAATGGGCTTCAACCTTGTCATGGCAGCAGTTGTTTGTGCGATCCTGGAGAGGATTTCCTGTCGGGACCAATTTTCTGATACAATGGCTCCTAAATATTTAAAACTATGCACCGTGTTGAGGGATTGGCCCTGGATTTTGATGTTCGTGTTGATGCCATTGGTGTTATTGCTCATCATTTCGGCCTTCTCTACACTTATTTCCATTTTAAAGGCTCTGTAGGTGATGTCATGCCTCTGTACCAGCTATTCAAGTTTTTATTCCTCTCCAGCCCATCCATCAATGTCATCCGCAAAAGGGAGGTTACAGATTGCTCTATCCTCTATGCTGACTGTGCCTTCGTGATCTGCAAGGGCATCTTAATGATGCGCTCCAGGACCTCGGAGCTAGATAAAGACTATTTCTATGACATAGATTTTGGCACAGGACACAGCTTAAAGTGACTGCCTTAAGAAAATAGCCATTATTGGTTGTTTGACACCTAGTCTTTTAATGATGAGAATGCAAAAGTGGAAACACGACAGAGCAATATGCAAACAAATAATTCAAGTACCTGACAAGTTTAAGCTAGGCTAGCCATGAAGACGAAACAGTGTCATACTTACCATTATCAGCCATAGCGCCACAAGAAGCGCCAACGTTGATAAACCTGGACTAGTCTCCATAATGGAGAGAGTATGGAACGCCACTTCTCTGTTTCACCACATATAAATGATAAGGCGCCGAAATAGCTCTCCTTGTTAGCCCTGAAGGCCGCAGCCGGCACAGCCTGGGTTAATTTCTACACTGATTGTCTTAAGAAAATTGCACTTGTTGTATTATCGGTAGCATGTTTTGTTATGAGCAAAGTGCAAAAGCTCTATATTATTCACTAACTGCAATTCGTCCGTGAGGAAAAATCGATTGCGCTCTACACAGGAGCTGAGAATAAATGTTCTCTCGACGAGCAATTGCTCAGGAGGAAATGCAGGCTAATACAAATATTAGAACAAGAAGTTGTTTCTGGACTTTTTTTTTCCCCTTCTTCTTCCCAGTACACTAACACAGATGTATATTGCGGTAAGGCGAAAGTTGAGCACGAAACTTGAAGATGTACACGTCGAAAAAAAGTATGTAGAAAAACACAAGTTAATTGAAAAAAAAAAAACAAATACAAATTGATAAATGTGGTCTTCAAACAGCCCACACCAGAATTCAATCAGTTTTTTTCATGTAAGGTCTCTACGAAAACAAAAAGAAGTGTGAAGATGATTAAAACAAGAAGACGATTGCTGCACCGTCCTCTCCTGGAAAAGGAAGCAATGCTTTCTACGCTTGGAGCACGAAGCCTTGTCAGCCGGCAGGGTGGCGAAGGGACGCACACAAATTGTAAAGGTGGGGCTAAGAGATACGATCCACCCGAAAGACAGCCGCAAACACAGGTTTCAAGGGGTAAAGGTATTTTGCTTTCCTAGCATGCTCAGTAATGCTTTTCATTATAGTTCTCTCTCATTTTTTTATGTTTTTTTTTTTGGCAATTTCTTCATAGATTATGAATATAGTTCAGACCGCCACAAACCATTAGGCTATATTCACATGTTACTTTGTAAATAAAGAATATAATAATTTGTTTTAATTTAAACTATTGGCATTTTTTAACTAGCGACATAGAAACTGCCAACTACTGGGCTGGGGGTGGAGCTGGGAGTTCTGCAACATAGTTGAAAGTGCATTGCATTCTTCGCGAGACAAAATGTATGGTCTTAAAACAATGCCTGCCAATGATTAACCTCTTTCTATAGCACAAAATAATATCAAATATTAAGAAAGAAAGCCAAGAAAGCAACGAAACAAAAACCTTTTCAACCCTCATCAAGAATACAATTTCAGTCTTTTGAATATAAACCGGTCCTGATTTGGCTCGGAAGAGTCCGCTGGACCTAAAGCAATAATCATGTAATGTAGTGAATATAAACAAGATAGCAAGTCATTCAAATGTATTTCCAGATACTCACACACATACCCGAAAAATTTTTTTTTTTTTTTTTTTTTGGGGGGGGGGGGGGGGGGGGGGGGGGGTGGTTTGACTCGGTTTAATTCTCACAAAGCAAAATGGAATGATATGCCACCATCTGAACTTGAACTATCTGCAAGAACAGGCGAACGTTCTCCCACTGAGCTACTGCGGTGCGCCCAAATTCGAATGATACAACATGTTTAGCAGTAGATAAAGTGTCCACAAAGGAAAAATGAAAAATTTCTGGTTAGTTATTTTTGAGATAAGGCCGAATTTAACCTTTTTGTGTGTGTTTAAACCGTGTTTGAGATATTGAGCAAGAGGTGTTTAGCAACAAAATGACTCCAATGACCTTGACCTTTGCGTTAGAGCAAATTAGGATGCCACGATAGGCAGGCCATTTACCTAGGTAGGTCAAAATCGTTTGAGTGGTTCTTGAGATATGGCTTCCAACGGAACGAAAGACAGACTGACACAGACGGACCGACCGATTGTCCGACATTTGGCTCGTTCTGATTCCCATCAACTGTTTTAAAGTATTTTCAGATAATCCTGGAAATTCAAAATGACACATAAGTACACAAAATTATACGCTTTAACATTCATGTACGAAAAAAAAAACCACTCTAACATGTACCTGTACACTAATTATACGTCGACACAGCGTGTCCTATAATTATGTCATATAACCGCGCAGTTAACAGAGCAAGTTATCAATAGTATTATGGACGTGTGGAAGTTGGCTGATGATATAAGTGTACACCAAGTACATCGGTTACATGTATAACATAGGATAGAAGTACAGAGACGCATTAAGCGTACAATTTTATCTTCAGGTAACCCCCTTCTCTTCCCCTCCCCCCTTCCCAAACCATTAATATTTGGTATTTTGCAATCATGCCTACCCGTCCGTGAAATACCCTTAAGTAGCTGTCTGAATAGCGTTTTGCAACCATAACTATCTTTATGCGAGCGCAATAGTGCTTTCAGGGTGACATAGCTAAACTAAGGTCAGTCAAATCAAATTACAACTGACAAGCAGACACAATGAAGAAAGCTTGCATATAATTATAATATTAAAGTCTTCTTTCAATCCGGTTGCACTTACAATAGTGACAGGAAATGCAGGCTAGCACATTGTGAAAGATGCCCAAGCCTATCTTCTGTGTTGTTTAGACGAAAAACACTTCAGGCCTATAAATAATAATAATAATAATAATAATAATAATAATAATAATAATAATAATAATAATAATAATAATAATAATAATAATAATAATAATCATGATGATGATGATGATGATGATGATAATAATAATAATAATAATAATAATAATAATAATAATAATGATGATGATGATGATGATGATAATAATATATTTATTTATTTAATCGTTCTTATATAGCGCTTTTCCAGCTCAAGAGCTGCTCAAGGCGCTGGCCGATACAGGATCTAACTCAAGCCGCCCGAGACGCCCACCCGCAGCCTTTGGGCGCATGGTCTAACTGAGCACAATCCTGGGCAGCCAGGGATGGGGGAGAAGGACCTAGGTGCATGCTGGTTGTGTTCTTGTCACCGGCACTCACCCGTCTAGGACATGAGCGTCAGGATCTTTAAAGTCCGTTATGATGGAATGTATGCGACACAGACTAGACCTCGGTTTATACTCTCATCCGAAGGAGTAGGAAAACAGGAGTAAAGTGTCTTTCCCAGGGACACAACACAATGGCCCGGCCAGGGCTCGAACCCGGGACCTTCAGATCCGCAAGCCGAAGCACTACCATTAGACCACAGTGCCTCCCAATAATAATAATAATAATAATAATAATAATAATAATAATAATAATAATAATAATAATAATAATAATAATAATAATAATAATGAATATGTTACGGTTGAGACGCGCGCTATAATTCCGATCATTTTATTTTCCAAAACATGTAATGATAGCGCGTATTTACTTGTGATTTGATTCTGCGCTGTTACTAGAAAAAGCTTTGTATAATGCTGATAATTTTCGTCGGTCGATATTGTTGAGAATTTTCTGGAATCATTTGTTTATTATCGAGCGAAGTTTCCAGATCTGTCTCGTAATAGTTAAGCGTATAGAACGTAATCCTATATGGTGTAATAATGTATGTGTGTATGTGTGGGAGCAATTGTATCTGTGTGTGCATGTGTTTGTATGTGAGAGGGAGAGAGAGTTCTAGTATGTTCACTTCACTTGCGAGCGTTGTGGCCAAGTGGGCTAAGGTGGGACTAACTTGCCTTCTCCACAGGCCAGAAACCAATGGCGCCTGACAGGTGTGGGTTCGATCCAGCATCTGGGCGTTATGTTTCTCCGAATATTATTTACTTTCGACTCGGGCAACGTCTCAGGGGTTTTCTCCGGGTACTCCGGTTTGCTCCCCCAGCAAAATTTCAAAATCACAACTAATGTTAGGTAGGTTGGGTTTGGGCGCACCATAGGCTGCGACTACGCTTTCCCCAGGGGAGGCGGCCCAGAATTTCCCTATGGAAAAATAGACAATAAGGTAAATAAAATAAAATAAATAAATAGTAGTAGTAATATCTAAATACTGCATGCGTGCGGAATAGCAATGAAAGCATTCGTAGTTTTCCTTCCATGACATGTTATTACCTCCCTTGAAACTTTGAAGATTTCCAATACGCAGTGCTGAAATGAGATGGTCACAGTATCAAGGATGTGTTGTTAAGTATTTGTGACTATTGAGTTTACTTGACATTTTTTGGTCAAATTAAATATGATATTGTTGCTCAAACCAACCACTAATCTATAAATTGAAGGCGACTCTTCTTGTGTAAACCCACAACTGGACCTACTATACAAACTTTCTCAGCAGTATAATTCTTAGAATCAACTTTGATTCTGTTTATAGGTTAATAAACAAAACAAATGTATCGATTTAAGTCTACATCAAACCCATACTTTTTACTGAAGTTTTTATTTAGTTTTTGTTACTTAAACTTATTTTTCCTGTGAAATTGGAAAAGAGCTGTGAGTTGAACTGTGTGATTTTGGGTCCTATTAAATAACTTCATTGCGTCTATGCAGATGAGATCCTCCAGAAAAAACAATATGTTGCCTGACGATTTTGTTGTTTCCCTGCCACATAATGCTACCGCATGAAATTAACTGTAATATATGAGAATGGCAAAATGGATAGATATAAGTCTACTTCAAGTTAGGTATTTAGTGTGTTAAGTGTCTGATGGAACAATACAAGGCGTGAGCAAGGAGTTTCACATAAACTGTTTGAGGATAGGCCTAATTTGATGAATCAAGGATTGATACTAACATTTTAATTTCAATTCCAATATAAATTACAATTTCAGTACAAATTAATTTTAGTAATGGAAATGCCATGAAGCATAATCCAGACCTCCTTACCTTGTGTATGTGTGTGTTTGTGTGTGTGCTTGTGTGCTTGCGTGTACGCGTGTAAAGAAGTTATTAAATGATTTAGATGATAGTTACAAGGCTATGGGGTGTTATTGTACCTACATTCTTCAGATTCTTCGTCATGATTTATAAATAATTCTTTTTTCCCTATGGCCATTTTGGATAATATAACTGTACATATTCATCAACATCAATTTCTTCTTCAAAGTTTAGCAATACCAAACAAAACTGTCACTGCTCTCACGTATTAGACTTCCAGCATTTATTTTTTTGCGCTAATGTTTGTAAAATTGCAACAATACAGCGTTACCCCATCCCCCGCTTCACTGCTGTTGTAAGCTTCCAGAAATTGGATGACAGGTAACTAAAACATATATTAAAGAGTTATCTCATTTAGATATTTCAGCACTAATATAATTATCATCTGTGACAATAGCTGGGCTTCCAAGTTTACAGTCAGACCTCTCCTGTTTGTATCTTCCCGCTGCCTTTAAATAAAGTTGCTCGTGACTTAGTGAATTTGTATGAGGGATTATGTGGGTATGATTGCCCATGTATGCATGCCTGCGTGCGCGTCAATGTGTATGTAGAAGTTAGGAGGAGCGATGTGTGTAATTGTGTTTTGTGCTTACTGAGAAATAATCTTGATATATGTCTATAATTTTAAAAATAATGTGTATGTCTTAACTTTTTGTGTTCTCTAAATTGCCTTGTTCGTTTGTTTGTTAGTTTTACAATAGAAATTTATTAATTTTTTACAATTTATTTAATTTGTTTTAACTGTGTGTGTTTGTTTGTAGGCATGTGGTGTTAGATGTATGTGGTCTTTTTTATATACACCATGTTTTAGTGTGTTGTACAGTATCTTATTGTGCGAGAGCTTGTGTGAGAGTATGCGTGTGAGCGCTTTGAGCAGACTTTTAGTTTGGAATTGCGCTTTATAAAATAAATTTTTATTATTATTAACGCATTGTTTGCATATATCTGTGAAACCTGCTATACATGATTGGTGCGTGTGTGTGTGTGTGTGGGTGTGTGTATGTGTGTGTTTGTTTTTGGGGGTGCGCGCACTTTCGTTGGTGCTTTGTCTTGCATGCCGCAGATAGGAGGGGGGAGTGGGGCAGCCAGCGGGTGAGAGAGAGTGAAAGTTCAGGAGAGAGATAGTATGTTAAACTGTACTTACACATGAATGATTCTGTTGTTTAGTGCGTCAGTGTGATTATTTGCAAATTCGAATGTATGCACGCTTTATTTGTTTATTTATTTATGTATTTATTTATATTTTAAAAATACAATGTCTAAGAGTGTTGTCAATGTTTGTATATAGCTCTTTTTATGAATGTAATCGCTTGCGTAAATGTAGGCCTACTGTGTACTCGATTTAACCGTTTTACTCTTGTTCTTTTATTGATATTTTATTCACACTTTTAAATCCATTTTGTATATGTCATCTCGAATGACCTGTGGTTTTAGCAGACGTTAATAAAATATAGTACTAGCCTAAATGTGCGTTTCAAAGAAATTGTTTCTCATTTGAGAATCGCTCTTTCTGTGTTGTTCGGCTCTTATGTAGGCCTAAATGTGCGTTTCAAAGAAATTGTTTCTCATTTAAGAATCGCTCTTTCTGTGTTGTTCGGCTCTTATGTAGGCTTACTAGCCTACTTCTTCTTGAATGGTTATAATTAGTAATTGTAATGCTTCTTATTACATATTTTGATGTAATTATTACACGTTAATTATTTAATGATAAAATACATGCTTCCTGGTACGTTTTCAATGTATTTGGATTGTACTAGGACTTCAAAATATATTTTATCAACCCCCGCTTTGAATGCTTTGCAAAATTATTATCATTAGGAAATAATTTACCCAATACTTTCATAAATGCATTGTGAAATTTATCAATGGATTTACTCTGATATTTTCTTATTTACAGTACGCAGCCTCCAGTGCATTTAACAACGTTTAGGTCCGCAAGAAATTAAAATAGCGTCACAACGCCAAACATTCCGGCCATTACATGAAATTCCTTGATGAGTTAAAAGAACGTTAGAAAGAAAAGTAATTACGCATTATGCTAATTACTTCTCATAGCACAACACCAGAGAAAGAGAGAGATAAGATAAGATAAGATAAGATAAGATAAGATAAGATAAGATAAGATAAGATAAGATCAGATCAGATCAGATCAGATCAGATAAGATAAGATAAGATAAGATAAGATAAGATAAGATAAGATAACAATTTTATTTTGCAAGGGTAAAAGAGTAAGCGCTGGATGCGCATTTTAAATCTTGCACTTGGGGCTTTAGCAATAACTATTAAATACAACTCAATGTCATAACATTCACATCATGGAACAATAACAAATAAACAAAGTCATCATTAAATAAAAACATTTGCATACAATTGAAATCAAATTAATGTTGTTAATATCAATAAAAGCATTAACAATTAATGTGTATTTGATTTTTAATGTGTTTTAAGAGAGTGGTACCAGAATAAGCTAGACTAGTTTTGAAGAGATCCATTCTTGGAATTGGAACATTTAATTTTGTGTGGACGATCTGGCTTTTTTTTGGGAGGGAGGGGGGGGGGGGGGAAAGAGAAGAAAGGTAGGGAGGTGCATTGCCAGAAAGGACCTTGTGCATGGAAACACCTTTATTAAATTTTTATCTGTGGTTAAGAAGTAGAATATTGATCCGTTTGTAGTCATCTGGAGAGATTTTTTGTTTGAGAATAACTTGTTTAACTGCACGTTTGTGAATTCTAATTAAAGGCTTCATTGCATTGCAAACAGTAGAAGAATAATCAATAAATGATTGAATATGACCAAAATAAAACAGTTTACGAGATCGAGAATGTAAATGTAAAAAAAAAGAAGATTGGAGATTGCTTTACCCCCTATGCTGACTGTGCTTTCGTGATCTGCAAGGGCATCTGACATGATGCGCTCTAGGAAGATGTTAAAAAGTGTTGGAGAGAGTAGGCATTCTTGACGCACACCGATTGTTGTTCTGAACTAGTCCCCGATGGCGCTGTTGTGGAAGACTGCACTGGTAGCCTTGTCATACAGGCTTTTGATGACTTCAATAATTTTAAGGCTGGTGTTGTACACTCTCATGGTTGCCCACAGAGCTGTATGCCAGACTCGGTTAAAGGTTTCCTTGAAGTCTACAAACACATGATATAGATGTGGTTGGTCCTGTATGTATTTCTCGTAGATTATTCTGAGGTGGAAAATCTGCTCAATGGTACTTCGCCCTGCTCTGAATCCTGCTTGTTCTTCTGCTATGATTTGTTCAGCGTGGGGTTTCAACCTGTTGAGTATTATTTTTAGGAGGACTTTGTTGGGATGGCTAATGATGCTGATGGTGCGGTCATTTTCGCATTCCTGAAGGTTACCCTTTTTGGGAAGAGTGATGACAAGCGCGCGACCAGGTCCATGTTGTGGGCCACCCCTCACTCTGCCAGATCTTGTTACAGATAATCGTGAGAGCCTCAATCATCGCTGTCCAATCCCGCTGATTTCTCCTACTTCAGCGATTGCATAGCTGCCTCGACTTCTAGGAGAATTGAGAGGACTTCTTCTTCTTCTCTGTTCTCAGGACATGCTAGAACTGATGGGTCTCCGTTTGGTGCGTGGTTGTAAAGGTCAGAGCAGTACTCGTCCATCTATTCAAGACTTCTTGTTCTGTGTAAGGCATATGCCAGACCTGCTTTGGATCGTGGAGACCTTGGGCTGTTTAATACTTGGAAGCCGCTTCACAGTCTGGTAGGTCTTCTTGCTGTTGTTCTTGTTCAGACTGTTCCCTATTTCCCGGCATCGATCTTCTATCCAGCTCTCCTTTGCTGTCATTGTTGATTTTTCGGTAGGCATCAGCTCCCTGTAATGTGTTCTTTTTCTTTTTCATCTCTCTTCGTTTATCACACAGGTCCAAAAGTTCAGGTGTGATCCAGGTTTCTTCTTTGGGCGGTGCTCGCCAAGGATCTCAGTGGCGGCATCTGTCACAGCTGAGTTGAACGTGGTGGTCATGGTGTTGACATCTACTTTACTAGCTCCCAAAATGAGCAGTGGTGCAAATTTCCATCCAATTGTGGTTTGGAATATTTCTGCCACCTCCGGGTCTTTGTTCCGGTCGAACGGTGCACTTTGCTGTATTTACTCTCTTCAAGTGGAGCCGGAAGGACATCATCACGAGATCGTAGTCACTTCCGATGTCTGCTCCTGATCAGAAGAATTTCTTGACCATGATGTAGTCAATCGGGTTGTGATGCTCCCCTCTGGAACTGTAACAGGTCCATCGTCTGGATTTTTTGTGGGGACAAAGCGTGTTTGCCAGTATCAGATTGTTGTATCTGGCAAACTCCAAGAGTCTCAGACCTCTATCATTTGTCTTGTTGTTGCAGTGGGGTCCACATGTGTCTCCCCAGTTGTGGGAGGCATCTTGGCAAACATTGGCATTCCAGTTGCTGTCACGAGACCCTGCACTAAGGCTTCACGACTCGAATAGTTCATCCTGCTGTAGCCTGTGTATATTAAAGTCGCTGCCTAGCAGACGACAGAAGTCATGCGGTGCTAAGCATGTGTAAGCTAACTCTCGCTAAGGTAGACAGTGACCTCATCCAGCTGACGTACATCCACCACCCCCGCTAGGAGGCGCTCAGGTATCACGAGAGTTCGCGGGCTTTGGCTGACCACACGGTTAGGTAGTCATTCTCTGTCTAAATCTCAACCGAGAAGGACGCACGCTGAAAGCTCTCTCTAGCAGTAGACTAAGCAGGTGACGGGTAAAATTCAATTCATCGCAGTATTGATTGATTGATTGATTGATTTATTGTTGCTTTAGGTCCAGCGGACTCTTCCGAGCCAAATCAGGACCGGACAACCCCTGATATTCATCGCAGTATAGCCACAGCCTGACATTGTCAGAAAGGTAAATGATCAATCTTTTGTTTCATCGCAATTTATTGATATTATTGTTGGATTATGTTTGTGAAGTCTTGCCATGTTTTATACTTGTGAATATTAGTGAAACTTTGCTTGACCACGTGGCTGACACACGCGACCGGTTTCGCCACCATGAGATATCCCCTACTATCCAACTGTAGGTTCTCCTATGTGTATTATTGCAGACCAGTGGCTGTACCAGAGAATGTGTATATTATTAATTAATTCTCCCTGTCTTTATTTTAGCCATGATGTGTATATGTATAAGAATTAGGTTGGAGATTCCAGTGGACCCCGGACATAGAAGATTGTTCTTCGCTTATATATAGTTGATATATATATATATATATATAAGTGGAGCGATCACTGAGGGCCATTTCTGCCAACAGTGAGACGCTCTGCACGCCCTTTTTAAACAAGACGTTGCAGAAACTCGTCTTATGTTTTGCAGACGAGCAGGCTAATGTTGGTCCGATGCAGGAGATAGACCACTGAGAGTCAACCCTGACATTCGGCCTGCAGTGGTGCATCGAGCACTGAGCTCCGTTAGCCCAATAGTCAACAACCAAGGAGGAGACACCATCATCACACCTCAACGAATCAGCTAAGAGCTCGCGAAGAAATGCACTAACACTGTTCTATAAGGACTGTGCGGTAGTCCACTCTCCTGAAAACGAACATTAGGGCAACCAGGGCAAATAGCCCAATGATGAGACAGTAGAAAATATCGAGACCAGTAGCAGCATAGACTCATCAAGAAGTAAAATCTTGGACTGTTAAGTTAATCCCAGATATATTACGTATTGAACATTTAAGTTAATATAGTGTTTAGAATTAGATATAGAGTAGAAGAAAAAAATGTGTGATATTTACTGTTAACAAGTGGCTAGACTACCTATGTTTCATAGCCGTGTGAGAGCTAGTGTGTCAGTGAATCTTTTACCATTTTCTCCCTATCTCTATAACCCTATCCTACCACAGACCGGGCCAAACATACAAATGTTTAAAGATTAGTCATAGGGTGATTAAACTAGCCGATCCCCGCAGTCAAAGACGAATGGGTAATAGCATTCCATTGTGCAGAGCCCAGCAACAATAGAACCCACCGTCACAGTCGCCTTGAACTATGACTATGTCCTTCCTCGGCCTGCAGATGTTCATATAAATCCTCGATGATGGTGATGTTGAAAGAGGCTGCTCTCAGACGGATGGTAATGAGTCTACTGGAGACTGGGCGGCAACCCATGACAGTGGCTAGAATTTCTTTGTTGGCAAAGAATCCAACGCCGTGTTCGTGCCTGTCATCTCTCCCGCTAAAATAAAGCTTGTGGCGCAGTTCGATGATACCTAAAATGTTCCATCGATAGTGGTCCAGCTCGTGGGCCAGTTCTTCTAATTTTTCCTCTGCAGTTAGGGTCCTGACATTCCAGGTTCCTGTGACGATATTGTCTCTCGTGCAGGCCTTGCTAAGTTGTCCATCAATATCACACTTATCACCTCTGTCCTGGTGGCTAACAGAAAAGCCGAAATCCACGAGTACAGAGTGGCTCGCCATATGAATACAACAACATTTTGTTGCAAAGATTGTACGCAAAAGAAAACCTAAAGGCTTGTCGGCATGACTAGACATATCTATTGAAATGTTCTTTAGTTTATTTGGCATTACATGTTCTTTTGTGATAAGAAGCTTAGTACTATCTCCCCTACCCTGTGAATAGCACGACGCCCGGCACGACTTAGTCGAAACTAATCAAGGTATTAAGAAGGACGTTCAGAGTTTCATGTTTCTGTTATGTAGAAGAAGAAGAAGAAGAAGAAGAAGAAGAAGAAGAAGAAGAAGAAGAAGAAGAAGAAGAAGAAGAAGAAGAAGAAGAAGAAGAAGAAGAAAAGTATGGAAAATGAAGAAAAAAATTATAATAATAGCCGGATTTCTTTGGTGCTTGATTTAATAAAGCTCTAGGCGCACGACTCACGCCCACGTACGCACATTGCATCCCGTTATTCCCGCCCTTCCTCCCTCCTCTCCCGCCCGTCCTTCTCCTATCCTTACCCCCTTTCCCCTATACACACAGAATACTGATATTGACTTGCTACGCGCACAACTCCACGTTGGCAGCATGCTCAGGGAAGAGGAAAAAGAAGAAGAAGAAGAAGAAGAAGAAGAAGAAGAAGAAGAAGAAGAAGAAGAAGAAGAAGAAGAAAACCACCATCCACAACTTTACCACCACCATCAACACCATGAGAAATACCAACAATTATTATTTTAATAAAAGTAGAGCTCTGTTGGCTAGGTATATGTACAGACCACTAATACATAGTCAGGACTGCTGTCTTGCCATGTTCGTGTACATATTCATGTGATTAAGCTTAGCAATAAAATAATTTGGCATGGCTTGGGAAACACCAGCCGGTTATTTGAGCCTATATGTCCAAATATGTCAATAACTATGATTGGGATTAAAAGTACCGGCCGATTACTTGTCAACTTGCATGAGCTTTCATACTACTGTTTAAAACTGAAATGCTGGCTTGTATTACAAAGTATTTTGTTCCCGTGGCAAACTTTAAATAAATTTTAATTAGTTTCAGTGCGAAAATGTGCCGCATTTTAATCCTTTTTTTTTTACTAAACACAAAGTGTACAGCATGACGAACTTGTAATTGTGTAGACAAAGAAGGGTGCTGATGAAGGCGACAGGATAGTCGCTGAAAGCTACACGAGTAAGTAGCCATTTACGCATGTGTGACTTGTCAAAAAATCTGTAGCCGATAAAGAAGAGTAAATTATAGTATTATTAGTAATAATGAAGCTCTATATTGACATATATACACTTTTAATACCTACTTACAACTTGCTAATGAATGAAATACGTACGTATTCTTTCCCCCTTTAAAATGTATAAAAAAATTTCCAGTTATAAAGTTAAAAATTCAAAAAAACACAGTAAAGGGATACCCATCCTCCATGACATTTTGGCTACCATTGTCGCTCCAGTGAACACAAACAAGGTGAAGTTTTAGTATCAAGTAACTTCCACTCTGAACCCGTAATCCAGCTAAGAATTCACCCACCCAGTACCCACAGTTGTCTAGTTTCTCAGCCTATTGTATACGCTTGCGTCCTTCGGCACAAGTGTATTCTCTCATCATCCTATCCACTTTAAATCTCTCATTGTCTTAATAGCTTCATGGAGATGTATACTTATTCTCTACTGCACATATACGACCTCTTTCTTTACACATGCTTTGTTTCCTACGTAGGATCTTCTCTCCCTTCCTCCTACCCTGTCCCGTAACTCCAAAATCGTTGGGGCACCACAGATGATCGTTTAACCAGCGTACTTAAGCTTTCTCTGTCCTCAGCAACCCTCATGGCTTCGCCCAGTGTCAAGCAAGTCCATTCTCAAATGTTGTTCTCCCACCTCTTTTTCTGTCTCTCTCTTCTTCTGCCTCTTTGCACCGTGTCTTGCAGGTGGCTTTTGCAAGGCCTGATGCTCTCCTGATACCATCGGAATTTCTATTTCTTCACCACTGTGAGCCTGACATGCGTTGTCCCATGGCTTGTGTGATAGTCTGTCGGACTTCGTCGTTGATGATGTGGTAATGTTGAGTATAAGGAATGCCAAGAAGTCTTATGTAGCACCTCATCTCCATGCTTTGTATTCTTCGTTGTAGGTCTGCTGTGAGGGTCCATGATTTGCAAGCATATAGGAAGATGGAAATGACAAGGGAGCGCAGCAGCCTTACCTTGGAGTGTAGACTGATGGTCCTGTCTTTCCAAATGGGCTTCAATCCTGTCATGGCAGCAGTTGTTTTTGCGATCCTGCAGAGGACTTCCTGCTGTGACCCATTTTCTGATAAAATGACTCCTAAATATTTGAAGCTATGCACCATGTTGAGGGATTGGCCTTGGACTTTGATGTCCGTGTTGATGCCGTTGGTGTTGTTGGTCATCATGTTGGTCTTCTCTGCACTTTTTTCTATGCCAAAGGCTCTGGAGGTGGTGTCAAGCCTCTGTACCAGCTGTTCCTCTGTACCTCTGTGTATCTCAATTTGACTTAATTTTATTTTGACGTCCTCATATCACCTTTTACGGTGGTCTGGGCTCTTGTCTCCTTCAACAACCCACCATTTATTTGGGAACACGTCACTTCCCTTGCACCCAATAACATAACATCTTGATATTAAACTTTATCACAAATTTTATTTAGGGCTACGCTGGTTTTCGTTTTGCAATGTTGATGATTTTAAAACTGTAAATATATTTATTTGGATTAGTCCCCTCTCCATTTTCCAACGTGCAACCCCCGAACTGAAACACACATACACACATGTACGCTCGATCGTAATAAAGTTTGCTTGCATGCTTTAGCAGAATAAGGGGGGGGGGGGAAGGGATCATAGAAGATTTGGGACTGCCTGGTGGCACAGTTGATAGGGGGATGGTTCAATCCAAAGGTTCGAACTCTGTTTCATATGGTACGAACTTACGTGACTTAATTAGGTGCGAGACTTTTCAGGTCACCGAGGGTTTTCTCCAGGTACTACGGTTTCCTCCCTCCCTTCAATAATGGTATTGGGTGCGGTCAATCTTAATTTAAAAATAAAAATTGATTTATCTTCCGCCTTCTGTAATAGTTCGATTGAAGAGAAAGCGCGTGATATCATCCTGTATTATTATTATTATTATTATTATTATTATTATTATTATTATTATTATTATTATTATTATTATTATTATTATTATTATTATTAGCAGTAGTAGTAGTAGTAGTAGTAGTAGTAGTAGTAGTAGTAGTAAACTCAATCATATAGTAACCGTTTCAGCAATGACGCTAATGTGAAATCATGTTTCAAGTAGCCTATATTTCACCAAACCAGTGAACACATTCACACACAGTGGGCACTG
>CM072512.1:59282019-59362019 GCA_036898135.1 Oncomelania hupensis | reverse complement strand
TAGGGGATAACTGTCAGGACGGTAGCAACCAACGATAGAGAACTTCGTACCCCATACCCGGTAACTAAAGTTCAACCCAGCATGCTAGCTGAATATATTTCACAAAACTGAGAAGAACACAGCCGTTTGTCATTTAAATAGTGGTGTATTTTTGACCCGTGTGGCACAGTGGATGAGATTCTTGTTCCGCCCACCTTGCAAGCTGGTGACTTTTATGCCTATATATTGTTGGATTATCTGCATCCTGATACTGAAAATGAGGCTGGTGAAACATGCTTGAAGGATTCAAACAGGCATTGTAAACAATACATAAGACGTTTAATTAAATGCCAAAGATTCTTCTTCTATTAAATGCAATTGGAAAACAAAATGGCAACCATTCAAATGTATTTCCAGACACACAAATAGCTAGTTGAAAACCAGCATTTAAAAAAAGGGTGAGTGTTAATTTCTGTGGCACTGTTGTGTATCGACGAAATTCTAAAAAAGCAAAATAAAACACAGTGCGATTGGCTACTCTTTGAACTATCAAAAAGCAAACAATTCTAAAAATGTGTGTAGGTACTTGGACATACAACGCGACACTTATTTAGAAAATGATGGACTGCAGCGCCGCTACTTTGGCGTTTAATATAAGAAATTTGGGGTGGCCTCGTGGCGCAGTGGGTTAGTCGCCGGTTTCCTATGCCGAAGGTCGCGGGTTTGATTCCCGCAAGGGGCGAACGTATGTGACTTAGGTACGAGACTATTGAGGTCACTGAGGGTTTTCTCCGGGCACTCCGGTTTCCTCCCTCCCTTCACTAATGGTACTGGACGCAGTCAATATAAAAAATTCAAAAAATAAAAATTCGATTTTCTTTCCGTCTTCCAATAGCGATCTCCCTGCCTTTACACCACCTGTTCGAGTGATGGATGTGTATTTGTTGTGTGTGTGGATGAGACAGGTGAGCGTGTATGTTGGTACAGATCGCCGCGTTTTGAAACTGATTGATTTGGGGAAAGGCGCGTATATAGCATCTATTATTATTATTATTATTATTATTATTATTATTATTATTATTATTATTATTATTATTATTATTATTATTATTATTATTAATTTTAACAAGCATTTGTAAAATGTACTAATTTTTTTTTAAAATAAGAAAGCACATTAGGTTTGGTCACAACGTGTTTAGGAGTTCTTGAGATATGGCGATCAACGGTCCGACAGACCGACCGACCGAAAGACAGACAGACCAAGAGACCGACTTTTGGCTGCTTCTGTTTCCCGATTATATCAAAGTATTTCCAAATTTTCAGATAAATACAAAAACAAAACAAAAAGAAAGAAGAAGAAGAAAAGTACAAGTCGCTAGATAGATAAACTAAACTCTTGAGTTGAACGGTTAAGTAAACTAAACTCTGGAGTTGAACGGTTAGGTAAACTAAACTCTTGAATGGAACGGTAAACAACAATCATTTTCATTGAACTAAAAAGACAAAGACGATAGAGTATTGTTGTGGACATTCTAACAGTCTAACAGCCAAAGTAGTGTTAAACAGCTCTTTTAAAAGAGTGTTCTGTTCGGCGTGTAAATTTAGGTACAACTTCACTCAACATCAAAATCAAAACTGTGCAAAATCAAATCAATCAGTGAGCAACCACAAAAAGAAGAGACTCGGTTTTCGTTCTTGTTCACATTGCGGCCCAAAGCTCTGGAATTCATTGCCACAAAAACTGATGGACATTGACTGCCTGGATGTCTTCAAGAGGAATCTAAAGATACACCTGTTTAAACAATAGTTGCTGAAATCCCCCTACCTACCTCTTTACATCCTCGCTCCTCCGACCCTCTGTGCTGTGGACCCTGATCTCCCGCCCCAACCACTTTTTCCCCCTTTCCTGTGCGCCATGAGCATGCTACCAGCATGGATAAGCTTGTCACAGAAGGCTATTCAGACCCTGCACTAAGACTTCTCGCCTTAAATAGTTCAGCCTGCTGTAGCCTTTGTAAATTAAAGTCGATGCCAAGCAGAGGACGCAAGTCAGTTGTGTGCTAAGCAGTTGTACACTAACGCTGGCTCAGTTAGGCAGTGACCTCATTCAGCTGACGTATGGCCAGAGACACCCGCTAGAGGCGCCACTTGTAGTACTAGTTTTCGCGGGCTTTTGCTGACCGCAATGCTAGGCAGTCATTCTGTGCCTAACTCTCACACGAGACGGAGCAACGCTCTGAAAGATCGCTAGCAGAAGACTAAAGCAGGGATGGGAGAAATTCAATTCAACCTAGTATAGCCACAGCCTGACATTGTCAAAAATGTAAATGATTATCTTTTGTTTCATCGCGCTTTATTGATATTATTGCTGAATTATGTGTGTGACGTTTTGAAATGTTTAGAATTGTGAATGTTAGTCAAACTTTGCTGGACCACGTGGCGGACACGCGATCGTTTTCGCCACCATGAGGTATCCACTACGGACCCACTGTTGTTTCTCCTATGTGTATTCTTGCAGACCATTGGCTGTACCGGAGAATGTATATATTGTTAATTACTTCTCCATGTGTTTAGTTTAGCCATGATGTGTATATGTATAGGAATTAGAGTGGAGATTCCAGTGGACCACGGACATAGACGATTGTTCGTCGCTTATATATATAAGTGGAGCGATCACTGAGGGCTGTTTTTGCCATCAGTGAGACGCTCTGCACACACTTAGTAAACACGGTGTTGCTGAAATTCATCTCATATTTTGCAGACGAGCAGGCATCGTTGGCCCGAGGCAGTAGGAAGACCACTAAGCGTCAACCCTGACATTCGGCCCGTAGTGGAGCATCTAGCAGTGAGCTACGATATCCCAATAGTCTACTACCAAGGAGGGGACACCATCACCACACCTCAAACTGCAGTTAAGTGACACCGAAAGCGTGCACCCACACTGAAACAGAAGGACTGTGCGGTAACATTAGGCCAACCAGAACAAATAGCCCAATGATGAGACATTAACAAATATCAAGAACAGTAGCAGCATAGACCCATCAAGAAACGAACTATTCGAAGTGAATTTGGACATTTAATTTAAGAGAGTGTTTAGAGAATTATGTATAGAGTAGAGGAAATAAATGTGTGATATTTACTGTTAACAAGTGGCTGGACTACCTATGTTTCATAGCCGTGCGAGAGCTATCTTTACCATTTTTTCCCTATCTCTATAACCCTATCCGCACACAGACCCTGCTAAACTTATGGTGATCAAACTAGCAAATCCCCGCAAAGACGAGTGGGTAATAGCATTCCACTGTGCAGAGCCCAGTAACCATAGACCCTCCGTCACAAAGCTGCGCATTACAAGTATCATCATCATCATCATCATCATCATCATCATCATCATCATCATCATCATCATCATCATCATCATCATCATCACAGGCAGAAACACTACAAGTACAAGGGAGCGAAAAAAAAAAGAAGCAAATAAACAAATAAACAACGAGGGAAGCAAATCATGCCACTAACCCTGAAACGAAGGTTCTAAAAACCCAGTTAAGCGTTAAGAAAATCTGGTAGGTCATGCTGAAAGATGATACACAATCTACCGATGCATTGAAAGTCATTTAGACAAAAGAAAATAGGACAAAAGGGAAAAAAAATTATATGCAAGGCGATACCACGTCCATTGAGATAATAACAAAAGTGGTTATTATGTAACGCTGTACCTAAATCTGATATCGTTAACGTGGCATAAAAGTATAACTGAAGTCCTGTTGTTTAGGAGGAACAACGAAGCTTAACGTCCTATTGCATCAGCGTTAAGGACGATCACCACGTCGCCACCCTGACAATAATGATTATCATCATCATATCAAAGATGAGATCCTGTTGTTTAAAAAATGCTACAAACATTTTATATGACTCAACAAATTAGCATGCAGTTCAGTCAGCTATAGGCGCACGCGTGAACATAAAAAACGGTATTATGCGCAGTTGCCGTGGTCTTTATAGGCGGGCTTAAGTAGACCATTTCCTTGTAATATTGCTTTGATGAAGGTAATATATTTTGAAGAACTGTTTTATAACATTGACAGGAGTATACAGATAAACTCAAAAGTGCCTCGGCTCTACAGAACTATACCAACAAAGAACTCAGAAATGAACGTGTAAATATTCAACCCTCTATATTTATTATTTTCAGTGCCATAGATCTTCAACAACAGGTTTAACCCATAAATCGTCAACCCCAAAACGTATGCGGTAAACCCTAAATAGGTGGCTATATAAACCCAGAACTGCGTCAAATCGGGTTGATTACAAGTTTTCGTAGCTGAGATTTAAAGGAAGAAACATATTATGTGTCCAAAGAACTATGCGTAATTGCTGGAGGTGGCTCGCACCCATCTACCCACCCCACCCACAACTCCCTACCCCTACTACCCCCCATTCCCACCCATCCCTCCTCCTCCCTTAATCTTCCTATCATTGGATACTTGCTTTGCGTGTACATGTACAACATTGTTTGTTTTTATCAGTTTCACTAGGCACTACTCACTGACCTGCAAATTCTATGAAGGTCGAAAACCTATGTTTCTGCATATCTGTATTCTTACTGGAAAAACAAGAATCAACGTTCAGCGTGCTATCGCCGTTTTCATCTTTGTTGGTCTTAGCAGAAATCTTACAAGTCTTAGGTTGTTTGGTAAAAAATCGAAAAGAACATACCTTTGCACGATGCTTTTACATTATTATTGGGCGTGATCCTAACCCTAAACAATGCTGTACATGTACACTACACTGTGACGTAGACCGTGACTCGCAGTTTCTTGCACGAATGCAAAGGGAATCCAGTTTTCCTACAATATTATATTTTCTGAAAGCACGCTTTTAACGACGACTTTACAAAAATAGATCCATTGTAATGGATATACTATGATATAGCAAAACTTGATCGTATTGTTAATTAGGTACGATAAATGGAGTTGAGAGGGATTGGTAGACCTACTCCAAATAAATTTTCTAATTTGAAGTAATAGGGACGTGATGATGGTATTGGTCGCACCAACGTTTGTAAGGTACTGAGACCATGATTGACGAGGGTTTATTTGCCTATGACAAGGCCTCTGTATTTGTACTGCTTCTAATGTGAGGAATAAAAACTGACGTAGCAGCAGCAACAACAGCAACTACAACAACAACAACAACAAAAAGCATGCACTTGTATTTCCGTCCTGAAACACAAATGTCTTTGGAAATTGATTAGTTGTACGGGAAATGAAAACGCCCAATCACATTAGCTTTAAGCTATATCAATCAGAAGAAGCGCCAAACTGTCTTTTCTCCTGTCACGTGGTCAGCCATCCGTGATAGCAGTAGGCAGGACCTTGTGCCTTGCCACTATACTGTTGCACCAACTTATAATACAAAACATTTATTTCACATGAATGTGTGTGTGTGTGTGTGTGTGTGCGTGTGTGTGTGTGTGTGTGTGTGTTTGTATGTGTGTGTTGATTTGGTATTGAAGGAAGTGGAGAAAGCTATAGTCATTGATTATTGTAGCACGTTCAGGTTTCAGGTCTTCACTAGTGACAGTTTAGCCAGCAACAAACCTGATATCTGTATTGTAGATCATGCGAATAGCCTAGCATTCGTGGTCGAAATGGCCACACAGTATGATTCTTACATAACCATCTGCTATAACCAGAAATTTCAGAAGTAGATGCCTTTGTGCAACGCTCTAAACAAAGCAGGATTCCCAACAAAAATCATAATTTTGGTGATTGGCTCTTTTGGACTAGTGCACATGAAGTTTGTGTCTGGACTGCAGCTCATTGCACTATCACGACGGCAGAGTAAAAGTCCCGCTCAATATGAACCAGTTCTAGAAGGCAGTGGGAGAGTACAAGATTCAGGGTTGGGGTGGCGAACTATGCTGAGTTCATTGCAACGTTGTTAAAGTTAGAGAGAGAGTGAGAGAAAGAGAGAGAGAGCGAAAGAGAGAGAAAGAGGGGGGGAGGGGGGTTAAGACATTTTATTGCGTAAACAATGTTCATTGCAAGGGGAGATGGGATTACAATAAAACGTAAAACATAGCATAACGCTTTACATACAGAAACAAATAACATGAAAATGAAAATTAAAAAATAAAATGAGTTCCCTCCATGTTCACTATAGGATTTCACAACAGAAATGTGTTTCATAAAATATATAAATCTAATTAATAAAATAGTCTAAAATAATGTTATAAAACTGCCGTAAAATAAACCAAACACTCTAGTAAATCACCTTCAAAAAACAACAACAACAAAATAAAACAAACACTTTTTGTTAATTAAAATAAAATTAAATAAACCAAATCAGCAAATAATAAATCATACATACTTAAGACTGATTAATTAACAAACTATTTAATAATTCAATAAATATATAAAGAATCAAAAATATGCACAACATTATACCATCTATACAATTAGTCTTACACATTAGTAATAAAAATATATAAAGCAAACTTCTTGCAGTCTTACTTTTATACACTACTACCGCATCTTCTCTAATATATACATTCCCTTACGATAAAGTATTGTAAATGTAGTATCAGCCCATTTTTACTGTATAATTTATGCTTATCATTGTTCATGAATTAATCGTTTTCAGAGAGAGAGAGAGAGAGAGAGAGAGAGAGAGAGAGAGAGAGAGAGAGAGAGAGAGAGAGAGAGAGAGAGAACTGAGGTATGGGAAGGAGGGGGGGACAAATTCGATCTAATCATAATCTAAAACACATACGTGTTTCAACTCGAAATAATTGTGAAACGCGCGGCAAAAATCATAGGTTGCGATTTATTATCCCTCGCGTCCTTATACAGCACGCGTTTGGCAAGAAGGGCCAGCAACATTACTGGCGACCCATCCCATCCAGCCCCTACCATCTGTTCGAGCTCCTCCCGTCAGGCAAACGCTTCAGAGCACTAAAAGTTAGAACTAGCCGGTTTAGACGCAGCTTCTTCCCCGAGGCTGCCCTCTCGGTACCAGTGTCCTCAGTTATCCACATAGCATGAGGTGTTATACTTAAACGCCAATTTATTAGTTGCGATAATGTGTTAGTGGTGCAATTCTGATTCTTTAATGTATTTTATCTCATTACGTTTTAATTTAGATACCCATGCGTGAGTATGCGTGTGCGTGTGGGGGTTGCGAGTGGGCGTGCGCCTGTGCTTTACTCCTTAAAATAACTTTCTCTATTAGAGTATTTTAATGTTTTAATGTCCAGTGGAAGGTTGTTTGTTGTTGCAGAGGGACTGAATGTTTTACCGCATCACCAAAACGAAATCCTATGTATTTTGAATTCATTGGGTAATAAAGTGTCAGGAATTGGAGTACGATTCCACCTCGAAAATCTGTGTCAGGAAAGCCACGAGGCAGCCATCAGCTAGTTTAAATATTTGCTTTGTTTAATCTGTTTGCATATTCAAATAGCATTTTCAAACAGGCTCTCAAACTGCATTTTGTGTTTTGGGTAATCGAAAGTAAATGCCATGCGACCGGCGCTGTGATGCAACACTATAATTTCCTTGCTTCCTTCTTTTTACAGTTTTTTTTCTTGCTCCCTGCGCGCAACACTGTAGAAATATCAGTTTTGATAGCACAGTGTATACTTTCAGATTCAGATTCAGATATTTATATGAAGTTTGGTCAAAATTCGTATAATGGATATTGAGATATGACGTCCAACTGAACGACATACCGACATTTGGTTCGTTCTTATTCCCCCGGTCGATTTCAAAATATTTCCAAATAAGTCTGGGAATTACAACACACACACACAGACACACACACACACACACACACACACACACACACACACCATGGGCGCCCATCCCAATTTCTTGTTAAAATTGTATTGTGTCTTTATTTTATTATGAAGGGTGTGATGATTGTTTGGACTTTACTTCTATTTTTTTGTCAGTGCCTAACGTACCACTTTCTCATTGATAGATTAAGATTCATAACCCAATCAATCAGCAGTAAACTTGAAGAATGTGTGACCAGAACAAAACACCATCTTCCATTTTCCACAACCACAAGAAGTCGATTAAAACACAAATGTGAAATTTGATTTATTTGTTGCATGCATAGATCTTGATATATACCTTAAATGAGGTGAACGTGAACACTTAAATGAGAAACAAGTCTCATGTCTTTTTTTTTCATTTGTCTTACAAATCTTTGGACCCACTGGGCGCCCTTGACACACACACACATACTTGCGAAGACCCCGTTGTTAGACTTTCATGAAACGTCAAATAGGTTCTTTTGATATTTAGTGATATTTTGTCCCTTTTTAAAAGAACTGTTAAGTCTTTTAACGCTAACCCTAACCCTAATTATTAAGCTTACCTTAACCTTTACCCTAACACTGACCCTAGCGAAACACTTTTGACGTCAATATAACGAGGTCCGTAAAAAAAAAAAAAAAAAAAAACGACAGATTTTTATGAAATTGTCAACAAAAAAATACCGTCTTAACCTTATACACACACACACACACACACACGCACACACACGCAAACACACACAATTGAATTTCGCGAGACAGGTAGTGCCGATAGTCGATCCATACAATGCCCATAAAATGTAGGTAGATGGGTAAGTTTGTATAAAGAGTTAACAAGATTTGAATGTGCTTGAAAAATCATGAGATACACGATTAAATGCCACTAATGTCCGACTGTTTCAACAAAAGGACACTTGAGGATTGAACATGACAACCAAAATAGTTGGCTATATAATGCAGCTAAGACTAGAAGAGTATCAAGAGAGAGGAGGAAGGCTTCGTTTAGCCACAGCTACTCTGTATGTCAAATACATTACGAGAGGTAAACCAATTTTAGAAGGAACCAATTCGCCGTAGAATGCTAAAAATAGTATTTATTTATTTATTTATTTATTTATTTATTTAAATAAGCGCTCTTATATAGTGCTTTTCAGCTCAAGGGCTACTCAAGGCTCTGGCCGATTCGTGATATAATTTAAGCTGCCAGAGACGCTCACTTGCAGCCTTTGGGCGCATAGTCTGTCGCCCAGACAAGCAATTCAATTCAATATTTTAATTTAACGTCTTTTGACAACAATGTGATTTCAGACAACCACATCAAACCAACCAACACAACAGCACAATCCTGGGCGACCGGGATGGGGGAGAATGGACCTAGTGCTTGCTGGGTATATTTAGTTACCCGCAACTCACCCGTCTAGGACATTAGCGTCAGGATCTTCAAAGTGCGTGCGATGGAATACGTGCGCCCACAGACAAGACCACTGTTTATACTCTCAACCAAGGCCTATTATAATCTCTACTATGTGTACAAAGCAATAAAGTGAATATCAATCAACCCAACATTCACATCTAAATCTCAACTTACAGCACTTAGAAGTGCGTGGCCACAACTACTGAGGAAGTTTAACATGGAACACCCGATGAAATGCTGACGATTACGTGGGTAACAACTAGCACCTCTTCACTGTTAACTGCACCCCCTACTCTACTCCCCACCCGTGCCCACCCATTCCCGCCCTCGCCCCCACAAAAGAGATTCCATGGGGCCTACAGAGGTCTTGCACAATGAGGATGAAAGGGCTGGAGAATTACAATAAAAATACCGGAACAAAGCAAACTTACAAAAATAAAGGTGGAAGATTGAAGGCGGGGAGGTAGGGTGGAGAGGGGAGGGAATAAATAAAATTAATTAATTAAAAAGGGAACAACAAAAATGAATGAACTAAAAGTTAAAATAAATTACATTAATAAAAAAATGCAAATCCAGACACGAAATATACAGCCTATAGTATACTAGTCATCATAACATCGCGCCCGAACTCTCTCAACTTTAGTATGAAAGCTAAGAGGCATTTTCAAAATTACAGTAAAGGGTATATTATCTTGATGTTTTGACCGTCCGTGCACCTGTATTGGCATAATATACCTCTTTTTTCCTAATTTGAAAATTACGTGTGGTTAAAAAGAAAAAATGAGAAGGTGACAACGATGAAGGTTATTGTATGTATAGAAGGTAGGATCACGGAGATTTTTCTTTATGGCAGGAGGCGTGAGAGAGCGAGAGAGAGAGAGAGAGAGAGAGAGAGAGAGAGAGAGAGAGAGAGAGAGAGAGAGAGGTGGGGAGGGATTGAGGAAAGGAATAGATCGTGGGACAGACGCACCCCCGAAGCACGATTTCTTCCTCATTCCTCAATCCTTAGAGGCCACCCATTTATCAAGAGCTTGCCATTACCCCGAAAAGGTAACATAGTATTAACCTCCAATGGACGACACCGTCGACACCCTGTTACGTTGTCTTTCAAATCTCCACAATGACAGGTCGTGTTCGTCCCACCCTGTTGAGAAGAAAGAGTTTGCTTTGTGAAGAATTTAAACATAAGATAACACAATAGACGAAAAGTTTCTGTCAGAATGGCGGAAATCTACAAACATCTAAGACCATTGGAATATTTGGCGTTACGGCTGTTCTGGGATGCAAGGACAACTACAAAAAGAAGTCTTGAGACTATTCACACTTTTCTGCTATCCTATGCACCAACGGGAATCCCCTCAATGAAACATACTTCCGTTTTTTTTTCGGTTTTAGTAAGTTATTTCTAAATATTCAAGAATAATAACATGTGTCACTGACCACCTGTATCGTACCCTCACATATTTTTATTTTTTTGCTGCAGTTTATTATCCCTTTCTATCGCCAGTGGCGCGCCTAAACCCTACCTACCTAACATTATTTGTGCATTTTTGAAAAATATTTGGAAAAACATAACGCCCAGATGCTGGCTCGAACCCACACCTGTCAGGCGCCATAGGTTTCTGGCTTGTGGACAAGGCAAGTTAGTCCCGCCTTAGCCCACTTGGCCACAACGCTCGCCTAACATAGTCAGTTACGTCGGGTTTTGTGAAGGTTGCGACGGTGAAGCTATGGAAAACTACAAGAGTCTTCAGGTCCTGTTTCACTTTCTGTCGATGATCGACGCACCTCCGAAGTCACCACAAATACAGGCCTCTACGATTGTTTTTTGCATCTTTTCACTGAGCATGTACTTCCTCCACCGTTTTTATACTTATCCCACTCGTTTTCTGGCTCTAACAATCGTCGTTTTCGGCAATTTGCCATATTTAAAAGTCACGCATCAAGCTTTGATAAAAGCAAAACAAGCTAGACCGGAACTTGGTTTCATGCTAACCTCGTTTTAATTTATAATGGCGATACCCACGAGTTTTTATGAGAGGTGCCGGAAAGTTGTGAATATCTGGGACAAAACCATCGCTTACAACGCGTAAAGACAATTGAATTTAATTATATCCTCCAGTTCATCAGACGCTTGAGGATCATCACGCTGGGAGAAGTCACTTGAACACACCTTGAGAAAGTGGCCTGTTTGACCCTTTGTTTGCAATATGATTAACCCACTCGTATATACTTTCACAAGAGTTGTTTTTTGTTTGTAAGCTTAAGCTTACCTTTTTTCAGTGGTGAATGTTAAAAGGCTCTGTTGTCAAATTGGGTCCCTTTAAAAGGTGCATGGCAACTAAAGTTAAAGGTGTTCCTGTAACCGTTTGTTCGTCGAACACAGAGGTTTTTGGGAACTTCCTTTTCTCTTGTCCAATTTAACGAAGGCGGTGACCATCTACCCATTTACAGCTGGGTGGACGGAGGGGGGGGGGGGTTATTATTCTTGTTTCATTCTTTGTGTGGTTCAGTGGCTGCACCAAAGTATTAACCATTCCCATCCAAGTTGGCAACCTCGCTCGAGGTTGCTTAACAAAACATTTTAAGCGTGTGTCCAAGCCAATACGATACTACGATATAACAAGATAAAGTAAAGTACACGTCCTTAAAATTATGGCGCGCGTACAATTTCAATTTTGGTAAAGAACTGCTGCTCTAGGCGAACCCAAGCTGCCCACGACGCACCGTTACCATAAGCCTGAGTATTCGAGTCGTAAAAAAGACCTTTGTCAGATGTGAAGAACGCCACAGGTATTGCTGAAACTTAAGGATTGGTTGTTGCTGTACAGTACTAAATGTGATGTGTATGTACATAGATTCACGCCTTGAGACCCAGAATAATATTTGACCTCTTTTAACGAAGATGTGCACGATAGAGAACGGAAAGTAAGGGCCCATGCACTACCCGAACAAAGCCTGTATAGAAAGTCCCAGCCAACTAACCAAGACCATCTAAGAGATAAATTCGTCAAGTCACGCACGCTGACTATCACATATCAAACAAGTACGCTCTTAATAATAGGCTACACCTATATAATGTTTCACATTGTATGCAGGGTTTGATAGTTTTTTGTGTGTGTGTGTGTGTAAAAGCAGCTTTACTGGCACTAAATATAATGAGTTTCAACACTCGCGTTTTACACACATACGTGCCCCCCCCCATTCTCCCCTCCCCACACACGAACACACGCACACATAACACATAACACACAAACACACACACACACATACCTACGCCTAAACACACATAGCCTGAAGTGAGAGAGAGACAAAGAGAGACAGAGACAAGAGAGACAGAGACAGAGCAAAGGTAAATCGATGGAGGTGCTCTTTTTTAAAATCCCTCTCGTGTGTTTTTTAGCGATAACACAATAAAACTAGCAATAAACAAAAATAACATTAAAATTCTTCACTTCTACTACTACTACTACTACTACTACTACTACTACTACTACTACTACTACTACTACTACTACTACTACTACTACTACTACTACTACTACTACTACTAACAACAACAACAACAACAACAACAACAACAAAACAATTACAGGATGCTATCACGCGCTTTTTTCTTCAATCAAACTTGGGCATAATCCTTAAAAAAATATACATTAGCCACCAATATAATGCCACATACACGATAGATACCGTGACATATACTTATGGGGACACATGGCGCTGGACCATCTAGAAATTACCTGTCGGACCTCGTGTTCTCGGAAGTAGACGAGCGATAAAGTTACATTGCATACATTCTGCACAGTCGCGACAATTTTTTTATGCCCTAAATGGGACACTTGCTGTGAACACTTTTGGCAGTGTAAACTTGGCGTCAGTATCAACAACAAACACTGGGAGTTAGCCAGAAATACAACTGGTGAAAGTAGGCTGAGAGAATTACAATGGAAACTGCTACATAACATCTACCCTACCAATATTTTACTGTTTAAGATGGGTTTAAATATTGACAATAAATGCTCCTTTTGCAGTCACGAAGTAGACTTTATTGAACATTTTTTCTTTCATTGCCGCAAGATTTCCGCAGTGTGGAAATGTGTGGAAGGGGCGGTTAACAAGAAGTTCGATATACGTGTTCGTTTGTCTGCAACTGACGCTTTGCTTGGTGTTTTGGAAAAACGGGGACTTTTGTTTGTTTAATTAGTTTATGGTCCCCTCTCTTCCCGATAAGGATTTTCAGAGAGGAGACCTTTTATATAAACATTATCAAAGATTGTTCTTAAATACTTAAACCAGTGCTTCAGATTGTTGGAGCGCCCGCGCCATTGGCGCATATTTTATCAGTATGGCGCGTAACAGTCAACGTGGATGCGCCAGCCTGGCGCGTCATAAAAATCTAGAAGGACTAGGTGAACATACGATACAAATATCTTTGATTGTCAATGACCCATCTTTTTCAAAATTGACCCATCATTTTGCATGGCCATGGGTCATTGGGCCCATGATGTCTGAAAACAATCTGAAGCACTGTTAAACTTTCTCATCCTCATAGCAAAAATGTGTATTGGAAAATTTCGATATGGTAAATCTATATTGATAGAACGAATTTTTGAATATGAAATGTTACTAAGAAATGCTGCACCTTAAAGAAAAAAAAGGAAAAAAAAAGGAAAACAAAAAAAGAAACGGGAGGATGGAGAGAGGGGGGTAAAAGAGAGAGAGAGAGGGTGGGCCGAGAGAGAGAGAGAGAGAGAGAGAGAGGGAGAGAGAGAGAGGGAGAGAGAGAGAGAGAGAGAGAGAGAGAGAGAGAGAGAGAGAGAGAGAGAGAGAGAGAGAGAGAGGATTGAAGAAGAATGGTATGACGAAATTCTGTGTATGTGTGCAAATTGTCGAGTTTTCGTTTTTTATCTGTTTAACTGTCATTTTTAACTGTCATTTTACCCGTTGAGACAGAAGTCGTATATATATCTAAAGAAAAATGATTACTGATATGATACGATATTTGGTGTTGGTGGACACAGTGGTAATTAGTATTGTTCATAAATTAGTTTATAGATGTGAATTGTAATAGAGATGATTAGTCTTTGTATGTCAACTGTTACTGTTCAGCTAGCCTGGCCTGGCCCATACCTTATTAAGACGATTACTCTTCAAATCCGGGCCACCAAATCGGTTTCAGTTTTCAGAATACAATATTATTGATTATTGGGTACATTTAAAAAAACAAAAAAAAACCACCTTAAATGGGACAGATATAGGACGAGAAAGGCCCATCTTTTTTTTTTAAACAACCACACACACACACGCACACACACACACACACACACACACACACGTACACACACACAATTGCTATTCGAAGCACAATAGAACTTTTTTTTAAATAATGCTAAGTAGCAAAACAAGTCAATTCTTGCTGAATTAATCACACACGCACATATACATACACACACACGCGCGCGCACACACACACACACATGAAGATATTAACATTAAGAATACATAATTAAGCAATGATAAAAACTAGCTGTTTCTATCTTTCTTTTTATCCATGCACTCTTGAAAAGCAACCATTTTCATTGGTAAGTGTTCAAAGTCTAGATTTACTTCTTAGTTGTCATTAGTGTATTCATACACCTTTATTATGATGTCAAAACTACCTGTACCCATAATTAGGTTCCACTTTTCATGTTATCCTTCCCCAGTTTGGTTCAACACGTGACTGGTTTCGGGGAAACAATCTTCCGTCATCCGCGTCGACCACATGTGACGTCGAGTGGTGTCCTGTTAAATTAGATTCTCTTCAATATTTATTGATTTTGATGGGGGCTTGTAGTAGTAGTAGTAGTAGTAGTAGTAGTAGTAGTAGTAGTAGTAGTAGTAGTAGTAGTAGTAGTAGTAGTAGTAGTAGTAGTAGTAGTAGTAAAATAATATAAGAATAACTCAATAAGTAAAAGTTTAAATTCTTGAATTTATTATTGAGAGAGAGAGAGAGAGAGAGAGAGAGAGAGAGAGAGAGAGAGAGAGAGAGAGAGAGAGAGAGAGAGAGAGAGAGAGAGAGATTTTCTCAAGGCAATGGATGTTCTTTTACTTTTGTTTTTACATCCTAACCTTATATGTTTGTCAATTAATTCTAAACAACAAAACTAGTCATAATCAAAAATAATAAAGCAATAAAATTATACTAATACAATACCGTAATACTAAAACAAACCCACCACAACTCAACACGAAATGTAAATGAATGCGGTAGCCTTGCAATACATTTGAATGGCTTCCTTCCCTTCTTGTATTTCTTGTAGTAGTAGTTTTTATTGTGCTCGTCGCCGCCGTAGTTTCTGATTTGTTGTTGTTGTTGTTGTTGTCGTCGTTCTTTTTCTTCTTTCCTCTTTCTTTTATTTTTATTTAATTGCTGTTATATACCGCTTTTCCAGTTCAAGAGCTGCTCAAGGCGCTGGCCGAGGCAGGATCTAACTCATGCCACCCGAGGCGCCAACTTGATGCCTCTGGCGCGTCATCTGACGCCCAGACGACTAAGCACAATCCTGGACGATCATGAATGTGGGAGAAGGAAGCTAGCGCTTGCTGGGTGTATTTGTGTAGCCGGTGTCACATCGTCAAAGTTCCTAGTATCTTATTTTGACTGGGAGCGACTGGGAGCATTCTGATTGGTCGACGCATTACAAAATTCGACGCATGCGCACAGTGCTATCGTAGTCTTAGTAAGGATTGGGTTTAGGGTTAGGGTTAGCGTTACGACGCCTACGAACATCGTGAAAAAGCCGGCCCAGCATGACCTGGCGCATGCGCAAAGGCGCCCGGCTAAAAATAAGAGACCCGAAACTTTGACGATGTTACACCGGCACTTGCCCGCCTAGGACATGAGCTTCATATTTAAACTCCGTACTATGAAATGCGTGCGTGCACAAACTAGATCCGGTTTATCATCATTATCGTCTTTTTTGTCGTAGTTGTTGTTACTACTGCTACTATACTGATGCTTCTGCTGCTTTCCCAACTCTTGTTTTGTTTCTCGCACATGGGTATTGCACGTTGGGCGGACCCTCGATGGCGCAGCAGTAGATACCATACAGCCTTGGTATTATGAAAGGGACCAAATGAGTGCTCTCCAAGTCTCGTAAATAGCAATTTGCATGCTTTCACCAAAAAAAAACCTTATGCAAGCAATTGTGACAACAAATGCATGAAAAACAAGAATTCATCACACAAAATTACACTCTTTGCACCACTAAAGTGAGACAAGATTAATTTTTCAACGGCAAAATCAATAAACCGTAGGCTAATAATAATAATAATAATAATAATAATAATAATAATAATAATAATAATAATAATAATAATAATAATAATAATAATAATATAGCTCCACTTGGCCTTGAAACATCTTCATACCTATCAAAAATAGACCAATAAAGCTACCCTTCAAACCAAGTTATGAGTTTATTTGTTTGTTTGGCATTATTTTTGTTTGTAATATATGTTGTATAGAATTACCAATGTGAATACATATTTAAATAATTACATAAATACCAGACCTAATATAACAGCCCCGCAGCAAGAACGAAAGTAGAATAGCATTAGCTAGTAGAATAGCGTTAGCTTTTTAACTTCCAAGATTAAAAAAAAAATTAACGGGTACTTATTGTTTCGTAATACTTCTAACGTGTATCAACATGTGAGTACAGCTTGCTGCTATGACAATGATTGAATTTAAGAACGAGGTTATTTTACTTAGTCTCGCAGTGCGGCGCATTCGTTTCGCTAAAGCAATACTCCGTTGGTCCCTTTCTAGTTATAATATTCACACTTTTCTGCTATCCTATGCACCAACGGGAATCCCCTCTATGAAAAATACTTCCGGGTTTTTTTCTCCGCGTGTTTTAGTGAGTTATTTCCAAATATTCAAGAATAATAACATGTGTCACTGGCCACCTGTATCGTACCCTCACATATTTTTTTTTTTTGCTGCAGTTTATTATCCCTTTCTATCGCCAGTGGCGCGCCTAAACCCTACCTACCTAACATTATTTGTGAATTTTTGAAAAATATTCGGAAAAACATAACGCTCAGATGCTGGCTCGAACCCACACCTGTCAGGCCCTATTGGTCTTCTTCTTCTTCAGATTAATGTGCAAACCCCAATGTTGGGGAACAATACACATGTGTGGGACTCGACGGGAGCATGCGCTGGCACGTTAAAACAAACCACAAAAAAAAAAAACAAAAAAAAAAACAACAACAACATTCAGGCACCCACTCCCTCTACTAGGGGAAGGGGGGGACACAGTGGGGTTTGGAGGACAAAACTATGATACACTAATAGATTATTTAAAATAATTAAGAAATTAATAATAGGTACAGGTAGCCCCTTAATAAGGCTTTTCTTTAACAAAATACTTTATTATTATATTTATTTATTTATTATAATTTATATATATATAATTTTTTTTTTCCAATGAGATATTTACAAATGGAGCCATCCTTCCATTGCTGATTTGAAGGCGGGGACTGACTTAGTGGTTGTGATTTCATCAGAGAGAGAGAGTTCCAGAGACGGATAGAGGAGGGGAAGAAGGAATGTAGGTGAGCATTGATTCTAGATTGGGGCACCTGGAGCTTCGCCTGCTGTCCTCTGGTGGCACGTGCTGCTGGTTTAAGATGTGAACCAGCAGGGATATCGACTTGGTCACTGATGATCTTATACAGCATTGCAGCTTTGTCGATCTTGCGACGCTCAGACAGGGTCTGCAGGTTTAGCTGACGGACAAGCGCAGAGGCGCTAGACCGGGGACTGAAGTCATGCAGGATCCTTCGGGCCGCTCTTCGTTGGACCAGTTCCAGGGTGTCGCTCAAGTTCTGTTGAAAGGGATCCCACACTGGGGAAGCGTATTCCAGGACTGGTCGGACTAGGCCTTTGTAACAGTGCGTCTGGACGGCAGTGGGGCATCCCTTCAGGTTTCTGTAGACGAAGGCGCTGGTTTGGTTCGCTTTGGCAGCCAAAGCGTGAACATGCTTCCCCCAGTGGAGTTTCTCTGTAAGCTCGACACCGAGGTACTTAACACTGTCCACCTGCTCGAGCGTGTGACCGTGGAGGGTGTAGTTTGAGCGGGTAGGTTTCTTTTTGTTGGTAACAGATAGGACATGGCACTTGGCAACATTGAACTCCATCTGCCACATCTCTTCCCACTTTTCCAGGGTCGCTAGGTCTTCTTGTAGGGAGACAGCATCTTGTTGAGTCTTGATGCGCTGGTAAAGGATGGTGTCATCAGCGAATAACCTGACGTTGGCCTTGATGTTGTTGCCCAGGTCATTGATGTAGACTAGGAAGAGCGTCGGGCCGATGACGGATCCTTGGGGGACACCCGAGGTCACCTGGCCCATACTAGACGACTCCCCCTCCACAACAACTTGCTGGGTTCTTTGAGCCAGGAAGTTCTGTATCCAGCTCAGGGTCTTCCCTCTGATGCCGTAATGGTGGAGCTTGATGATGAGGCGTTGGTGGGGCACTTTGTCAAATGCTTTGGCGAAGTCTAGGAGAATGGTGTCCGTCTGTCCTCCCTTGTCCAGCTCATGTACTAGATCGTCAGTTGTGAGAATGAGCTGGGTTAAACAAGAACGCCTCTTACGGAACCCATGCTGGGAGTTACTGAGGATGCCGTTCCTGGTGAGGTGGTCGGTAATGCCTGTGCGGACGATGTGTTCCATAAGTTTAGAGCAGACAGAAGTGAGGGAGATTGGGCGGTAGTTGGCCGGTTGACTGCGGTCGCCCTTTTTAAATATGGGCTGAACGGTGGCGTGACGCCAAATAGTGGGGATCTGGCCAGTCTTAAGAGAGGTGGTAAAGAGTGTGGTGAGGGCAGGGGCAAGCTGTTTTGACAGGGACTGGAGGAGGCGGCAAGGGATGCCGTCAGGTCCGGCAGCCTTTCTTGGGTTTAGGTTCTGCAGCAGCTTCTCCACTCCGATGAGAGAGATGTTAATGTCGGGCATATCGGGGTAGGGGCTGTTGCCAAGATCTGGTAGGTTGTCAAGATCTTCCTGCGTAAATACTGAGCAGAACTGTTCGTTAAGGATGTCTGCTTTTTCTTTGCTTTCACTGTATGTGAGGCCATTTTTTCTTAAAGGTGCTATGCCATTTGAGTCTGCTTTTTTCGTCTTTATGAGTTTCCACAGGTGTTTCGAGGAATCTTCTTCTATGAAGCTCTTAACATAGTTTTGGTAGGCAGCTCTGTTTTCTTTCCTGGTTGTTTTCTTGAGTTGTTGGAATTTGTCCCAGTGTTCTTGTTTGTTGGTTTCTGGCTTGTGGACAAGGCAAGTTAGTCCCGCCTTAGCCCACTTGGCCACAACGCTAGCCTAACATAAGTCAGTTACTTCGTGTTTTGTGAAGGTTGCGACGGCGAAGCTATGGAAAACTACAAGAGTTTTCAGGTCCTGTTTCACTTTCTGTCGATGATCGACGCACCTCCGAAGTCGCCACAAATACAGGCCTCTACGATTGTTTTTCGCATTCTTTCACTGAGCATATACTTCCTCCACCGTTTTTATACTTATCCCACTCGTTTTCTGGCTCTAACAATCGTCGTTTTCGGCAATTTGCCATATTTAAAAGTCACGCATCAAGCTTTGATAAAAGCAAAACAAACCAAACCGGAACTTGGTTTCATATAACCTCGTTTTAATTTATAATGGCGAGACCCACGAGTTTTTATGAGAGGTGCCGGAAAGTTGTGAATAAAGGCAGTGTATTATCTACTACTGCGCCATCGAGGACCCGCCCAACGTAACAATGTCCCCCTGTGATTTCGCGTAAGTTGGCCTTGTTCAAGGGGAACGACTGTTTTGTTTTAAGACCAAAGAGGATTCAGTTTTATATGGTGTTGCTTCCCATAAGCAGGAGCTCTTGCCATCTCATCCTACTTATACTGTCCGTACCACAAATGTGCGGTGTGTGCTGATCAAGAAAATTCTGATTCACATTAAATGTACTAAGCAAGATTTATCTATCATAGATTCTATGTGAGTTTGAAATAATACTCAGTTACAGGAGGAATGCATGCAGTATTTTAACTTTTAAATTATGTGTGTTAAATAACACGACTCTCGGAAAAGAATACTTAAGTAAATTGTCATTATGAACGAGTTACAGAGGTAGGCCTATTCTTTCTTGGCAGCAGATGTTTTGTTCAATATTTGTAACTTATTTGTTTCTATTCTCAGACTTCTACTAGATCTCCATAATTTATGAACGGCGAACTCCAAAGATTTTTTTGTTTTAATTGAGAATATAATTGAGCTGTGTTGTTCTGTGTTGTGTTGTGTTCTTGAATACATACGTATACATGCAAACCTCCGTTGGAAGATTCACGTTCTCAACCATAGTAATATTTATTAGCATGATTAGTATACCCCGGCTGAGTGCCACAGACTGTCGAAGGCTAATACAAAGGAAGGGTAAATAATAAGGAACTAACACATTTGGTTTGAACAATGTAAGACAATCAACATAACACAGAATAGCTGAGCCTAATGTAATGGAATGCAAACAGTTGTGGTTGTTCTTCATCCTAGACTGAAGGCGAAAACCTGCCACCTTTTAAAAATTTTATTTGATTCGAACGATTTTCAAGGCCTTGGAAGTTTAACATGGAGATGAGGTGCTACAGAAGACTTCTGGCCATTTCTTATACCCAGCACATCACCAACAACGAAGTCCGACAGACCATCACACAAGCCATTAGACAACATGATGACATGCTCACAGTGGTGAAGAAACGGAAACTCCGATGATATGACCACGTCACCAGAGCATCAGGCCTTGCAAAGACCATCCTTCATCGTGCAAGGAGGCAGAAGAAGAGGGAGACAGAAAAAGAGGTGGGAGGACAACATTCGAGAATGGACTGGTTTGACACTGAACGAAGCCATGTCGAGGGTTGCTGAGGACAGAAACTTTGAAACTTTTTGCAAACTTTCTTTGTATTAGGGATAAAGATTTTAGACTAATGATACAGTCTAATCTTCAAATTTGTCCCTTTACAAATTAACATAGTAAAGAACCTTTCATTTTACCTTGGAAATTATAAAACACACACACACACACACACACACACACATGCACTCACAATCACACCAACATCTTCATCATTATCTTTAAACAATTTTAGGCAACCACTCCTACCCCACCCACCCCCCTTCCATATCCCTCATCCTTATAATAATAATAATAATAATAATAATAATAATAATAATAATAATAATAATAATAATAATAATAATAATAATAATAATAATAATAACAATAATTTTTATTGTTACTATTATTATTATCATAAGAATAACAATAACAATTATAACAATCACCGTCATCACCACCACCACCACCACCATCACCATCACCACCATTACATACCATCACCATTATTATTATTATTATTATTAATATTATTATAATTATTATTATTATTATTATTATTATTATTATTATTATTATTATTATTATTATTATTATTATTATTATTATTATTATTATTATTGTACGGTTATTTTTGTTGAAATTCCGAGTGTTGTACAAAATGTTATTGACGCTGTGGTTTATTATTGTAAAACTTAGTGAAACCGGAAAACTAATATTTCAAAAACAAATTGTGGTCCATGTTTGTCAGGTGATTTGGGTGATGAATTTCATTGTTCAATGTTTCTTATTTTTCTGACTGCAGAAAGCTTTTTTTTTGATAATGAAATAATATATTTACCAATAACCAAGAGCAATTAAATGTAATCTATTAATGAGCTGTACAAAAAAAAAGTTCTCCTTAAACTACCAAAGCAATAAGAACAATAACAATTATGATCATTAATAATAATGACAATGTAAAATTTATTAAATAATTGTATGAGGTTGTTTTGTATATTGTACTAATTTAGGTTTAGTGGATTTAGAAGTATAATTGCATGAAATATGGTGAAGGTGTATTCCAGCCTGAAAAAAGCGTAATTGAGTGAATATTGTATCTTTAAATGTAGTTTGCCAGAGTTTCTATGCCTATGGTATTGTTTGCAGATAGTGCTTTGAGTCATGATTTGTGTTCATGGTTTGTGTACATGTATGAGAGTTTATTTTATATGTGCATGAATGCATATTTTGATCTGTGTTTTATTGTAATTGTATGATATTATTTTAATTTATTTGTTCCCCAAGGGTAGCCTCTGTCTCCTAGCGTCGGCTGAGAATTCCGCGTCTAGTGATGGTCTGAGAAACTGTGAGTACAGTCATTATTAATTAATATTGAGATCAGGAATCTCCGTCAAGTCGTCGGTGTGCCATTATTGACTGTATCGACACTAGAGCAATGCGTAGAGGCGAGTGACGTCTCAAGAAAGAGACAACGACTTCCGTGTTAGCCACTGACTGAGTAAGTGCTGGATTTGTATATTAGCCTATACGCCACTTATTGATTATCTGAAACTTGCGATTGTGATGCTACGAATTGTATGATTTAATGTTATTGTTGTATATGTATATGTATATGATTGAGTGAGCAAATAGGGAAACAGAAGGGCAAAGAGAGATAATTGTGTAGTCTTTGTCCTTGTTTGTAAGTACGTGTGTGATGGTGGATGGAAGAGTAAACAGAGATAGAACATGCACCTTTAGACTGAACGTCAGAAAGCCACACGCACACACTCAATTCATAGGACTATTCATAGTTATATATATATATATATATATATATATATATTTAATTTAACTTAAAAAAAAACTTACGTTACACTGCGCTGGACATGTCACACCTACTGATGTCAGCTGCAGACAGATCGACGTGGCGAAAACTCTCTGCGGGACTGCTAATGATGATGATGATGATACTTGTAGTATACTTTAGTACCTCCGCCCCTATACTTTCCCCTCTCCCCCTCTCCCCCTCTCCGAACCTCCACCTCTGTCAAAGAATTTTTATACTGGAGCGTGACTATGGATCCAAATAATATGGCACGGCGCTGGACATGTCACACCTCCTGAAGACAGCTGCAGACAGATCGAAATGGCGAACACTCTGCGGGTGTGACGACACGAGTTTTCGACGCACACTAAGGTTGTGCTGTGTCGGACTTGTATATAGTGTGGAGTTTCACATCTCTAATGATGCAGTGTGCAAAGTTTGAATCAGCAGTCTTATTGCGTATGTTATGTTAGGAATGTATGGTTTTCAAGGGCGAAACGCATAGCTCGATGGGGATGAGGGGCTGAACGAAACTCGATTGTCTTGTACTGTGAACTGGAAGAAGGTTTGGACCTCAGAGTCGAGTTGATAACGCTTACAAGCAGACAGATATTTTGGATGGAATGTGCCGGCGCTATCACAGGATAGAATTAGAGTCTGTTTCATAAGGGTTGTGTATTCTTGTGTTAGAACCACCTGAGGTCTTGCTCCTTCGCCAGGACAAGAATGACCAAAGTACTGTAATACTGCTGTGTTAAAGGAATTCTGTAGCAGTAGTGGAAAGTTTATGACTGCCACTATTTCTGGGTGAAATAAGTGTAGAGTCTATTCTTAAGGGTGTGTACTCTTTGTTTAGGGAACTCCCAAGGCTCAGTGACCTCGCCGGTACTGAGATGCTCCATGAGCGTAGCATAAGGTAGCGTACTAAACGAACCATCTACTCTCAGCGGATAGTGTTGTGTTGTGTTGTGTTGTGTTGTGACGTTACGTGTATCTGTACTTCACAGGCCGAGGACCTAAAGATGAGTGTGTGCCCAGTATCTCTTTTCCTTAGTGGCTATGCACTCCGAGCATGCGTACGTGAATAAATGATGGCTGGATGAGGGGAAAGGGGATATATTTTGTTAAATAGTATTTTCATATGATTTTTTTGCTTAAAGATGTAAAATAAATAATGTTGATATTGTGGCCAAAGTGAGGTCAAGGGCAATGATGAAGTATACATGATAATATGAGAGGGAGAGGTATGATGAGTAGGAGGGGTGACGTTGTATTATAGTATGCTAGAGAGGGATGAATGTGAGAGAGGGGAGACGATGTACTATAGTATGGAGAGGGGTGATGAAGGTGAGATTGAGGATGAATCAAGATTGTTTGACTAGAAACGGAATTATAATTAATGTGCATTTGTATGAACAATAATGTTTATGGAAAGGGATATAAATTATAGAATTAAAAATTGAATTGTTGTAATGCATATATAAACAGGTCAAGATGGCGGACGGTAATAGGTGTTATCCCTTATGTATTGTTTACCTTTTATGGGGATAGATTAGAAAGACGATTTATTTGTTGACCAGATTGGGCCTACTACTTTTGCTGTACTTCTGATCTACCTCTGTATTGCGGTTTTTGACTGTGTTGGATGTCGCTGCCACCAATGCCAGTCCTCCATTCTGGCTTTGAGGGTGCTGTTCTGAGGGGTTGCATGCCCATCACTGCCCGGACGCTTCGTATTACCCCGGACGACAGGGAGACGACCCCCTGGGCTTCTGCATTCGGCACATCGTATTTCCAGTCATACACACTTGCATTACACACACAAAAAACATATCTACATCTACAGCGAAATTTAGAGCAGTGTACTTTTAATACTATTTTGTGTTGACTGCTTCGTTTTGTGATTAGCTAAAGGACAAGAGTGCTACAGACAGCGAACGTTTGATTAGTAAAGCCAGTCAATTTAATTTATTAGATTCTTCAAGTCTTGCTGGATAAATGCTTTGACCTGTAATCGAATTTATTTTCAGCTTTATTTGCTTATCGTTGCATATTGTTGTGTGGTCATCTTGTGTACAGTTTCTAGAGGTTGCAGATTAGACAAGGGAGGTAATTGTTTGCTAATTGTTACCCCCGTTGAAGTGCCGGGGGTTTCAGTATAAATAGTATCCCCACTTTCTGGAAATTGAGTGCTTTGAATTCCCACTGTCTGTCTTTCTCATTTGCTCTTTCTCATTCCTGCTCTGCTCTATCAATCGGCTATACTATCTTCTTCTTCGCTAGACCAGTCACCTACCTTTTTCATTGAAAACTCTTCCGGGACAAGACTCCTTATTTGTGTATGAGGTCTGTTGGATCAGCTTGGGAATGTTGGACGCTTTCTGCCAGGTGGTCACTATGGCTTCCTATGATGTTATTATTTAGCAATGTAGGCATTTTATAAGTATGTGTTTTGTTGATATGTTATAATGATGTTTGTATTCTATTTTGTTCTTGTAAACGGGGGTTCCATAAATTAGAGTACAGCCTCAGCGTCCCCTGCGTGGGATGTCTTTATTGTAAAGTGACTGGCTGCTGGAGAGCTTTCAATTTTACCACTAGGGTTGTTTCAGCAGATCTTTTATGCGGATCAGGGGTTGTCCGGTCCTGATTTGGCTCGGAAGAGTCCGCTGGACCTAAAGCAATAATCATGTAATGTAATGTAATGTAATGTAATGTAATGTAATGTAATGTAATGTAATGTAATGTTAATTGTTGGGGTTGTGGGTCCTGATAAGGCTTGAGGGCGGTTTAGATTTCCCGTTATCCCGTGTGTTTGTTGTTGAATAAAAGAGTGTGCTAGATTTTTGTTTGAGTTCTATTCTTCCACTCGCCGTTTGGGCTGAAGATCACCGGACCCATTCGGTTGACGTGACAGCCGGACTGCTAATGTTGATTGTACTTGTAGTATACTTTAGTATCTCCGCCCCTATAACCCCCCCCCCCTCCGAACCTCCGCCTCTGATCCCAATAATATGGCACAAAGCACTGGATCCAAATAAAGGCAGGTCGTATCGTGGAAGCGCTATGTCAAGCCAGGCTAGTCGATTTGTTATTGCCCGTAATTGAAAATTTGGCTGGACAGAACCAGTCACGTATGATTTGCTGTCCGTAAATGTAAGCTATATTTCATAGGCTCGCGCTCGTCGTGCATGCGTGTGTGTGTGTGTGTGTGTGTGTGTGTGTGTGAAAACATTTTAGGTTGTGTGTGTGTGTCTCTCTGCATTTGAATAAACGCACAAATGGGTAGCAGACCTTGTCTTTCTTAGTAACAAATGGGTTTATTTGCTTGGAACCCACTTTTTTTCCAGGACCCCACATTTTTCTAAGTGCGCGGGAGTGCTCTTTTAGAGCATGGGAGTGCAGTTGTAGTGCATGGGAGTGCAGTTGTAGTGCATGAGAGTGTTTTAAGTACACAGGAGTGCTCTATCCGGGACGGAGAAAATACAGTCAATTTTGAAGAAAATTCGACCTATTTCGTCGCCTATAGGAGACGAACTAGATCGACTTTTTAGTCAAGGGTTCGGGTAAGGGTTAGTTGTAGATCTATCCCTAGCCCTTGCCCTAACCCTTTTCCGTCAAAAACTCACTTTCCGATTCCTACATTCTTAAATAAACCCAGAGGTGATGTATTGCAAATGTGTGTGTGTGTCTGTGTATGTGTGTGAACATTTCAGCTAGCATGCCTGCAATGTCCTGTCTAAAATATTACCAGTTTTTATTTATTTATTTATCCATTTATTTATTTATTTATTTATTTATTTATTTATTTATTTATTTTCAGTTTGCTTTGTACAGTAAATGTTTTAGTTCACTGAGGATTTTGTCACTATGATGTAATGATTGTTACACTGTCAAATACGTGTGGAAGCGAGTGAAATTGCAGTGTAACGGGGAGACAATTTGACATGCTTGGGAGGAATTGTTCCCATTGAGACTGGCAGGAGTTTGTTCCCTTGTTGTTGGTCTAGCATCGTGTGGTTCTTGCTGAGCTGTGGAGGATCCCTGGATGTGTGCGTGAACCCCTGGATTATGCAAGAAAGGTTAGATGACATATGTTCTCCCAGCCTTCTGTTTTTGGGAGTGCGCTGAATTGTTAAGCTGGCATTCTATGCAGCTTCATGTAATCCACTCGGTTACAATGTTAGTGATGCTGCGTATGTTGGTTTAAATTAGCGTACTTAAGCCTATATGTACAAGTATAGCCTATGTCTGCCTACTAGCGCCAAAACCAAGACTTACCGTTATCACGAAATAATTTAAATTAACATGCGCTCTGTGTAATTTACAGAGATAACGGTAATCCACAGTGTTAATTAATAATTATCAGTATTTGCCACACCTTCCTAGCGCCAAAACCTAATAATTACAAATATCATGAGATAATTACAAATATCATATGAAAATGACAATTATCAAGGGATAATTACAATTGTCATTGAAAAATTACAAATATCGTCGCGTGGTCTTGTTTAATTTTCAGTTTTGGCTCTAGCGCCTCGTGGCGCAGTGGATAAGTCGCCGGTTTCCTATGCCGAAGGTCGCGGGTTCGATTCCCGTAAGGGGCGAACGTATGTGACTTAGGTACGAGACTATTGAGGTCACCGAGGGTTTTCTCCTGGCACTCCGGTTTCCTCCCTCCCTTCAATAATGGTACAGGACGCAGTCAATATAAAAATTTCAAAAATAAAAATTCGGTTTTCTTTCCGTCTTCTAATAGCGATCTCCCTGCCTTTACACCACCTGTTTGAGTGATAAATGTGTATTTGGTGTGTGTGAGGGTGGATGAGACAGGTGAGCGTGTATGTTGGTATAGATCGCCGCGCTTTGAGCCTGAATGATTTGGGGAAAGGCGCGTATAGCATCCTGTATTATTATTATTATTATTATTATTATTATTATTATTATTATTATTATTATTATTATTATTATTATTATTATTATTATTATTAGCAATCCATCTGGAAATGGGCCAAAAACCGAAAATTGTAATTTTCACTTGCTAATTACAATTTGTACGTGCTAATTGTAAATATGTCGTTGATATTTGTAATTATAACATAATTGTAATTATCAGGTTTTAGCGCTAGTAGGCCTAATAATGTAAAATACACAAAACACGTGTTAATTACTGTTATCACTGATACATGTAAATGCACGTTTTGGCGCTAGTAAGCCGCCTTAATCAGAATTAAGCAATATCACGTAAAAATTTTAATTATGAAGTGAAAATTATAAATATTATGTGATAATTACAATTTTCGGTTTTGGCGCATTTCCAGTCTGATTGCTGGAGCTAAAGCTGAAAATTAAACATGATCACGCGAAGATATTTATAATTTTTCAATGTTTGTAATTATCACTTGATAATTGTAATTATTCCATGATATTTGTAATTATCTCATGATATTTGTAATAATCAGGTTTTGGCGCTGGAAGGCCGGCATAGGCCTAAGCGATGCGTTTTGTTGTTTGCGTAAACTGTAGTTTATAATTTAAACTGTTTAATCTTTTAACGCTTTGTAGGTAAACAAAACCTTTTACAATCCAATAAAACGGTCACCAGTAAAAGCAATCTAGTAAGGGGAATTTATTTAGAGCGAACCTGTATTGTAGCTAGAAAAGCCACATATTCTGTAACAATTTCTTGAAACAGAGTGTACGATTCCACTAGCATATTCGACCCACCTAATGATTGTCGTTCGCCGTTACCCTCTTCACCCCCACCCCCCTCTTTTCTACCTCTCCCCCTTCCTCACTATTCAAAGGCACCAAGTCTTGGCCAATCGTTGACGCTGTTAATTGTTGTTTGGGCGCTATGAAGATAGGCCTACGCGCTTTGTGAATGGCTGAACTAAAAAAAAGTCAATCTGTGTGCGTGCTAGGTGATAGCCGCCAGTGCAAGAGAACGATTTGAGGAAGAACGTGTAAAGCTAATCTATCCCTTGGACTATACTTTTTTCAAACTCATTTTAAACTCTTTCGCTATAGGGAATCAAGGTAAGTTATATTTTTTTTAGCATTTTATCCTCTAATTATTTCGTCAGTTCTTCATGTATATGATCTTCAGAATTTAAAGGACAAACAAATCGCTGCCCGTTCGTTTCCGAGATGAAAACTAGTGACCACTAAAGCTTGACTGGTGAACGCCTTCTTTCTAGTAGTTTAATATCAAAGGTATTATACTTCTCTTCCAGGATGTGTACGAAAAGTAGCCTACGTCCAATTTTCTACAATTTACATACTACAAGTTCCAATGTGAAAATCAACGATTTATGTCATAAGCCTTCATCCACACTATCACTGGCCTTATGTATGTGTCCAAAGCAACCCAATCCCAAATGAATAGTTTTCGGGCAACTTAACACTTAAGTCTAAGAACTGACTTTGCAAAATGTCCAATTTGGGGTTTTAACCTTCATATTGTCAAAGCGACGATTTGTTCAGGTAGTGAATATTTGTGATATAGGTACGCACTTATTATGAATGAAACATAGTTTCTCCGGCAACACCCACTGGCTCTTCCTGCTTAACACACCCCCCTGTTATTGTGAAGACTTTTGTTCTGTGAAGGTTTAGGCCTATGTTAGTGTCCATCTTAGTCATAGACCCTGACTGTACATTACTTTGACTACACTTTGGTTTCTACAAGGCAAGGCAAAGGCAAAGGCAAGGCAAGGCAAATTTTATTCCAGAAAAAAACCATTAAGGGCGCATTGACATGGTTAAAATAATATACACAAACATGCAAAATAATTAATTATATAACATTTTAGATTTAAAAAAAAATACAAACTATTTATTTATACAGCGGGATAGCGTGTGTGGGGGGGGAGGAGGGAGGTGGCAGGGGGAGGTATTGAGTAGGGAAAAGAAGAAAAAAAAACTTGATTGGGGACAACAACTATGAATCATAACTAACAATACAATTCAATCTAAACACATCAATGACAAACTACTGAAATAGTTTTTGTTACACATAACCTGTCAACATCAGAACTATATTAATTTTTAACATACCTGTAGAGGGAGAATAATTATGAACATTTTCATAAAAAGGAACCGATTCAAGGCACTGCCAGTGCCTCACACCATTTTATTTGGACTTATGCGTGACATGCAACTTTTAGTAATTTATTTATTATTATTATTTTATTTATTTATTTATTTTAAATTTATATTTACTTTACTTTTAATATTAATTTTATTAAAAGAGTATTTAATATTATTTAACACTTTAAAATCGGCAAAACGGCACATCAAATATTCTCTCTCTCTCTCTCTCTCTCTCTCTCTCTCTCTCTCTCTCTCTCTCTCTCTCTCTCTCTCTCTCTCTCTCTTTTCCTTCAACTTGGAACTCTTTCCCCCCCCCCCTCTCTCTCTCTCTCTCTCTCTCTCTCTCTCTCTCTCTCTTTCTCTCTTCGCAGCTCTCCGAACATAGCCACTTTCAAGTCCAACTTAAAACACCTCTCTTCCTTCAAAATGTCTGACCTCGTCTTCCCAACATCAGTATTATTCCTTCTTTTCTGATTCAAACCACCGCCGTCACACTGCACCAGTCTGCACGCCTTCAACCCCTTCACTCCTTAGCCGCTGTCCTCCCCCACCCACCTTCCCTCGTCGTAAATATTCTTTTTCAAGTTTGTATTATGTATTTGCATTGTGTCTTGTTCTTGTTTCTCTTCTTTTCGTCTGTATTTCGATGTTAATGTTAAGTGTAAATGCGTGAAAACTGCGCTTTAAACTGATGTCATAAGGAAAAAAAAAAAAAAAAATATATATATATATATATATATATATATATATATATATATATATATATATATATATATATATATATATATATATATATATATATATATATAATTATTATTATTATTATTATTATTATTATTATTATTATTATTATTATTATTATTATTATTATTCCTCTCTCACTCTTTCTTTCTCTCTCGGACACACAGTTTACGGAATTTATTCAGAATAACAATGCACGGTATTAAACACAACCATGCTTTTTCTGAAAAAGGATTATTGAAACATCCAAGTTCAACACACATACATCTACGACACAAAGGAAGCAATCTTGCATTTTTTGTTACTTTTAGCGTTTACAAAAAACAGTCAAATTATGGCGCGAATAATTATACTCAAGAGTGGAACTGTTGAACCTTATTTATCGTATGCATGGGCAATTATGCATATATAATAAGAAAGACATTGAACTGACCTTTACAAAGTATCATTACTGTAACTGCAGGCATCGAATAAATATTAATTAATGTAAATTAATTGTTGCTGAATGCTGAAGTGCACAAAATGCACAAAAACAACGAATCAAAGTGTCTTAAACTTGTAAATCTTGGCATCTTTTTTGCACACACACACACACGCACGCACCCCTCCCCGCCTACACACACACCCACAGCCGAGGTTACACAGTATTATCATGACTTTCCCAAAACGCCAACTACGTTGTGCTGCCAATGGGTCATATTTCGTCCCCATTTTTAAGTACCTTGCAGTGTTCGAACCCTAACCCTAACCCAAACCCTAACTCTAACCCTAACCCAGCCCTAACCCTAATGGATCATTGTTCTGACGTTAAAACAAGTAGGCATGTCAAGACAAGTTATGTAGATGTTCACTGTTTTGTCCAGATAATACTGTGTAAACAAGGACACCCCCCCCCCAACACACACACACACACACACACACACACACACACACACACACACGCGCTTTTTCCCAAGGTTCTTATATTCCGAACCTAAGTTCGTACACCTTTTTTGTGCCATTTTTTGTCACCTGATAAAATAAATGGAACAGACTTCAACATAGGATCTTGGGGTGGCGTGCATGAACGTACTTAAATTTTAAGCTTAAAATGGATTACTTAGAGGTAAGCCTTACTTTGTTAAGTATAAAACTTAGCTAGTTGCGCGTCGCGGTGCACAGAGCAGCTTAACGGGCTACTTTGTTAAGATTTAGGTCAAGTCACAATTTCTTGGTCTATTGTTAGAAGTGCGGGGTCATCGGAATATTGGCCAATGGAAAAGAAGGTTTTGCCGTTAGTGCGGGGCAGTTTTGTTTATCCTTTTGAGTTGAGATGGCGCTTGAAAACGAAAGTCGTGCAGTCATTAATAAGAAAAAAAAAGACAGAACAGCCAACTGGCATGACAATGAAATTAGGAAGCTACTTAGTGAAGTAGAGGAAAATAAAGAGGGGTTGTTTGCCCCGCTTTCACAAGCGTGGACAAGTAAGAAGAAGACGGAATTGTGGCGAAAGATCACTTCTGCTATTAATTCACGTGGATTTGGAAACAAAGAAAGAGATCTACAACAAGTGAAAAAGAAATGGACTAACATGAAGGCTACCGCAATTAGCAGGGCCAGCGCTCGTAAACAGATTTCCACGGGCGGTGGGCCGAGAGAATGCGAAGAGTGGTGGATAGATGCTGTGCTGGACATTGTTGGCAGGGAGAGTGCCTCTGTGGTGGGGATAAATCCAACAGGTGGGTAAAAACTATAATGCCATTAATGGTGTATTCCGGGGTGGTGATGGTAGTAGTATTAGTATTGGTATGGTAGAAGTAAGGTGCTTAGCACCATATACTGATGACAGCTGACAGCGGTAGTTGCAGAATTCCATTATAGCAGTAATTGTTGATTAAAAAGCGTATTACACTTACAATTTTCATACATGTAGTATTACATTTTCATACAATCCTATCTTATTACAATGTTCATGTTCGATATGAGCAGTCACATAATAACAGGAAAAATAATAAATGTATTAGATTGTATTACATTGACAAATGACAGGACGTTTTTTTTTCATCATGATTATTAAGAATTTAAACCACCATCATCACATTTATATAAATTTTGCCTCGTGTTTCTGTGCAGGATGTATAAAGGAGTCAAGACTTCCTTTTTTAAAAGGAGACAACCAGTCTGACACACGTTCCCAAGGTGAGTAACCACGTGTTTATTGAAATCGATTCATTGTAAACTTTAAAAAAAAATAATAACCAACAACAAGAAAAGGAACATATGCCTTTACATTAGGTAGTCCTTACCATCTCCCTCTCTCTACCTTTATAAACCTGTGTACTCTTCATCACAGATAATAGATACAGGTTAAAACTAAGAGTCTCCCAGTAACTTTGACAGTCAGACAACTGTAGGTGTGTAGTGTGTTCTAATTCTATGAGGACCTAATTTGCGCTGAAACACTGTTTCTGTTTTACATCTTTATATTTTTTAATATGTTGTTGTTGTTTTTGTTGTTCTTCTTCTATTATTATTATTATTGCTATTTTTATTATTATTATTATTATTATTATTATTATTATTATTATTATTATTATTAGTAGTAGTAGTAGTAGTAGTAGTAGTAGTAGTAGTAATAGTAGTAGTAGTAGTAGTAGTAGTAGTAGTAGTAGTAGTATCATCAGCAACTCATTGGTTTAATATGTATTAATGAGAGTGTGTGTTGTACTTAATATAAGTGTACTGTTAGTTTTGTTTTGTATGTTGTTGTTTTTTGATGGGTGGGAGGTGGTCACTAAAATACACACACACACACACACACACATACACACACACACACCCACAAATTGTAAAAAAAGCCAATAGATGCCATTGGTTATTATTGGGCCCCCCCCCCCCCCCCCTCTCTCTCTGCCTGTCTCTGTCTGTCTTTCTTCTGTTTATTATAGCAATTATGTAAGATATATATATATATATTTAGATTTTTTTTAATATTTATAGATTTAGATTTTAGATTTTATTTAGATTTAGATTTTTTTTATTTTCATATTTAAATTCAGTTTTAGATTTTAAAATCTAAAACTAAATAAAATCTAAAACAATTATTTAAGATTAAGGTAATTTATAAATTGCTTGGTACTTTGTTGTGTTTTGCTCATTTGTCATTTTATCATTATTTATGATTAGAGCAGATTGGTTCTGAATTATATTTCTACTTGTGACAAAGTGTTGGGATATCTCAGTTGTAGAGCAATGAGGTCGTGTTACAAAGGTTGCGTTTTGATTCTCGATGGCCGAACATAAATATTGGCTGTGAGCACTGGCCTTCTTACTGTTGCTGTTAGTCTGATGGTTGTTTCAGTGTATAGCTTTCCATTCTCCCCGATCCCAGGTCACCTATGATTGTGCTCAGTGGTCTGAGCGTCAGACTGTGCGCCTAAGGCGGATGGCTGAAGTGAGATCCTGTCGGCCAGTTGAGCAGCTCTTGAGCTGAAAATGCGCTATTTAAGAATGATATCTACATTAATAACTGTAAAAAATCATGGTTGCTGTGGCAGTAGAGTATATATGTACAACTCTTTAATCATTTATGTTAAAACTGCTGTTTACAGAATCTGGTGGTGACGCTGAAGAGAACACGATCCTGAACATGACCAAAGCAGTTGAGGAATCTGACCATGGTGAATGTTATTTGTGTACATGTATTAAATGACTTTTTATTGATCAGTTTATTAAATTGTTTTGCCAATAATCATTTGTGATGCACTGCAGACAGCTGCACTTACTGATCAAAATCATGGCATGACATTTCGATACATAATACAATAGCTGGTTAAACAAAAACGAATTTTGAAAAGTTGTAAGATAATAATGACGATCATAACACAAAAATGTGAAAATTACACCACTACAGAGAAGTTACAAGACGCTAACAAACTGAATAAACACTTTGAGGACTTTTATCTTTGTGTGGGGAGGCATGTAATTAGATGGACACATGCACCAAGTTTGACTTGTTTAATAACTTTAAATTAAAATAATGTCTAATATTTCACTTTGAAAGGTTGTGGATGATTGTTACAGTTCTGATTGATTTGATCGCCCCTGACTTGCCACATGATTTGGACAACGATGAATGTAGTGAAGTTTGTTTTCAACCAGGTATGTGTACATAATTGTGATAGCATTTTAAATTTTCGTTTTTAATTATTTGTTACATTATTATAAATAACATTAAATTGGGTCTCCTTGTCTGCACAGGAAACCATGGCGTTAGTCCTCCGTTAACAGTTACTGCATATTTAATGTTGTTAGATGTTTAATGTAGAAGATAGTTATTAGACTGAAATTGTGATAGGATCTCCATTCCCTTTTCACATAGGCCTACTGTCACATAATCATATGATCGCTTTGCTGTGACAGTTAAAAGATAATATAAGCAAGATTTGTGTCCGAATTTGTTTAGCACACGCACAACAAAACAAATTCCAATTTATTTAGGCATCAACCATTGATAAAACTATTAATCTTCTTCTATCCCATAACTCGAAAGTCGTTGGGGCACCACAGATAATCGTTCAACCGGCGCACTCCATCTTTCCGGTATGGAGTGAGCGGTTCTTCATCTTGGGCGCAGAAAGACCTGGAGGGGCCCAATCCTCTCCAGGCTGTTGGCCACTGCCGAAATCCACGATAAACAATGTGGCTCGCCATGTCCCCGAGCACGTGGTCGTTGAACCTATAGTAGCGTGGCAGGTGACCTTCGTGTAGAAGACTTTCGTCCAGTAATGCCGTGCTAACATCACCCCTGTTAGTCGCCTCTTACGACACGCCAGGAAACGTTGGGTCTATTGTAGTCGGTGCCCGAACCCATTATTCATACTGATTTGAAATTAACATCTAATTTGTTATAAGCTGACGAAATAACTAATACCTCTCTTTACAATGTACAGTGTTCTGGCTTGACATACACATTTAGAAACAACATCAATGTGCATTCTACACATTCAATAGGCTTTCTATACAATGCCTGCTCTTCACACATTGCCGATAACATGAACAGCAGGTATTGTATAGATTTGAAAGGTGTAGCAGTTTGAAGGCAAAGTACAAAATGTGTAAGTTTGTACTTGTATTGCATACTTGTATATGACTTGTTTTGTTGTTTTTTGTGTGGGATTTATGGTTTTATTTGACCTTACATATTTATATTTCATTTTATCCAATGCCGTAATTAATAAATTGTTGGTAACAAATATACACATTTAAAGAATTGTCATACCAAATTCAACTACATTTATTTATAGGGCAGAGATAACTTCTGTGCACTAGTTACTAATGAATTTAGGATGGAAAAAAAATGAAGCGGACAAAGGTAAATCATTAAATAATCCATAATGAAAGGATAAAATTATTGTGTTTTACAATTACAATTTGTAGAAAGGATTACTTACAGCAATTGTGTAGTTAAGCATGGAAAAGTAAAAAAAATGATTTGCCCTAAGATGTAAAAAAAATCACGCAATACAATTTTTTTTTTCAAATAGAAGACAAAACAAAAAAACTAAACAAGCTGTCACTTGAATATGAATGAATAAATATTTATTAAAGGCATAAACATGTCTACACAAAAAGCATGGCCACAGCGCTTCGGTAGGGGGAGGGGGACACTTTACACAAGGTGAGCTAAGATTACACAACACTCATACAATCTATCTCCACCTTTCTCAATCCAATCTTTAATTTAATGTCTGTTCACACATTTAGGTGATATTAGACATTGAAAATGTAACTTTTAAAACACTTTAACTATTTCAAAACATAATTTCAAAACAAACAGTCTATAAGAGTCCACCTTTCTCTCCCTTTCTTACATACATATACACAGGCAGTCCACACCTCTGTTCCTCGTCGTGTTGACTAATAATAAATCTACTATACTCCATCAAAGGACTAAAAACAAAAAGGGTGGGGGAGGGGGGATGACTTACAATAACTTTTTTATTATTATTTTTTGGTTGCAATAATAATACTAAAACTTTGAACGCACCAACGGTGTTAATGCAGAGCTATATACTATATCACTACAACACGCTGACACAACAAACATGCTCTAGCACATAAAATAACGCCCATCCCGCCCTTCACCTCCTTCCCTCACATCCCCCCTCTCTCTCTGTCTCTCTCTCTGTCTGTCTGTCTTGCTCTCATAGCTCTTGCAATTACATTCTTCCTCCCCAGTCGCACATACCACTCATGTCACAACCTGAACCTAAAAACAAATAGCAGGAAAATTATATAAAGAGGCTATCTGGATTTTTAAAAATAGATGCGTCTAGTCTGGCACGAAACGTATAGTGAAACATTGGCATCCTATCCTAGCCTATCCCGTAACTCTGAAGTCGTTGAGGCACCACAGATGATTATTTAACCAGCGTACTCCATCTTTCTCTGTCCTCAACAGCCCTCATGGCTTTAATCAGTGTCAAGCCAGCCATTGTTGAATGTTGTCTTCCCACCTCTTTTTCTGTTCCCTCTTCTTCTGTCTCCTTGCCCCCGTGCCTTGCAGGATGGTCTTTGCAAGACCTGATGCTCTGGTGACGTGGCCATACCATTGGAGTTTCCGTTTCTTCATCGTGTTGTTCAATGGCTTATGTGATGGTCTGTCGGACTTCGTCGTTTGTGATGTGCCGGTCTGCTGTGAGGGTCCATGTTTCACAAGAGGAGGATGGATATGATAAGGGAGCGCAGCAACCTAACCTTGGAGTGTAGGCTGATGTTTCTGTCTTTCCAAATGGGTTTCAACTTTGGCATTACCAGCGTAATTAAACACAGTACACTGAATTGAAAATATATACAAATCAATTAAATTCCATTAATAATCAACACTTCAAATTACCTATAAAAAAAGAAAAAAAAAAGACAAGCTTGTCTTATCTACGCATCTTTTTTATGTTCTAGCATCCAAGAGAGCACACGAAAGCTTGGACAACCAACCCATTCTTGCCAAGAAAGCGAAAACCAATGGTAAAGTATTGCACTATACTAATCAAAGCAATTTATTTGTCAAGTTAGTACAAGTAGATATACAATAACACGCCAGTAAAACACAGTTTTACAATATTTTAAGATGATTCTGTTTAAATGTTATATTTGATTCCACTGTCTGCAGTTGTCGGTCAAAGGAATGGTGCTCCAGGATCATCTCAAGCAGCAAGTGGCAGCGCTAGCAGCATGGGGACAGCCACTACAAGCATCTCTGCAGCTGTCAACGTCTCGGGCTCTCAAGTTGATAGGCTTCGTCAACTGCAACATAGAAAATGTAAGGCTGCACAAAGCGAAAAAAAAGGTATTGAAGTGATGGAAATGGAAATGAACAAAATCCGCATTGAGCAAGAGTACTTTCAGGAGAAATTAGCTCTTGCGAGAATTCACAAAACAAATGCAAAGATGCAGCAACTAAAATTGTACTATGAGATCAAGAAGTTGGAAGATGACTTCGGTGTACCAAATGAACATCGGTGCAAAAACATCTTTCATCTAGATGTTGACCCTCTGGAGTAAATACTAAGAATTGGGAATAATGCAATAAAATGTGGAACAATGTGGTGCACCTATCTGGCGCTTGCTCTTTGTTATAAATGTGTATGAATGTGCATTCTGGTGTGTTTAGGATGCATACAAATCATTTATTACTGAGCAACGTTTTCTTTTAACCTGCAATAAATAATGTTGAACAATATGAAGTCACAACATTCACTTTAATATTATATACCTTTAAAAAAAATGTAAGTATAAAAAGAATGAATTATTAAACATGCATTCACTCTGCAATTTCATATAGGTTATCAAATATTTCTTGATATTGCGAGATTTAATATTGTGACTCTCACAAACAAGACAGCACAAAGACACGTTTTCCTGTTTGAATTTTATTGTTTGTGTATTGTCCGCTCTATCTCCAACCAGGTTTTACACCATGGGATTCAATTATCAACAAATCATAATTTCCTCAAAAAGGACTCAAAATTATGAAACATTACAAACGTAATTCAATTATTTCATTTACTTATTCAGTTCCTGGGACAGCTCATGTCTGTAATATAAGGCAATAGATTTGCATAAAATATAAAACGGTGGATCAACTGAAACAAAACGCATTGCTACTCACTTTTGAAAATATCTGGCAGTCAGTCTGTCCCGAGCCAAACGCCCACAGGACCCGCCATCATGCTGGTCATCGTCGTCTTCACAGCCAGACTCATCATCTGAAACGTCTGGAGAGTCTGGCTCTGGCAGCCGGAGTGTCATTGCAACGTTGTGGAGCACGATGCAGGCCAAGATGATTTTGGTGGCCTGTTCAGGAGCATATCTGGACAACAAAATTTTTTAAAAATAGAAATTAGTACCTGCTGTAAAAATCTGAAAAATATGCCGCACATAAGAAGCCCAATCTTATTATTTCTACTTATAGTTTTTGTTTGTTTGTTTCAGTAATGATACATCATTTTATTATCAACCAATGTGTGACCTGTAAGTATAGATTACTAGTAGAGAACCCTAACATCAAATGTAGCTACTTCGGTGCAAAAAGGCCAATTTACTACTATACATTGCATGTTGAGTTTTTACAGTCTTGTGTGTCATGAGATGACAAAAGGATCGATCAGGCACACACACCACACCCCATGATCTCCACAGCAGGAGCCACTCGACAATAAAACACAGTCTGAAGGGAGGCAACTCCTCCCAAACATGACCAATTGTCTTTCCCTCTCCGCTATACAAGTCAAAAGGGGTATAGGGCACTTGACGAAGTTTACTTTCATTACTTTTTTTTTTTTACAACATAATTTAAATGTTTTAGTTATTGAAATGTACTTTCTGTCAGTTTTAAAAAAACAAAAAAAGGCACACTGTATTTAGACATTTAGAGCTGATACTGTTTTCTTATGCACAAAAGTTTCATCTGTGACATGTATCCAATAAGGTCAATTGGTGATTTAATATATATACATACCGCAGCTCTGTCTGAAGGCAATGCCATCTTTTCTTTAGGACACCATTTGTTCTTTCAATTGTGCTGCGCGTAGTCCTGTGAGCTCCATTGTACCTTTCCTTTGGTCGAGTGTCAGGATCTCTGAATGGTGTCATAAGCCAATCCTTGAGTGGGTACCCACTATCACCAAGTAGGACACCTTCTTGCGCCCGAGGCACAGTCTCAAACATCTATCAACATACGTTTTTAAAAATGTGAAAATACAATACCCAAGCCATTAACACATATGTTGCTCATATTTTTATTACATATATTTATTTTGTTATCAAGTTTTGGAAAGCAATTGAATTGCTCCAAACAACTTCTAAGTCAAAATGCAACAATGATAATTGTGAATTGGTGATGGTGATTGACGAGCCCAAACCCAAATATACACTGTGTTATCATTACCTTTTTGTCCTCACATAATCATGCTTTGCTACGCTTTTGAATTATGTCATTACATTGCAGAACATAAAATACATCTGCTGTGCACTAAAAGAGAAGACTACATAACCAGTAACACTTTATTTAATTGAATATAGGAGAATAAATAACCACCATTTCTTCTCCAATAAAACCAATTAATAACAAAAATGCACTGCTGATAAACACCAATTACAACACACACAAAAATGCTGGAAATTAAAAACAAAACAAAATAGAAGATATCTTAAATAATATTATAAATTTCATGTACCTCACCTGCCAAATATTGCTTTCTCTCAGAATTCTGGCATCATGCACAGAGCCAGGCCAGTTCACAACACAGTGTGTGATCACGAGGTCTGCATTACATATTAATTGGCAGTTGATAGAATGCACCCCCTTTCTGTTCACAAACACAACTTCATTGTTCTTGGGTGCTAAAATGCGCACGTGGGTGCAATCGATGCAGCCCAAAACGTTAGGAAAACGTGCCAACTGGTAGAAGGCTTGCATCGTCTTCTCTGCATCTTGACCACTGGGAAATCTCACAAATTCATCCAGTCTGTTTGCTAAAGCGTTCGACACTCTCTGGATGATTCTACTGACAGTGGAATGATCAATCCCAAATACATCACCAACAGAAGTCTGGCTGTTGCCCGTTGCATAAAACAAAACGGTCACCATTAGCTGCATCGCAGGTGGCAAGCTACCTTTGCGCGATATCGGATGATCAATGTCTCTTTCTAAAACGTCGCACAGCCATAAAATGTCATCTCTGCGAAACCTAAAGCGCTGATGAAAATCCACATCATCGAAAATATCCAATGGGTTTTGTCTATCCCGAAACACACGCTCCCTCCTCAAATCTCTTCTCATGATCAGACGAAAGCACAATCTTCGCATCATCGCCATCATTCATGAACTCTTCAACAAAAGAGGTCAAGAAAGTGCTACTACTTTGCTAAGTACAAGTGTTATTCCAGGGGGTAGCAGACTTAAAGTTAAGTAAAGATTTTTTACTTAACTAGCGTACTTTATAAATAAGTACGTTTATGCACACCGATTTGTTTGCATCTTTAGTTAAGTAAGCGACTTAAGCTTAAGTAGTCTACTAAGTACGTTCATGCACGCCACCCCTGGTGATTAAGGTAATGAAAGTAAGAAAGCCCGTAACCAGTCGTAGCGCACGTCAAAGTAAAATTAACTTGAGACCTGCATACCTCCATTAAGCTATTGGTCAGTTAAAAAGCCATTCCTCATATTTGGTTTAAGGTAATAATTAAAAATAAAAAGGCGATCTCACCTCAAAATGGATTTTGGTGGTAACCGCTAATGTTCTAAACGTGCAAAAATCATCGCCAATCACATTGCGAACTGATTTGACGGAGATGATTCGGTGATGGTCTCACGAAATCAGTGACTCAAGTCAAGAGTTTCCTAATGATTGCAATAAAAATGTTTGTCGTCAGAGCTAACTTTAGTTTGGTTAGATCAACCATCTTCTCATAATAATAAGTATTTCGAGTATACACTTTTGTATGTGTATGGAAAATGTTTGCCACTCTGCAAAATGTAACTTCCAGTCCAAACACAAGTGGAAAAGGGATTAATTTTGCTTGTTCTCGAATTAATAGTTTGAATCCCTTCTTTAATTGTGGAACTAAATCTGTACTAGTTTTTGCTTTTATCAATTTCATTTTCATTTGGAATGTCTGTAGATGTCTCAACTACGTTTACGCTGTTAACTATTTTCTTCCCTCCGACCCCCCCCCCTCACCCTAACCTCCTCCAATAATTTAATCAAGCCTTCAACAGCCAAAAAGTTGAGAAGAGAAGGAGGAAAATTTGCTATTCTACTAGAACGAGTAACAGTTGCTATTCCACTTCTCTTCAGCCAACAGTATTCATAGGTGTGTGTTTGGGCTCAGTATAGCAACAGTAGTCTGGTTGACTACAAGGATTGATCCAATATTGATTTCGCTATCGCACTTGCCAAACACGCGGAATGAAACACTAAAGGTGGAAATCCATAAGTATATGGGTCCCCACTCTCACTCCTCAACAACAAAAAGTGAGCCAGAGTAACAAGTGGTACCTTGGTATTATAAATTCATATGTTATGGGCCTGTGCGTAAAATGCAAACTCGTCTTGCAAAACTGTATTAATCGTCTGTATTTATTTGTTTATTTATTTATTTATTTATTTACTTGCTTACATATTTTGTTTATTTATTTTAAAATTAATTCTGGCACGCAGTATGGCATGGCATGGTCCATTATAGTGTACAAATCATGGAAATGTAGGTAATCTACACGAATTAGGCGAACAAGGTGAGAAAACTACAGTTGAGGACTGTAAGACGACCTTAGTAGTGATTCTAAAAAATTCCTTCGACAACTCGTTTTAGTGAATTTGCGGTGTGTTGCAATGATGTAACTTCATAATTATGGTACTACATATTAAATAGTACGAACATTTGACTCCAGTTTTATTCCAAACAGCAATTAGGTACTTGCTAGAATTGAGTGTCGGGTTTGGGGTTGGATCATTGCAGGCATAAGACCGTCCCTGAGACAATAGCAGGGTCGAGACAGGGTAGAATTTAAAGAATCATATTTGAGACGTGACCCTGTTGACGTCCCCAAATACGCCGTACATAGAAGGTCTCTAGGGATACCCAGTACACATACCGAATTACCGAGCCAAACAAAAGAATTAATTATACAGAGACCTTAAAATTCTTTTTATATCAGGAATGCACAAAGAGGACAAGGTGCCAAATGGGGGGTATTTCACGCATCGAACTCAAAATCATGCCACGAAGACCTGCCACCACTTTAAGCAATAATACATGTATGGGTAATGGAAACATTGGTGCATACAATCTTCGCAGAGGGTCTCTCTCGTCGCTGAACATGTTGCTGGAGAGCTTACTTTGTTGTCGGTAATCGGAAAGAATGTCCGACGCAAAAACAAAAAGGAAGTCAGAGAATATCAGCAAAATCAGCCACAGGAAATTTATTGTTATAAGAAGAAAAGGCCCACATGTACACTTTTTTTTAGTGTGTAGATTGGTTTAAACAAATATTTTATTCAAGGAAAAAAACACATATAATTACAAACAATGATTTACTGGATAGGCAACAAGCAAGCTTATATAAGCCCACCCTGTATAGTGTGTAGATTCTTTCTCATTCACTGTCTACGTATGTGAGAGAGTGTGTGCATGCCATAAAGCCAGAACACGGTAACTCCAAAATTTTACATTTTTGTATTCTTTTCATTTTTCGTTTATGTAGTTGATATTTTTAATAGTTTTTGAAATATTAATTTAAATAATACATATTTACAGTAAAAGCAGCCCAAATCAGTAGTTGATCCAGGGAGGAGGGGTGGAGGGGGGGGGGAAGTTAGGCAAAAAAACAGTATTTTATATAACTTTTGACTTTGAAGAAAGCGTAATCATACATTCGATTGCTGATGCCATTACTGCGTTATGACGCGATTTCTAGGAATATGACGTGGAAAAATTCGCCAGGATGCGAACCACTGAACGGATTTTGACCAAACGTCGTTTGAACACTACCTAGGTTAGTGACTGCCATCATATTTGCTCTACAGCAAAGTTCAAGGTCACTGGAGTCATTTTATTGTTAAACACGTTTTGCTCAACATCCCCAAATACTCAGGACAGAAAATGGGAAAATCCCCCTGGATAAAATGTGATAGTCATTTGTGGGGGAAAACACTTTGTGTATTGTTTCTATATGATGTTTTGGTGCTGAATCCGAATCTGCCGTATGCTCAACTGTAAAGATCACGGTTTCTTGACAAATCGCAAAGAAACAAAATGGCGGCGAAAAACCACTTTTTGTATTTATGAAATGCAAACAACACTCTTTAAAAAAAATAACAAAAATTGGTTTTACAGTTTCCTTTCTGTTTAATCGATGCACAATGAGGCATTTTAAAGTTCTTTAATGAACTAAATGCTGAAAACCACACATTACATTGATAGTTACGTAAATATATGTCATAATTGTCTAAGTATCGTAAATGAATAAATCGTCTTCCATCCAAGGAAAGAATGTTTTTCAAGGAACTTAACATATTTTTGTGATGTATCTAAACGAAAAAAAAATTGGTTAATGACTTGAAAGTACAAAAGAAAAGGAACACATAATTTTATTTTTATCTTAGCAGCTACTTTCTAAACAATGTTAAATGTTTCCTATAGTAGCTGCAATTTTGTAATTGTCTTTAATTGATGTCAGCACTGAAAAGTTCACTACACTCCAAACTATCCAAAGTTACTGATTCATGCAAGGTTCACTGGACTTCCTGCATTTGCACGATGCTACTTATGGGTTAGGTTTGTAGCTGCACCGTGCTGACTGGCATCTTGTGGTGCAGGTACAGGTGATCAACTCCTCACAAGCGTCCGGAATGGGAGGCAGTGAAGAGAGCTGAGGAACAAGAGAGTTCTCCTCTATTCTCCATCCCATGGTTTCAGGGGGAGGCAGTACTGGGTGCTGCAAGTGGGCCTGCCTCCACACTAAGGCCTGATAATGAGAGCGCTGAATGTGAAAATAGAGAGAATCTCTGGTAGGTGGCAGTCTCTCTATTGTCATGACTTTGACAAACATGCTTGACCGAACTTCACTGATATGTTCAGCATTCATCGCGCCGTACATTTTGCAGAAAAATACTTCTGCATCGTGAATGGTGCTGTTACTAAGGACAGTGTCACAACCAAGCCCTCTCAGCAGATGGTTATGCTGCACAAACACATCCCAGCATGTCTTCTTTGTATGTTCAGCAATGTACGAGGTTGAGTCGCTTCCAGTCAGAGCATGGAAAGCTGGCAGCAGCTGGAGAACTTGTGTTTTCATCTGCAGCTTTTCCACAATGGCGTGAACAGGAATGTACTTCCTTTGCTTTGCTGTCCCAGCTTTCATCCACAGTCGCTGGCACTACATCATGTGGAAATAAGAGACCAGCAGCACCAAGATGTCAGTGTCTCTTGCCGAGACAGCAATGCTTCCTGCTATGCTTTTAACGCAGTGAAGAATTGTCCTTGTGTCAGCTTCTTCATGTTTAGCCTCCAAGACATCAGTGTCCAGGGCGGCATCAGAAGCCTCCACCCTTTCTTCATTGCTGAAACCTGCAGCAACTATGATCTTGTTGGATGGTGCTTTCAGAATCAGCTGTTGTGAGAGAAAGCGAGCGAGGTCTACCTTGTTTTCTGCGTGAGCAATGAAGTTTCCCCACTTTGCAGGAAGAGGTACATCTCTACTCTCGATTGGTCTCCTTATTGCCACTGAGCCTTTTCCACGCCGTTTCCGTGTGCCACTCTTGATTGAGTGCTCACGGTAACGATCGAACAGGACATCAATACGATGGAAGTGTGCTCCACTTTGAAGGACAGTCTATACAAAGGTGTCTGCAAGGTCTCCAAAAGTCTTCGCTCCTTGTGGCTTTTCTATAGCAATGACCAGGGCTTGGCCATCAATGATTAGAAGTGTTTCACCTAAGCTTGCCTTCTACCCAAGCTTCCAACAGACCCGATGATTGGACATACTTGCCGATGACTTGCATGAATTTCATGGCAGTATGCAGTCCACCTAACCTGAGTACCTAAGGCAGTCCTGATAATCAACTTTTGCCCACTTTAGTTCCATCAGCTTACTGAACAACGCCTCATCCACTGTTATAACAACATGATACTGCCCCTAGTTTTTTGGCCACTTGCTTGCATCTCAGTACAACAGTATTTAGTGTGTCGAGGTCATGAGCAGGTGCTTGGACGATGGGCATGTAAGCAATGCTTGTCATTTCAGGCGAAGTTTCACTGTGTCTTTGGTTAAAGCTTGTCCAACCTTCCTTTATTTCTCCTTCGTTCTGACGTTTGAGAAAGAAAGCCATGTCTTGAGCAGTAGCTTTTACAGCTGATTTATCGTCAACCGATTTTTTTAACCACTCCTTCTTTGTGTTTTCTGTTGACTTTGGACAGGTCTTTTCTTCTACCACTCCAGCAGGGAAGAGCTCCTCCATCATATTTGGGACCTGAAGGCTTTGGCTTTTTGATGGTTTCAAGTCCTTCATCATCATGTGGGATTCTGGGCCACGTTGCCACAAAAACATCGGTTCTCGTCATTGTATTTGTTGATGCTGTGCCAGAATACAGGCAAAAAATGCAGCTTAACACACTTTGTGAAAGTTTAAACAATGTGTCCCGGTCAATCACAATACGTAGGAGATCGCGTGGCCGCCATCTTGTTTTAGTGACGTTTATAGAAAACCCAGAGACCGAAATTGAGTGGCATACGACGGATTCATACAATACACACATTGATCTTTTTAAAAATACTGTATGCCAACTTTTCCCCATAAATGCCTACAGGGTTATGGGACTTTGAATTTGTGTTCCTGAGTAAAAACGGCTGAAGCGAATTTAGTGAGTTTGGGTATACATGTACTTAAAATCATGGGCCATCCTTCAGTAGCAGTCCGGTTGTGGTCAGTCTGTCGGTCCGTCGCTCTGAATTTCACATTTTTTTTCAAAACACACTTTGTGTCTTGTCTCAAGAATAGCTGAATCGAAATTCATCATTTTTACTTTGTGGATACTTTAACTGCTGCTAAGCATGTTAGATCATTCGTATTGGTGCCGGGGGGTTCAGTATTAATGGTATCCCCACTTTCTGGAAATTTAGTGCTTTAAATTCCCACTGTCGCTGTCTTTCTCCTTTGTTCTTTCTCATTCCTACTCTGTTCTATCATTCTACTATTCTATCTTCTTCTTTGCTAGACAAATCACCTACCCTTTTTCTTGAAAACTCTTCCGGGACAAAACTCATTTGTGTGTGAGGTCTGTTATATCAGCTTGGGATTATAGGACGCTTTCTGCCAAATTGTTACTGGGGCTTCCTATGATGTTATTATTTGGCAATGTAGGCATTTTATACGTATGTGTTTTGTTGATATTTTATAATGATGTTTGTATGCTATTTTGTTTTTGTAAACGGGGGTTCGATAAATTAGAGAATAGCCTCAGCGTCCCCTGCGTGGGATTGTCTTTATTGTAAAGGGACCGGCTGGTGGATTGCCTTTCAGTGTTACCACTAGGATTGGTTCGGCAGATCTTTTATGCGGGGTGAGTCCTCTTTCAGCGACGTTGTGGTCTTGATTTTGTGGTCCTGATTCGGATCTTTGCAGTCCGCTGGACCCTATAAGCAATGAATAACTAACTAACTTTCTCAAAGGTAATTTTGTAGTGCTTTACCATTTTCTAAACACGTTATGCGCTGATTCTAAAAATATTGGTTGAAGAAACGATACATTTCTAGCTCGTTTTGGAAATAGAAATAATTTTTGGGATCGGCATCTAATAAGGATTATGTCTCACACTCCATTCCAACTCTTTAGGCTAGCTCTGTTTACGTGTGACGTAATTAAAAAATAACTTGTGGTCGCGTGGTCTAAGGCGGTCGAGATATCGAGTACTCCGGTTTGCTCTACCAGCAAAATTTCAACAACAACACACAAACACACACACACGCACACACACACACCCACACGCACACACACACAACTAGTGGTTTTGGCGCGCCACGTGCTGCTACTACGCTTTCCCCAGGGGAGGCGGCCCAGAATTTCCAGATAAAAAAGGAAAAGCAAGTGCTACAAATAAAATAAATAAATAAATAAATAAAAATCAAGCAGGCGAAACACAAAGTGGGTCTTTTTTGTGTGTTTTGACAGCCTTCGTTTTCCAACTGTGACATCAGTGACAATGGGTTGTGCAACCACAACACAATAATGTTTCTTATCTTCTCTTTTGTTGTTATTGTTGTTGTTGGTCGAAACACAATGTGCGGTGGCTGATTATAGGGTGGATAGAAATGCACTTTTCGTTTTCTATCCAACGACATAACCCACCACAAGATCGCACTTTCATGACGTAAAACACACACACAAAAAACCGCGTTTTCTCGAAAGCTTGATTTTTGGACTTACTATGCTCTGGCTTCACAGGGAAGATGTGTGTGTGTGTGTGTGTGTGTGTGTGTGTGCGTGTGTGGGTGTGTGTATGTGTGGTTGTGTGTTTGAGAGAGAGGGTATGAGAGAGCGTGTGTGCGTGGTTTAGGTTCGAACCAAAAAGGATTAATTTGCATTCTGTCTGTTTTTGTCACTTTCTCTCTTTCTCTTGGATGGTGGGAGTGTCATTCCTAATCAGAACATAAACATGTCTAATTAAGATAGACTGCTTATATAGTTATATAATTATATTATGTGGGTCTCTCTGATATTAAAATACAAACTTTAAGCGCAGAGGAAGCATAAGCCGCATGAATAACAGGCTCACCAGTGACTACTACGACAGTCAGCTTTATTCTAACCTCGCTGCTAACCTAAAAGAGCACGTTCCACCTTCACGACTCTGTCAGCAACGTCAACTCTTATTTGTCTAAGTGCTCGATCAGGAAGAACGAGGGAGGAAGGGGGGAAGGGGAGATGGTGATTCTGAAAATGAGTAGGCTTTGAGAGATGTGGGGTTGTTGTGGGGTCTGTGCAAACACTCTTGACCTTTACTTCACTGAACTCGTGATAGCTGCGTCTGTTACACGCCATCACGGTTACCCTGAGTTAGCTCCTATGTGTCTGATACTCAGTATGGGTCTAGTCACGAGGCTAGGTGTCCGTCCATCTTACTCACTGACCTATATTTAGTGCAATGTAGTACTGTATCCCTGATCTTACTTGTGTTTCAAGGGCTGCTGGAGTATGTCCTAGTCACGAGGCTCAACTATACTATTAATTATTGAACAACCAGATAACCGTGAATGACTGGACAGTCGACCGAATTGAGAGTAACGACAGAATGACACGTACGTAACTTAACAAGATTTGTAAACAACAGGGAGTTCAGGTACAGTTTTGGTCACCTATAGTTCAAGCCGGGTTACCTAAGCGGAATTTTAATGTTTATTAGCAACCGACGAGGGACACGGTAATTTTAATCACCACCACCACCCCACACACCCGTCACCCATGAGTATGGACAATTAATGGAGGGAAAGGGGTAGTTACGGGGTAGCAGGTTACCTTTGTGAGATTTAATGGCACCCATTATTATCGTCTATAGGTTTATATTGTTGACCTGGCAGTGAGTGCGACTGCTGACGGTGGAATAGTAATGGTTGCCAGTAAGGTGGAGCATGCATCTAAAACCAGGGAGGGAGCTTTCAGTGCTCCCTGCCTAAAACTACTACACTTTACAACTGCTGGGAAACGACGACAAGATTTACAGATGTGTGTACGCTGAAGATTTTTATTATTGCGTTCGGTTAGTAATATAATAAATCAACTGTCAAAGACCTTCAAGGGTTCCTTTGAAGTGTTCACTGCCGGCGGTATCCACTTGCCCATCGCAAAATGCGGTGCCTATCCTAGTCATTCCATCCCATAACTTGAAAGTCGTTGAGGGCACCACAGATGATTGTTTAACCAGCGTACTCAATCTTTCTCTGTCCTCAGCAACCCTCATGGCTTCGCTCAGTGTCAAGCTAGTCCATTCTCGAATGTTGTCCTCCCACCTCTTTTTCTCCGTCAAACGCTTTCTTGAAGTCTACAAACACATAATATAGTTATTGTTGGTTCCTTAGGTATTTCTCGCAGATTATTGTGAGGTAAAAAATCTGCTCATTAGTACTTCGACCTGCCCTGAATCCTGCTTGTTCTTCAGCTATGATTTTTTTCTCAGATTGGGGTTTCAACCTGTTGAGTATTATTTTTAGGAGGACATTGCTGATGAGGCTGATGGTGCGCGCATGCGGTAGTTTTCACACTCCTGAAGGTTACCATTTTTGGGAAGAGTGAGGACAAACGACTGGGTCCATCGTGTAGGCCACTCCCTACTCTGCCAGATCTTGTTACAGATAATGGTGAGGGCGTCAATTAACGTTTCTCCTGCTGCTTGAAACAAGTCTGCCGGTACGTTTTCCACTCCAGCTGTCTTCCCCTTCTTCAGCGATTGCACTGCTGCCTCAACTTCTTCTCGGAGAAATGGGAGGATTTCTTCTTCTTGTGTGTTCTGGGGACATGCTAGAACTTCCCCTATACGCTCAATGTGTCCGGGGACACTAATTTACTACTAGAATTGATGGGTCTCCGGTTGGTGTGTGGTTGTAAAGGTCAGAGCAGTTTGTCCATCTATCCAAGAGTTCTTGTTCTTCTGTAAGGCACAAGCCAGATTTGCTTTGGATCTTAGAGGCCTTGGGCTGTTTAACACTTGTCAGCCGCTTCACAGTCTGGTAGACCTTCTTGCTGTTGTTCTTATTCACACTGTTCTTTATTTTATGGTATTGATATTCTATCCAGTTTTCATTTGTTGTGAGCGTGCCTTTTCGGATGTAATTGTTGATTTTTGGGTAGGTAACAGCTCCCTGTGAGGTGTTAGTTTTGTTTTTCATCTCTCTTCGTTTGTCACATGGGTCCAAAAGTTCAGGTGTGATCCACGGTTTCTTCTTTGGGCGGTGCTTGCCAAGGATCTCAGTGGCGGCATCTGTCACAGCTGAGTTTAAAGGTGGTGGTCATCATATTGACATCTACTTCACCAGCTCCCAAGAGAAACAGTGGTGCAAATTTCCCTCCAATTGTGGCTTGGAATATTTCTGCAACCTCGGGTCTTGCAGTTTGTCCACTTCGAACTTCAGTCTAGTGCACTTTGCTTTGTTTACTCTCTTCAAGTGGAGCCGGAAGGACATCATCACGAGATCGTGGTCACTTCCGATGTCTGCTCCTGGAAAAGTGAGTGTCCTGCCAATGTTGACGCTTGATCTGAAGTGTTTCTTGACGATGAGGTTGGTCCTGATTTGGCTCGGAAGAGTCCGCTGGACCTAAAGCAATAATCATGTAATGTAATGACGATGAGGTAGTCAATCTAGTTGTGATGCTCCCCGCTGGGACTGTGTCATGTCCATTGTCTTGATGTTTTGTGGGGACCAAGCGTGTTTGCCAGTATCATATTGTTGTTTCTGGCAAACTCCAAGAGTCGCAGACCCCTGTCATTAGTCTCGTTGTTGCAGTGGGGCCCACATGTGTCTTCCCAGTTGTGGGTCCAAGAGTCTCAGACCTCTGTCATTTGTATTGTTGTTGCCGCTCAGCGCTAATCATCACACTCAATTTAAAAGCTGAGGTCGTCAGAATAACGCACAGGAGTGATTCACCAAAACCTGACGAAACAAGCATTGTCGTTATTTCGGTGTTTCTCCATTTTATGTAGTTTTCATCCATTCAATGGTGTCGAGTATGAGGCGCCATTTGTAAATTAAATCATTATTGTCATTATATCTATAGAACATACATTTTACCTGTATAAAAGATATTGTATACTTATAAAATGAATTCTATGTCTATAAAATACATTCAATAGCAATACAAAACTATTTATAGCTAAAAACAACATTTTTATAACTACAGACTACATTTTACAATATACAAGAGAAATCATAGGCGATCATCACTGTAACAGCAGAAATAGTGACGACAAAATGTAGGAAATTAGCTTAGCGCAAAATAGATACCATCAAACGAAACTGGACATTAATTCAACAGTTATCTAAAAAGCAGCACACACATGTCAAATTAACTTCCTTGAGACAGTCACACCACCAGCCACTCCAGATACCATCTAACAGACTTAGCGATCCAAGACTAAATAGCATACTTAAGACAAAACTGACCATAACGTCATCTTCGTTAACTAGCTTACTTCACTGTGACCAGAGTCACTGAGACACTAAGTAGCCTAGGCTCAGAAGGACCCAAGCACTCTCATCGTTAGAGCAGCTAAGTCACCCACAAATGCCATCTGATTTCACCCTCGAGGAAATATAACCGACCACTCGATCATTTAGTGAACTATGAATATATTCGCGTAGCATATGAAGAAAAAGACCTGTTGACAAACTTTCCCAGCACCTCGAACTCTTAGAATTATTAATTTACCGGTGTAATGAAGTACATGTAAAAGTTGTGTTGAATATATAAAACGAGAAAGTACATTCATACGACTGGTGTCATTCTATTTGTATTGTTTTGTAGCTATTAGTTTTCTTCTCTCGAGACATAATAACCTAGTCTTTTGATTAGTAATCAACGGTTCTCAAGTTGAGCCAAACGATACTAAAACGCCCGATAACAAATATAAATTTTATGTGACCAAAGTGCCGTGATCAGTCTCTCACACAGCTTTCGGAATTCTGGTAAAAGAACGATCGATAGTGGTAGCACATCGCCCATCTATCAATAAGTCTTACCCCCTAGTAAGATAAACGTATCTTCCCCAGAATATCATCACAATCACGCCGTTTGTAAATATTATTCCGAAAAACTATTTTATCTCTAAACACTTCATTTTATCTCTAAACACTACATTTTATACAGCCGTAAGCGCGGGAAGTCGATATATGCCTAGCGGGAATTCCCTACACGCGCCGTAGCTATCTAAATTTAGCTTATGCAACGTCACTTCCACATGAAAAGGCGAGAGCCCAGCGCATACATTGAATTGGTTGAATGTACCTATTAACCAATCGTCCCCTATACGCTTAATAAGTCCGGGGACGTAAATTTTAATTTATTTAAAAAAAAAAAACCGTCAGCCATCTTTGCGCACCGCGTAGCAACTTTGGGTCGCTTAGAACGTTACAAAATAAAAATAATCGAAGGGAGAGAAGCAGTTATACATTGAGAAAGTTAGTATAAAACTATTGTAAGGCGCCGACTGGAAAATAATTGGCGCGAATGCATTCTACAGGTACAATTCATTGTACGTGTTATAAAATGTATTCTATAGATATAAGTGCTCGTTGTTGCTATAAAATGAAATGTTTACAGATAAAAGGAAGTTTTATAGATCGTTTTTGCTATAAAATGACTTGTTTATAGATACAATGACTTGTTTATAGGTAAAATGAATTGGTTACTTATAAAATGTTTTGTTTACAGATAAAATGAATTGGTTACGTATAAAATGTTTTGTTTATAAATAAAATAGTTTTTTTGTGTTTAATATTTACATACGGCGTGACGTTCCGTGTATGATCTCTTGCATATCGCAAAATGTAGTCTGTAGCTATAGAAATGTTGCTTTATAGCTATAAAAAGTGTTGTATTGCTATAGAATGTATTTTATAGGTATATAATTCATCTTATAATTATACCATATCTTTTATACAGGTAAAATGTATGTTCTATAGATATAATGACAATAACCATTTAATTTACAAATGGCGCTTCATAGTCGAGTGACCGAATATATTACTTTCAGATACAATATGTCTCTGAGTACTTGGAAAGAATTGCCTCCCTTCCGAGGTCCGGCTGGGGTTTCCATTCACCAAAGTGGGGAATACTTTTCTGTTCAACCTTTGCGAAACCATTTATACATTGCGAGCGTTGTGGCCAAGTGGGCTAAGGCGAACTAACTTGCCTTGTCCACAGGCCAGAAACCAATGGCGCCTGACAGGTGTGGGTTCGATCCAGCATCGGGGCGTTATGTTTCTCCGAATATTATTTACTTTCGACTCGGGCAACGTCTCGGGGGTTTTCTCCGGGTACTCCGGTTTTCTCTCCCAGCAAAATTTCAAAAATCACAACTAATGATAGGTAGGTTGGGTTTGGGCGCGCCACAGGCTGCGACTACGCTTTCCCCAGGGGAGGCGGCCCAGAATAGATTTCCCTATTAAAAAAGGGACAATAAGGTAAATAAAATAAAATAAAATAAAAATAAATAAAATAAAGTAAACATGCGCGAATTGGCTTCGCAAACACAGAGTTAAATCATACTTAAAATAAATCCCATAATTTTGAATGAGCTGAAAATAATATAAACCTAGTATATGTTCAAGTACAGTTTGACTAACTGCACAAGGGATTTACCCCAATTCTAGAAAGAAAAAGAAAAAAAAACACGAGGATACAAACCTCTACAAACTTCAATATAGAATGTATCCAACGAAACCTTTCCCCCCTTCCCCCCCTCCGAAAAAAAGAAGATCCTTTTATGTATTCATATATAATACTGCATTTAAATACATGTTTAGGCGTTTTTAATTCCTCTGGACGGATAAATGCATGTATTATAATTATTGTTTGTGTCGGTGAGAGGCGGGTGGGGGCCATGGATTGACGGCCACAGAGACCTGTGTATAAATATTTGTTCCCCTTTTAAATAAATAAATTGTGTAATATGTTAGTTCCTATTATTTGCGGAGTATCCTTTTTCACTTTTGATGTGTATCTGTTGTTATGTACAAAGTCTTTATTACGATTTAAATTTTAAGTATAGATATTTTTTTTAAAAATTGACATTTTCTTCCAGGTTGCGAGATATGCTTTTAGCTATATAAAAGCTTTTTTTCATTAATATTAAACCAGGACATTCCTTGAGTATGTTCCACTAAGCCAAAACAAGAAAACTATCGATTTAACCGATACCGATACCGATAAGGGATATGAAATGTGTTGTCAACACTTGAAAACATGGTGGCTTTCATCATGCAACAGGATGTTGCTGCGAGCTCATTTTGCACACAGGGACCGTATCTGGTTGAGATAGCGGTACTTTATAGCGCAGAGAGGGACGCGCTCTACAGATATCGGATCTAGAAACGGGCGCCTGTGATTTTGCACGGCAGCAGGGAAAGGGTGTGAGAACTTCAAGTACCTCGGGATCGATGCATGAAAAAAGACTAACCGGTCAGTTTCTATTGGCCATAAAGGAAAATGGCCTACGAAAAGTTCCGTTTTAAAGTACTGACTAAACAGCCCCGAATTTAGTCCTCCTCCGATCGGGACTACCGGCCCGAGTTGCGGACTAAAGCCCAAAACAATATGGCTGCACTGTGTCGAACTCGCATTTTTCGCGCCAGAACACCATCCATTGGAAAGTTTTAAAGATGACCACATCGTGGTGCATACCGGACTATGAAAACAAATAGTACCGAACTACCTAGTTCCGAACTATGACATAGTTCCAAACTAAAATAGGCCGGTTTCATGCATAGATCCCCAGGTAGCTGCAATTTATGACTGGTTGGCTGAGTGGCACAATAAAACGCGCAATTTAAAGTGCGTCTGGGGTCGTGATCAGGAAATTGCGCTAAAAAAAAATTTGTAAAATGTCTAATTGAGGCTTAGATGACTTTGATCATACTTTCGAGGGAAAAGTGTGGACAAAATTACAAGAGGCTTAGTTTAAAAGGCCCCAGTTCGAAGGCTTTGTTTACTTTTGCCGAAAATGGGTTTACCGTAAAATTCGCATTGTTATCACATTACACAACTATAACGAGGACTTTCATTGGTCCAACCAACCATAAATATTTATATATAAATAATAGGTGTTATAGTGCCTGGAACCGATTTGGAAAGACAGGACCATCAGTCTACATTCCAAAGTTAGACTGCTGCGCTTCCTTGTCATCTCCATCTTCCTATATGCTTGCGAAGCATGGACCCTCACAGCAGATCTCCAACGAAGAATACAAAGCATGGAGATGAGGTGCTACAGAAGACTTCTGGGCATTTCCTATACCCAACACATCACCAACGACGAAGTCCGACAGACCATCACACAAGCCATTGGACAACACGATGACCTGCTCACAGTGGTGAAGAAACAGAAACTCCGATGGTATGGCCACGTCACCAGATAATCAGGCCTTGCAAATACTATTCTGCAAGGCACAGTGCAAGGAGGTAGAAGAAGAGGGAGACCGAAAAAGAGGTGGGGGGACAACATTCGAGAATGGACTGGTTTGACACTGAGCGAAGCCATCAGGGCTGCTGAGGACAGAGAAAGATGGAGTGTGCTGGTTAAACGATCATCTGTGGTGCCATTACGACCTCAGGATTACGGGACAGGATAGGATAGGATAGGATAGGATAGGAAGTTTATTAAAAGACGGTTTCCTTGGGCAGGAACACCCGGGAAAAAATATAGAAAAAGATATATAAAAAAGGTAGAAATAAGTAAATAAATAAAGTATGGAAATCAGTAAGAGGAGCACTTCTGGACAAATGGGACTGTAGGAAGAGTTGGGACAGGGGGACGACAGAAACTGGAACGGAGAAGAGGGGGGCGAAGAAGGAAATTGGTAGGGGGTTGAGGGGGATGGAAGAAGCAGTGGTGAGGGAGCAGCAGCTTTCAGTCCTTTGTTTTTATTCATTTGGTTATTCAGCCAAACATTTTACTCTTTTTTGTTTAATTTGTAAGAAAAAAAAATTAGAATTTCTGTTATTTGATTTTATTGCTATTGTACAATTTAAAAAAAATGAAATCGTCAATTCCTATTTAGTAGGCCTAATTACTTCCTTCTTATTTTCCGTTTGTTAATTTGTTTTCCTCCCTTAAAAATACCCAATCACCCACTTCTCTTCACTCTTGCGAAATTTGTGATTTCTACTCAGCTCTCTTAATATTTTAACTCCATTCATTTTCCATATATTTATTTCATTCCCTGAAGCCGGAAGCCTATGGCTGAACGTTGGAGGACAATTTTTTTGTACATCAAGGATCTTCGATCTTTACCACCACAAAAGGTTTCTAAAACTTTTTACTTTGTAATTTGAGCGCATTTATGTTTAACCAATACTTATATTTACTTTCTGTCGTTATATTCTTTAGGTCATTGCTTGCCGTGTCGGCAGCTGTTAGCCATTTGTTACACAGTATAGTTTACTGGTTTTCGTGTCTTATTCGACCCGTTTTCGTCAAATGTCTTATTCACTCTCGGCCCGCTCTTTTGAGTTTGAAAGAGCACAGTATAGCTATTTATTTAATCTATTATTTTAATTTATTATTTTACAATATAAAACACTGTAAAGAAGATGAACTATAGTGTCACTCACGTCATTTATAATTATGTTTTATAAAATCGGTTCCCTTTCCTTACAAACTTGCAATCCTCTCATTATGAATTTTAGGGCGGAGCTCAATGTGCATTGTAGGGTATTTAAATTATGAAGTATATTGCTAATTCCTTCTTACACATTCTCTAACTTAGCGTACCGCTTAAATACAGTCATTATTCAATATGATGCATACAGTCGATGCGGCGAGTAGTCTATTTAGCGACCAACTCGTGATGTGTGCTATACAGAAGGCCTACGCTTTACATTGGTGTTTCTGCGAGTTTATCCAGCGCTGAAAATATTGCTGATAACGCAAAGTAAATCACCCTACGTAGCTGAGACTTACGTTCATCTCTCCCCCAATCACTGCCGCTGTTATACAGATTGCTAGTCAGCTTCGCAGTGGAAGAAAAGCAGTGCTAATTTCATGTATTAAATTTATTAGAGGGTTGGTCCTGTCACAAAATAGCTGATGTGGTCTACGAAAACGATGAATTCAGCCATTTTGACGGTCCGCCATATTGAAACTTTCAGTACAATACGACTTTATTTGTCTCAAACGGAGCAATGAGGGCAGCACATTTCTCAAATTTTCTTGCACTCTCTGGGACATCGCGTGACCTCGTGTCCTAAGTAGCCTAATCCATAATTACTCTTTATACCTACCCATGACTACGTAAAACTTACATACAGCTTATGCAGTACCCAACTCTTAATAACTGTTAATTAAACGGTAAAAAAATTGTCTTTAACTTATAGAGTCTATAAACTGCTTATGTACTCCTTATAACACATTGAGCTCGGCCCATGGAAATATTAGAAAAAATTTATATTTCTTGATGAAATTTACGGTATGAGAGTGCGTGGACTGGCACATGACTACACAATATGAAAACCATGATGTCTGTGGACCTATGAGGTGGTCTTCAACACGTTAGTATGGTTGCTAGATCATCCTCCAACCTAGCATAATAATTATAAAATGAACATGCTGGATGTGGCCACCCCATGGAAAGGAGAGGAAGAAGAGGATGATGACGACGACGACGACGACGATGATGATGATGATGATGATGATGATGATGATGATGATGATGATGATGATGATGATGATGATGATGATGATAAGGAGGGAGATGATGATGATGATGACCATTGCCAACTTAGCATACCTGTGGCGCTTTATTACTGCGGGGCGTTATTATGATGTATGTCTCTGTGTTTGTTTACGTTTTCTGTGGGTCTACGTCGCCCTTCTTAGTTATTTATAGCTTGATTGGGTGTTGGTTGTGAATACTTCAAGATGTTGACTGTGTATGTTGCGTGGCTGTTGATGATTCTGGTGGCCATACATAATTATACCCTGTGCAAGTTTGCCGGTTTTGCGAGCGCAGCAGAACAACATGGCGGCGACGGTAGCTGAGGTACAGGCACCCAACCGAAGACTTTCCGCTATAGTAGAGAAATACTTTTGAGTTTTCGATTTTAACGTGAGGATGAAACCCACGTTGTCTCACACAGCAAGAAGGCCTACCAGACTGTGAAGCGGCTGACAAGTGTTAAACAGCCCAAAGTCTCCACGATCCAAAGCAAGTCTGGCATATGCCTTACAGAAGAACAAGAAGTCTTGGACAGATGGACAGAGTACTGCTCTGACCTTTACAACCATACACCAAATGGAGACCCATCAGTTCTAGCATGTCCCGAGAACAGAGAAGAAGAATATATCCTCCTAATTCTCGGGGAAAAAGTTGAGGCAGCAGTGCAATCGCTGAAGAAAGGGAAGCCAGCGGGAGTGGACAACATACCCGCGGAACTGCTACAAGCAGGAGGAGAAGCGATGATTGATGCCCTCACCATTATCTGTAACAAGATCTGGCAAAGTGGGGAGTGGCCTACACTATGGACCCAGTCGCTTGTCATCACTCTTCCCAAAAAAGGTAACCTTCAGGAGTGTGAAAATTACCGCACCATCAGCCTCATCAGCCATCTTAGCAAGGTCCTCCTGAAAATATATATATACTCAACAGGTTGAAACCCCAAGCTGAACAAATCATAGCTGAAGAACAAGCAGGATTCAGGACAGGGCGAAGTACCACTGAACAGATTTTCAACCTCAGAATAATATGTGAGAAATACCTACAGCACCAACAACATCTATATCATGTGTTCATAGACTTTAGGAAGGCGTTTGACCGAGTCTGGCATGCAGCTCTATGGGCAACAATGAAAGTGTACAACATCAGCCCTAAAATTATTGAAGTCATCAAAAGCCTGTATGACAAGGCTACCAGTGCAGTCCTCCACAACAGCGCCATCGGGAACTGGTTCAGAACAACAATCGGTGTGCGTCAAGGATGCCTACTCTCTACAACACTCTTCAACATCTTCCTAGAGCGCATCATGTCAGATGCTCTTGCAGAGCACGAAGGCACAGTCAGCATAGGAGGTAGAGCAATCTCCAATCTTCGTTTTGCGGATGACATTGATGGATTGGCTGGAGAGGAACAAGAACTTGAACAGCTGGTTCAGAGGCTTGACACCACCTCCAGAGCTTATGGAATGGAAACAAGTGCAGAGAAGACCAAAATGATGACCAACAACACCAATGGCATCAACACGGACACCAAAGTCCAAGGCCAATCCCTCAACACAGTGCATAGCTTCAAATATTTGGGAGCCATTGTGTCAGACAATGGGTCCCGACAGGAAGTCCTCTCCAGGATCGCACAAACCACTGCTGCCCTAACAAGGTTGAAGCCCATTTGGAAAGACAGGACCATCAGTCTACATTCCAAAGTAAGACTGCTGCGCTCCCTTGTCATCTCCATCTTCCTATATGCTTGCGAAGCATGGACCCTCACAGCAGATCTACAACGAAGAATGAGATGAGGTGCTACAGAAGACTTCTGGGCATTTCCTATACCCAACACATCACCAACGACGAAGTCCGACAGACCATCACACAAGCCATTGGACAACACGATGACCTGCTCACAGTGGTGAAGAAACGGAAACTCCGATGGTATGGCCACGTCACCAGATCATCAGGCCTTGCAAAGACCATTCTGCAAGGCACAGTGCAAGGAGGTAGAAGAAGAGGGAGACCGAAAAAGAGGTGGGAGGACAACATCCGAGAATGGACTGGTTTGACAATGAGCGAAGCCATCAGGGCTGCTGAGGACAGAGAAAGATGGAGTATGCTGGTTAAACGATCATCTGTGGTGCCCCTACGACCTCCGGGTTACGGGACAGGATAGGATAGGATAGGATAGGATGAAACCCACCCATTCTCTTAGATTCCCGGCAAAATAAAAGACAATACTGACAGTGACAGGGAAAGAAAAAAGAGAAGAAAGAAGAGCAAGAAAGGAAGGCGTGGATGATTAAAAAGAAGACTTATAAAAAATAACATTGTCCACCATTACTCTCTGATTTTGACCAATGTCCGATCCATTTGGCCTAAATCTAACAGTTTGAATTTTGAGGAATAACAGGCCTATGCTAAATACATGTCTGAATTTTGGGATGTATGTTTGTTATGTATTTCAGAAACTTGGTTTTGTGATAGGATTGATGATGACAGTGTAACGATTGACGGCTTTGGTGTACCGTTTAGAACGGACAGGGATACTCGGATCAATGATAAACAGTCGGGAAGTGGCATATGCCTATACTTGAATCAACGTTGGTGTAACCACTGACCTGTATTAGATTACAGGTCAGTGGTGTAACAATGCAAACCTAACGGTACGGAAACAGTTGAATACACCCGACCTTGACCTTCTTGCAGTGTCACTGCGACCTCGCAACCTGCCACGTGAGTTCGGTCAAATCTTCATCGCCACATTTATATATATACACTCCTCCCCATGCCAACACTAGCTTCAAGTGCCGCGACCCAGATCGCAGGTGTGCGGGAACTACAAATGATCGCCCTTGATGCACCTAACTTTAATGCAAGCGATTTCAATAGCTGTGACCTGTGCACTTGTTTGCCCTCATTTCATCAATTTTTTTTTTCTGTCCCCACCTGTCAGAACAATACTATTGATCGTCTGTACGGCAATATTCCAACTACTTACAGATGTTTTGTACTCCCCTTTGTTGGTAAATATGTTCATCATCCATCTTATTCCATCTTACCAGAGAGAAAGGAAGAAGAGAGAAATCACTTAGCGATATCGCCTCTATGAGAAGTGATGTACGGTGGAGGAGTTACGTCCCTTCAACGTGACATGGGCTTGCTTTCGGTTCTTAGTCTCTTGTCTATAATATGGGGGTTTTTAATTATATTTTTAAAAAATGTTTTAGACGGCGATTTTTCACCCTTTGCTGTTGAAAATGTTTGAAATAAGGCTTTTCAAATTGGAGAAATTTTTTTTATGCACATCTGTTTATTTTTTCATGACTTGCTGCCTCTTGACCGTAAGGGTGTTATCAGCGCTTCCTAAACTGTAACCCGTAATATAGGTGGCTTTTACATTGGTCTGTTGCTTGAAATAAACAGTATGTGTAAGATAAATTGAGTTAAAATAAAAATAATAATAATAATTAAAAAAAACAACAACACTAGTCTAGAATATGTGTCATACATGTGTAATTTATTTTTTGTTCCGTATGGGGTCACACAGCATACGGATTGATTGGCAGTTTTAGTGTGTATAATTTATGTGTGTGTGTGTGTGCGTGTGTGTGTGTGTGTGTGTGATATAGAAAGAGATGGAGATCAAAATATAAATAAAGATATTGATTAATTCGAAACGTAAATCTAGTTGTGCACACGGAAATTCATTTATTTACAAAAATATGCTTCGATTGATTTCAACATAATAATTAGGGTACGTAATAATTATACTCTCTCTCTCTCAGTCTCTCAGTCAGTCTTCTCTCTCTCTCTCTCTCTCTCTCTCTCTCTCTCTCTCTCTCTCTCTCTCTCTCTCTCTCTCTCTCGTATTTAAAAAAAGGTGAACAAGGCAACTTTCTGTGATCACAAATTAAACCATCCTGCAATCAACCCTATATATTTCATTCAAATTGACAATACATTCAGTGAATCTTGTGACAAAATAAAGGGTTGGCATCTGTATTTTATAGTAGAATATTCTGCCACAACCTAATTTAATTATAACATGATACGAAGTTGAGGAATTACAGACACAGTTTGGTGGACAGCAAATAACAAGCCGCTGAAATTTTACTTTTCTCATACTGGGTGCACAGAGATCAGCAGAAACGGTGTAAAAATTCAACTCAAATAGTTTCAAAATAAACTTTGCCTAATATATGTTTGCAGAGAACATGACAATAGTGAGCTAATTAGTGCGGCAAATCAAGTTGGGTTACTTAACAAACATAACATTAATCACGTTTATACCAAGACTTTGCAGTGCACCAGAATCGTTTTAAATCTAGATCTAGACAGAGGATGACACATGACAGCAAACGGCCAGAGGGCACCCCTTTTTAGTTCTACTGTGGCTTAATTGACACTGACAATGACAGTAGTGAGTAGGCGTACTTTTTATTGACCCTACACACAACCTTTATTAATTCCTTGGGCTAATCCAAACAGTTTCTTACACGAAACATCACCTTAGTTCCAATCCGTCTTGTATCATTGACAACCATTCATTGACCGGTCTTGGTCATCATAATTCATTCATATCATGATTCTTGTCTGTCAGAATAGATCTACAATTTCTTCAAGAACTTGCCGTTCTTCTTCCTTTGGGAAACGAAAAAAACTCTTCCCCTTGCATGCAGCCTTTAATCGTGCGTTTGTGCAGTTCAAAGCTGCACAGTGGTCACCGTAACTGCTCCTGCGATTTCCTCCCCCCCCCCCCTCTCCATCTCTGTGAAGCAGCCATTTTCACACATGCCACAATCAAGTCGCATAACTCTTGACGCGTCATCACACCAATGGCGTCACTGCGCGGTCTAAATATTCCTGGTCTATGGTATATAATTAGTATGTACCAATGCAACGCACCTAAAACAAAACTTCTGTTTATCGAGTGACGTCATCGTGGTGATGCAACAAAAAATTGCAGTGTACAAGAAAATTTATTGTCCTCATCATGAGATACAAAGGTATTTTCTGGCGATTAACCTCAGAGATGTTAAATAAAATGAAATAAACTATCATCACTTTCAACCTCCAGTCGAATAAAATTATACTCGTGGTTTAAAAAAAAAAGTCTCACGTCGTGGTGCCAGGGGTTTCTGTATAAATAGTATCCCTACTTTGTGGAAATTTAGTATTTTGAATTACCATTGTTTCTGTCATTCTCATTTGTTCTTTCTCGTTCCTACTTCGTTCTAGCAGTCAAATATCTTCTTCGCTAGACTAGTCTCCTGCCTTTGTTCTTGAAAACTCTCCCGAACTCCTGATTTGTGTATGGGGTCTGTTGGGTCAGCTTAGGGCTATTGGACGCTTTCTGCCAAATGGTCATTAGGGCTTTCTATGGTAGTATTATTTAGCTTTTTCTGGAAATTTAGTGCTTTAAATTCCCACTGTCGCTGTCTTTCTCATTTGTTCTTTCTCATTCCTGCTCTGTTCTATCAATATATATCAATATAGCTATACCATCTTCTTCTTCGCTAGACCAGTCACCTACCTTTTTTCTTGAAAACTCTTCCGGGACAAAGCTCCTTATTTGTGTGTGAGGTCTGTTGGATCAGCTTGGGAATATTGGACGCTCTCCAGGTGGTCGCTAGGGCTTCCTATGAGGTTATTATTTAGGAATGTAGGCATTTTCTATATATGTGTTTTGTTGATATTTTAGAATGATGTTTGTATTCTATTTTGTTTTTGTGAACGGGGGTTCGATAAATTAGAGTATAGCCTCAGCGTCCCCTGCGTGGGATGTCTTTATTGTAAAGTGACTGGCTGGTGGAGTGCCTTCAGTTTTACCACTAGGGTTGTTTCAGCAGATCTTTTATGCGGATCGGGGGTAGTCCAGTCCTGATTTGGCTCGGAGGAGTCCGCTGGACCTAAAGCAATAATCATGTAATGTAATCATCAGCGTGCGCTGCATGGGATGCCTTTATTGTAGGGTGACCGGCTGGTAAAGTGCCTTCACTGTTTCCGTTGAAATTGTTTCAGCAGATTCTTTTATGCGGATCGGGGGCAAGTCCTCTTTCAACCAAGTTGTGGTCCTGATTCGGTTCTTTGAAGTCCACTGGACCCTATAAACAATGACTATCTTTTTAAAAAAATTGTTAGTAAGGATTTATAAGATCGTTTTATATTTGAGTAAATTACAACATATTTATACAAGTACGGCCTTACCAACCCGACAGCCACTGAGGTCAAGAAATGTGTACTTCAGGCACCCTTAGATGACAGGACATAGGTGTCTGTGGTAACAAAGGGAAAAGGTACTTTGTTTGGTGCAAGCAGAGTGAATTTGCAAATCATAGCAGACGACAGAGCCTAGGTCGAAGTGGTGAGCCGAATTGGGTACAATAACGTAATAAATAAACAATATGTTTACGGGATTCGAACTTCGAATGTAACAAATGAACCCCAAAATGACCCCAGACCACTAAGTGCACGCGAGAGAACTTAGCATCAGTTAGGGTCCTGCATTTGTTGTTATTATCATTCACATTCACTGAGTACTAGTACTGTATTTACCAATCTCGGTCTGTTTGGTCGTGCACTCAAATGCTTTGATCTTGGATTCTCTGCGGGGAGCCAGTGGCGAAGTTTGGGATGATCAATAGGTACCGCATAATGTTAATAATTAGTGGTCTGTAAGGCCATTTTCATAGTCGATGCACGCTTCTAATTATAATAGTCGTTTAGCGAGTTACAGAGTATCTGTGTGGTTCGAATGATTGTTTTATCGAGTATCTGGGATTTCATAGTGGTATCCCTTTGGAAGTGCGCGTTCAGTTGCCTTGTGAGTCTTAGCCACGGATTCTATCGTTCTTCGGCCTTCGGTCTACGGCATGTGTGTTTCGGTTTCTGGCCAGTGGTCTACTCTTAAGTGGAAAGAGCAATATTTAAACACGTAAACTGGTCAGACAGCTTATTGTATAGGTATTGTTGGTTTACAAAACTACTGATACTTTCAAATTTTAATCAAGAACCTAACTGCAAAATTGTGTCAGATTATTTCTCAACTTTCACACGAGTCACATGAGGAGGTGATCTGTATTTGTATGCTGGATTGATAACGACATGCCATGCGGCAATTTGTCACACAATTGGAGATTGATTTATGTCCTAATTAGATGACGGTTGCGGGGGACTGTGCTGGAGTACACCCACAGAAACAAAGACCGTCGATAGTTTCCCACAGGCCAAGTATCGGTGATCAGTGGATACTAGCAACGCTTATCACCATCCCCACACCCCCCCCCCCCTTTTATTTGTATATAGTCTCTATGTCTGTTAAGTTTACTCGAGTCAGGAAAAAGTCAAATTGTACTTCTAAGTTCCAAATCTTATTTATAATCCCTAATGGGTTCGAATCCTGACTTCAGCAAACTATTTTGTGATTGCTGGATAGTAGTGGCCAGCGCTCTGAGAAGCTCTCTGAGCTTATAAGTGCGCTATATAAGAGAAATCTCTCTCTCTCTCTCTCTCTCTCTCGCTCTCTCATCCCTCCTTAATTTCCCATCCTTTTAATTTTAATGTATCAAATGTTTAGTATAGTTAGTGGATAAACTGATTAAATAAGCTCGTATCGACCATCCACTTATAATTTATGTAGTTAAAGTGCGTCTGCAGTCGGGATATAAATTTCGAACAAACTTATAAAATGTATATATATTGTTTGTGTGTGTGGGTGAGGGGGGAGAGGAAGGAGTGGCGTGAGGGGGAGGCTTAATTTCAAGTTACCGGTTGAACTGTGAATCTGAAAAGGCTGCAAGGTTGATGTTGGGGACGTTTAAGGTGTGTGGCTATTATCCATTTAGTCAAAAGCAAGCTTGAAAGACTTGAGGTATATTGGTGTTCATACATTTTGTACTCTAATCGTGCGTCATAGACCTGCTAATATGTACATGCTTTCTACTGGCAATGCGCATTATTTTTTATTTATTTTACTGTTTTAAATAAATATTAGCAGCGAATTAATGACATTCATTCTTTGCAAAGTTCTTCCATGGCCACAAAAGTAACTGAACAAAAGTATGAAAAGGCGAAATTGAGTTCAAAGGAATACTGCGGGTACATTTTGAAACCAATTTTTATTTATTCCCTTTAAGAGGGTTTAACTCTATGTAACATGTATGCGATCAACCAAGAATAAGAAAAAGAATGAATGATTCATTTGATAATTTGTGTATGTGCTAGATGACATGAATGGCAGTATAACGTAAGATACGTGCGCAGCCCGCCTTGGTCTTTGTTTATTATTATTATTATTATTATTATTATTATTATTATTATTATTATTATTATTATTATTATTATTATTATTATTATTAAAGTAGGAGGACGATTGTCAAACAATAGTCTCTATGCGTACAAAAAGAACTTTTCAGTCAGTGTTCCCAGTGAAGACTTATGTGTAGTCTAGATTCACCTTGTTGGTCCTGATTTGGCTCGGAAGAGTCCGCTGGACCTAAAGCAATAATCATGTAATGTAATGTAATGATTCACCTTGCGTAATTTAAAGGTGCATTCTACAATGCGCGCGGTACACGCGCACTCTACAGCTATCGTGCATGTACAAACATCAGCGCAATGCACCTGTTTGCAAAGCGTGGATTTGCATCCAGTTTTTTTTTTTTAAATAAAAGATAACGTTGAACTGCTCTTTTATGCATGCAGATAACGTTGACTGCCTTTTGTACATGCGGATAACATTGACTGTATTTTGTGCACGCACATTTGACTGCCTTTTGTGCATGTAGATAACGTTGACTGTCTTCTGGGCATGCAGATAACGTTTACTGTTTTTTTGTGTGTGTGTGCATGAAGATAACGTTGACTATATTTTGTGCGTGCATATAACGTTGCCCGCCTTTTGTGCATGCAGATAACTTCAGAACTGCTCTCTTTTGTGCATGCAGTGTTTAGAACAGAGTTGAGAGGATGCAAGAGGTATCATCAGTAACGCTGAATCAGCACCATTAATCAGTCACAGTGATATGAATGTCCATTATTCTTGATATTTCATTTGTCCAGTGTGATAGGGCATTCTACCGACCTTGTTCAAATGCTGCAATAGCGTCTGCAGGATTAATTTATGGAGGTTTTATACACTGTTTTGTGTGTGAGACAGATCCGTGATAGTACTTTCATAATGATATTTGCCTGTGGTCTGGATGTGTGTGTGATTGTTTACCCACATCGGGGCAATTTCCATGTGCAATGTCTGTTGTCCCTTGGCGGAATAAATTCCCTATTCTGTGATCTCTCGTATTCAGGTTCCTCCCTTTCTTTCGCCCCTTTCAACCATCCTGCCTGTCTTATTATATATCTGTTGAAATTTAGTGCAATTGACTCTTTGAAAAACAACAACACGCCATTGGGTTCCAGTCAGCAATGTTGCTAAATGACAACCTTAGAAGCAAAAGAGACGATCTATTTCGTTAAAATCATTTGGAATGTAGCAGTTCACACTACATTGATTATAAAATGTGGATGAAAAAATATCGCATTGGAAATCAAAACCTAAATACATCTGCGTGTCTAAGCATCGCAGAAAACAATAGCAAGATGCATTTCAGTCGGTCGATTATTTTTAGTTAGCAATAAAAGGTGAGATTTGCAAAGTGTTAGCAGTTATATATCACTAGCTGATTCAGCCCCGATGCTTGAATCTTGATAAGCGTAACTCGAATTCGTTTATCCACGCAGCCTGTTTACTCATAAACAAGGCAGGAGTCGTCGTATAAAGTTTTCCAACTTTATTCAGCAAACATCAACAGCTGCATACTAGATCGCTTTCCAAAATCATTACAAAGATCCTCCCTACAAGGAGGAGGAGTAATAACGAAGCTTAACGTCCTCCACGTCGCCACCTTGACAACAATGATCATCATCATCATCATATCAAGCAGACAGTGCATTACTCTGCAATGGAGAAAAAGTTCGAACATTCCATCATGACGCAATAACACCCAATCAAAATAAAACTCGTCACTTTTTTAGTTATGTTAGAAGAATCGCTTAGCTATTACCAGACCCGTGTGGAAGCTTCGGTCGACAATAAACACGCAATTCCAGAAAATTCTCAACAATATCGACCGACAAAAATTATCAACACTATACAAAGCTCTTCTAGCAACAGCGCAACATCAAATCAAAGGTAAATACACGCTGTCATTGCATGCTTTGCAAAACAAAGGGATCGGATCTATTGTGCGCGTCTCAATCGTAACACAAAGTTTATTGCTATCAGAAGGAAAGTAGCTATCGACAAAGAACAAGAAGAATTTACTTTGCGATGTGTCGAATTATATGATATTACACGACGACTTTCTTTTACCGTCTCTATGAAAAAAAAGTACAGTTTAAAACTAATCAACCGCTCTACAAAAGCTTATTGTCTTACTCAGTTACTGTCTCTGAAAAATGGGAGTGAAGGTGGGGAACACCCACTAGCAATACATCCAAAATGAATTAAACAGATAAATAAAATAAAATGAGTCAATAAAAGGACATTGAAGCTAAACATCCAATCAACACTCAGAAGACAGAATCATTTATTGTCCTCATAAATATTCACAGTGGGAATTGTGTGCAGTGCCCAACAACTGGCCAAAAAATCCAAATGTGATTTGAAATACATTTAAACTTGAATAATAATAAAACATTGATTACAATTTGTCGACAATGACAGTCTCACATATATGGGGGAAGAATCTCAAATATCGCCTTTCACTGTTGACTACAAGTAATTGACCGAACGCAATGCATGTATTGTTTTCTGCGATGCGTAGACATGCAAAAGCATTTAGGTTTCGATTTAACTCGTGTTAAACAGGGGACTGCTTTGAACATGGATTTTATCGATCTTCGTGAGATGGGATGGGGTCAGTCATTATGATGTTCAGAGATCGAGGGTAAGTTCTAGACAGCATGGTAAGCTAACGACTCGTAAAACAGAATAAGGAATAGCATGTTTGAACTAATATAGCTGCAATTACGATGATAATTATAGAAACTACCAATAACGTAACTGCCAAATCAATAATTTTAAAATTTTTCCAACAATAATTCTTACCCATATCCTATCCGATCCTATCCTATCCCGTAACTCTGAGATCGTTGGGGCACCACAGATGATCGTTTAACCAGCATACTCCATCTTTCTCGGTCCTCAGCAAACCTATAGTTGTTGTTAAAAGGATTATTATAAGGATAATTATTTGTTGCTTATTTGTTGTTACTGTACTTAAGATAACGGTGATGAAATTTCAGGAAACGTTTCACTTTAAGTTGTTTGCGTTTGAGTTACACACGGTTGTTGTTGCTCTGTTGGTCGTTTTTCTCAGCGCAATCACAGTTACATCAACCTTGCAGTCAGTATCACAAATCACCCCCGTACAGTGACTGTACTAAAGTAGAACATCCGCACAAACCTGGACCAATGTAAGCAGTAATTGCATATCTTTGCGTGCACACCCTCTGTTTTGTGTCTTCAGCAACTGCGCCACCCATGATATAATTGTGTTAATCTCTTGTACAGCAGATCAACCCGCAAATGTAAAATTACTAATAATCAAACGTTTCCTTCTATCAGAAAGCACGTTTTCTGCTTTTAGAGTTTAGATAACAAGGACTAACGCGGACTGATCTGTTATAATCTACATAATTCTGTTAATCTCTTGTAATCGTGATGTTTAGTGTCGCTGTACCTAATAAACTAAGACCTTTTAGCGCCTGACTCATATCATAAAACTATAGTAAATACATTGGGTCAAAAAAGCAAACACTGAGGTCATCGATTAATGGATTACGGCGAAGTTAAACAACACGATTTCAATTAAGAGTTTAAAAGAATTATGCTTGTGGATTAGCAGAGTTTCTCGTCGTAGGAGTTTGTTAGAAATTAAGGAGATTATCTGGTATGACGTTGAGTTAGTTTACGTCACGTATCATTAATAAACACTGATATAAAGGTTTGAGCACTTCGTTTGTTGGATGATGTCGATTTTCCGCTTGTGAATCACGTGTTAGAACTCCACCAGTGCAAGTATGTACATGGGGATTGGACAGCCAAACAGCTCAGTCGGTAGTACTTTGATATTTATAATGGCGTGAAACAGAATGGAGCCAAGCGTACTACCGACTGAGCTGTTTGAAAAGATAAGATTAAATTAGGCAAGGTTGAGGGAACGTGTTCTCACTTGTCCAAGGTGACTTGCAGGATTAATGGCAATAAATAGTATGAAATCATCTGAAGTCCAGATGCAATATTTATTTACTTATCATTACTTATTTTATTTTATATTATCTTATTTTATTTTATTTTGTATGAGGTATTTATTTTATTTTATTTTGTGACTAGGTCTGAATAGTGGCATTTTTAAAATAAAGGAAAATATTACAGATTAACTATGAGTCATTCATTCTGACCTACAATGCGTAGTTTCTCCGCGATACGACAAACTAACTTTACACGTTTCTCCTTTAATAATAATAATAATAATAATAATAATAATAATAATAATAATAATAATAATAATAATAATAATAATAATAATAATAATATTTATATAGCGCTTTTTTCTAAGGAACAATATCAGTTCAATGCGCAGTTCTCATGCATTCATTCTAAACGTCCGGCTTCATACAAAGTAAAATTAGGCATGACACTTGCTAACGAATAAGAGAGGCGGGAGGGAGGGAGGAGGAGAGAGCTAAGAAAAGGTGATTGGAATCCTGGTACATAAAGGACTTTGACCGATTGCTCTCTCTCTCTCTCTCTCTCTCTCTCTCTCTCTCTCCCTCCCTCCCTCCCTCCCTCTCTCTCGTCCGCGCTGACTTGTGTATCTCGGTGCATATCCTCGATGGAAGACAAGGAAAATAGAACTTTGAGTGCATGGTAACGTAATATTTACATTGGTCAACTTGCAGTTTCTGCTGACTTTGTTGTTAAGACACTTAGGCGATCACACATAGAAGTCTTGATGACGCCCGCAGAACCATGGGTTATCATAACGATCTTCTTTTTCGAAATATAAACATTCACTTAGAAATACTAATATTTAGTAAGTGACATTCTCTCCCTCATCGTCCCCCCCTCCCCTCTCATCTGCCACTCCAAATCCGAGGGAGTGGACGATCTTCTCCCTCCCCCCCCCCAAACCCTCACCCTCTCATCCTAAACCGAGGGAGTGGATGATCTAACTATCCACACACACACAGACAAATCTCTCTCTCTCTCTCTCTCTCTCTCTCTCTCTCTGTGAATGTTATTGATTATGTTTAATATTTGTTCAAGTCACGCTAAACCTCGCGCTCGCGCCGGTTTGAGATACTTTGGATTTTAAATGGTGTTATATGAAGACGACACTTGTCGTTCTTGCTTATGAAGCTCGGGTTGATTTCTCAACGAAAGCGCAGCAGTTGCATTGCAGTAGCACCTTGGACAAGGGAGAACACGTTCTCTCAACCTTGCCTAATTTAATCTTATCTTTTCAAACAGCGCAGTCGGTAGTACGCCTGGCTCCATTCTGTTTCACGCCATTATAATTACCAAAGTACTACCGACTGAGCTGTTTGGCTGTCCAATCCCCATGTACATACTTGCACTGGTGGAGTTCTAACACGTGATTCACAAGCGGAAAATCGACATCATCCAACAAACGAAGTCAGCTTCCTATGGTGAACTGTGTTTCTAAGTCCGCTTATCGCGTCAGCGCGTGCAAGAGACAAAAGGGGCAACGGACAAATTTTGTTTGTTCTATTTTTTCGTACGTTCTTAGCAAAAGGTTGTAGGTGCATAATATTTTGTACTACCAGACTTATATATGGAAATACTTTAAAATAGTCGGGGAAAAATGATACGAGCCAAATGTCGGTCGGTTCGTCGATCGGTCCATTTGAAACCAAATCTCAAGAACCACTAAACAGATTTTGACCAAACTTCATAGGAATATTACCTAAGTCAGAGTGGCCTGATTCGCGTGCCATCCTATTTGCTCTACCGCAAAGGTCAAGGTCACTGGAGTCATTTTGTTGCTACATTCATTTTGTTCAAAATCTCCAAAACGGCGGAAGCGATTTTGTTGTTTTGGTATAGATATTTCAAATCATGGGCCATCCGTCAGTAGGCTTAGTTGTCGGTCAGTCGGTCGATCCATCGCTCCGAATTTCAAAAATTTTTTGGTTTCACAACACACTTTTTGACTTAACTCAAGAATAATTGAAAAGAAATCATTTTTGTTTTGCGGATACCTTACCTATTGCTTAGCACGTTAGATCATTGGTATTGTACTTTCTCAAAGATCAAGGTCATTTGTGCGTCACCATTTTCTAAACGCGTTTTGCTCTGAATCTAAATAGTGGCTGATTCGATTTTGTTAATGTTTTATTTGCAGATAGTTTATGTCGTGGCCTATCATTGTCCGTTTTTAGTTTGCTTCGTTAGAATAAAGGCGAGTCACACCAGCACCAAGAAAATGAATCCCTTTTACAAATCATTATTTTGGGGCTATGCCTGTGTGTGAATGTCTGGAAATACAATTAAATGACTTGCCATCTTGTTACTATTTTTCAGTTAAATGCTTACGTGAACTGTTTATAAGAGAATGGCGAGGTGTGTGTGTGTGTATGTGTGTGTGTGGGTGGGTGTGTGTGTGTGTATGTGTGTGTGTACGTGTATGGTTGTGATGTGGAATGGTGGATGCAAGGAGAAGAGCCGTGCGCAAAGGAGGAAAACGATGCTTAACGTCCTATTGCATGAGCGTTAAGGACGATCACCACGTCGCCACCCTGACAACAATGACCATCATCATCATATCAAAAATGAGATCCAACGGATCCAAGGCTTATTATCTATATATATAAATTGCTTAGCCGGAAGTCCTTCTTCGCCTCTACTGTAAAGTTTGTCCGGTATGGACGCTGATTTGGGCAGGTGCCGGGCGCTGCGGATCGGCCTGCTGTGCGCTCAAAACCCGCGAAATCGTTATAGCCGACATTTCCTTACCGAACGTTTAACCGTTTCTGAGATAAATAAATAAACAAAATGTCCACAAACTGCAATAGCCTCATCCGCGCGCTTCCGATTCAACCCGTGTCAAATTTTGTTTTATTTCCATTCAAAACACTTTTGCACTAATTTCACCAATCTTACAGCTGAAGGTTACCTGTTCACTTTCTTTTTCATCCATACTTATATGCGCACAAAAATTCATTCGCAAACAATCTTGCAAGAATCCCATTCAAGCGCCAAACGTGACGTCACATATAACTTTGCAGACAACATTTGACAACAGCGTCGGCTGTAAGTGTAAGTACATTGCAATAAATATCATGCCTAATATTTTAAAATAAAGGTATGACATTTAAAACTACGTTGCCTAACATAAATACTAAATTAAAATATTTTAGTGCATTACTCAAACATGCACCTATACTCTGTTCTGCAGTACATTGCAATTATCATTTTAAATTAAAATAGTTCAATGCATTGCTCGAGTCGAACATCAACTTGTACCTTTTAATCTACTCTGTTTTGCAGTGCTTCATCATTCTACCCCTGCAAGTAAACTATTGCAATCATTTAAGTGCATTTCTAATGTTTGACTCTGTTCTGCAGTACATTGCAATTATCATTTTAAATTAAAATAGTTCAATGCATTGCTCGAGTCGAACATCAACATGTACCTTTACCTGTGTACCCTGGCTTGCCAGGGTACAAAACCACTAGTTTATTTATATTTTCACACAGCGAGAGAGAGAGAGAGAGACTGTTAGGGAGGAAGGGGTGGGGAAGAGGCTGGTAAAGATGGCTTAGTGTCCTAGTGAACGCTTTTGGGGTTGGGTGGGTGGGTAGAGGCGGTAGTGAATGATGCAGTAGGCCAAGAGGGGAGTGGGGGTGAATGGGGAATTTTGATTGAAATGTGCAGTTCCGCTGACACTTTATTGTTAAAATGTATTGTGGAAAAATTAATTCCCTGCTTTAGGCAGGTGTCACTTTCTTTTTGTCATGTTTTATTGTATATGGTTGATTTGCTTCTCTCTTGTGAGTAGTGATTTCGCTCAAGGTGACAGAACGGAATTCTCTTCTCACGACTGTGTCGCTCTTGCATGTGTAATGTGAGAGAGAGAGAGAGAGAGAGAGAGAGAGAGAGAGAGAATGTGTGTGTGTGTGTGTGTATATATATATATATATATATATATATATATATATATATATATATATATATATATATATATATATATATATATATATATATATATATATATATATATATGTGTGTGTGTGTGTGTGTGTGTGAGTGTGTGAGCGTGTGTACGCGCGCGCAGCCTTCTTTACTGTTGACTAATAAGTAAAATTAAAATAGAATTCAGTCAGAAACGCAAGATTTATTACACATTGCACGAACAAAATGGAAAGCCATTCCAACAGAGTCCACTTTCAACTTCAGTGTGTTACTCTCTTAAGAAAGAAAGAAAGAGAAGAGATAGAAAGAGAGAGAGAGAGAGAGAGAGAGAGAGAGAGAGAGAGAGAGAGAGAGAGCGAGAGGGGGGGGGGGGATTCACACAAATAAAAACACTTTCATTTCAAATTGGGAGGAAAAAAATGGGAGGCGGGTGGGGATGCATCGAAATGATCTAGCTTGAAACTATTTTACAAATACATGCGCAATATCGCCAAGAGCGAAACATCAACTGAAACCAGAAAATTGGTAAGCTTACTTAACTTAAAATAGGTAGAGAGTCTTCGATGGGGGGCGGGAGACAGAGACAGAGACAGAGACAGACTGAGACAGAGAGAAGGAGAGACGTCTATGCAAACATGCATGCTACTACATGCAGACAACAGGCGTGTTTACTTTGAGGAGACAGCCCGGAAGGAAAGATGAAAATGATGATGATTTTATCACAGACCATACAAGTGGCACTATGCAGAACTAGATCAATAGCGACTGATTTGAGTCTGATGTTTTGTGCAGTCTGTATGCGGTCACCAAGCAGCGGGTATAGGAAATCAGTTTCGCCGAATCCACTTGGCTAGGCTGTACAGTATTCTTCATCTTCTTCCGTTGAGCAATCGCCATCGTCGTGCCAAAATCCTGTTTAGCACTACACAGCCGTGATTCAGATATGTGTTTCTAACCAAGTTCGGCCACCCGTTTCTAGTGCTGCACAGTCAGCAATAAATTTGAAATTGTAGGTCTGTTTTATGCATTCAGATTTTTCAGATGGCAAAAACTTTCTCTTTACGGTGGACTACTCGACTTGTGGTTAAAGAACATAATTAGTAGTAATCAAATCAGTTTAGTCATATTTGATGTTTCTATTTCCAACCAAGTTTATCGTAACTGTCTCCCGTGTAGTGAGTCCGGCTACCTCTACCATTTAATTATTTATTTCATTTCGAAACCTGGATACAAATGTTGTTGTTGTTGTTGTTGTTGTTGTTGTTGTTTGTTTGTTTGTTTGTTTGTTTGTTTGTTAAATTTTGGGATAATGAGTTTATCTGGGAATTTGCGTAGTCGTCACATTAAAACGATATAGCGGGCAATGATAATGGCTCAGATCGAAAGCTAAAGTTTGAATTTTGGGTTTCCCTTCCTTGATATGTAAACAATCAACTGTGCATACTAAACACACATTCGTTGTGGCGCTATTTTTTAAATCAACCTTGATGCTATTTTTAAACACGTTACAAAGATGGATTAATCGATTTACATCAACACCATACTTTTGAAAGAGGTTAGTTTGGGGTTTAAAATTAAATTTTCCAGTTGAGCAACGGTCACTGTGCATTGGAGAAAGAACCCGTGATGCTAAAATGTGTGAAAGTCAGAGACCTTAACCCCTATTCGCAGTTCTATTCGACTTTTACACTACCTATATCATTTTAACGCAGCAAGTGATTGTTTTAATTTTGTAACAGTCAATTGATTCCAACTACGATAAGTTCCACGTGCAATTCAGTTAGTAGACAAATGTGTCATTGGATACCGACTTTGAAATAATAATATTTTCCAATCCATGTCAAATATTGGGTTTCTGTACACAAATCTGTCGTTTAATGCTGCTAAGATTATATTTATAAAACAGTTTTACTGCTCTAATCCATGTCAATAATCAGATAATAGAGCAGTCTGCCTTCTTGTAGTAGCATTGCCTGTGATAATAGTGAATGGCCGATTTCAATGTCGAGCAGCACGTGCCGGTGGCTGCCTCTGATCAATTTCAGCCACTTAGTTCCACGTGTAGCAGGCGATATGTTGTCTTCTGGAACTGCCAGTACGCTGTTATTTTAAGCTGTTTCAGGTACTCGGGTTCCCATGCACTTTAAACAAAAAACTCAGCTTCGGTCCGCTGGTACTGCCAGTGATACCTATTATTCCATTTCGGCATGTGATAGTGATGTGGTGATTTACTCTAATCGGTTTCATCTGCTCATTTCCGCATGCTTTAGCAAAACTGTGTCATTTAATATTTCTTTATCTTTGATCCAAGCGTGGTCTTACTCATTTTTGATGCTGTATAAAAACAGTCGATTGTTTGTATAATACTAATAATAATTGCATGCCCAGTCTGGTACCATTATCAGAGGCAAGCATGTAGCGACAGTTTTATGTAAGAATTGCTTCATGTGTGTTTGCTGAGAAAACATTGGATTTCGGAATACGTGTGTTAACAGCAATCAAAATCCAAGGTCAGTTTTCTTATCTTATAGTATCTCTAATATTTTCTTATTATATTGTTGGTGATTTATTTTTAAATATCGTCTTAGGATCTCGGTTTTTTAATTTATAACCATATTCTGTGTTTGTGTGATGTTGTATTGGAGCGGCGTAGAGCCGAGCGCATGTGGCGGTTTTTAAACTTCCAGTTCACAAACAGACCTATCAGAAGCAAGTACATTACTACTACAAGAAGATTGAGAACTCTACTTCTTCCAAAGAACTATTTTCTACTATGAATGACCTCCTGGGGAATACCATTACTTCTACTCTTTCAACAAAAACTGAAATTTATTAGCTATCTTCATCCTTTCAAACTCATTTACATCGAAAATCGAAGCTATCCGCAAAACTATTGATGACAACCATGTCCTCCTGATCCGCCTTTCATCGACGTAACTATAGATTATAGTCACACGACACCGAAGCGTATAGGCGACTACTGTTCACATTATTTTGACACCAGCGAACCAGTTGAAAGTAAGGGGAAAATAATATGGTCACACATTGGCCAATCCGGGATTCGAACCAGGTACCTTTCGGTTACTAGTAAGACGCTCAACCAACTGAGCTACCCGGCCCCACACTTTCATCGACACTCGACTTTTGGCCTTTTATACTGTCTCAGTAACTGAAGTGGCTGAAATTATCAGCACAACGTCGTTTAAGACATGCGAGCTTGATCCCATTCCTACCTCATTTTTCAAAGATTGTATCACTAACCTACTTCCAGCCATCACCAATATAGTCAACCCTTCCTTGTAATCTGGTTCTGTTCCCTACTGTTTCAAGTCTGCCATCGCGCGGCCACTACTAAAGAAATCAAACCTTGATCCAGAAGTCTTGAAGAATTACTGCACTGTCTCTAATATCCCTTTCCTATTCAAACTCCTGGAGAAGGTTATAATGATACAGCTCACCCATCATCTCTCTTCCAACAACTTCTGTCCATTCCAGTCTGCCTACCGTCCCTGACTACTCTACTGAATCAGCTCTTCTTCTCATTGTGAGCGACCTCATCTGTGCCACTGACTCTGGTAAAATCTTTGTTGACCCTTCTCGATCTCTCAGCCGCATTTGAAACACGCTATCGATCACTCCATTCTCCTTCAGCGCCTTGAGAACTCTTTTGGAATAAAAGACTGTGCACTAAGCTGGTTCCATTCATATCTTCCGATCGTTTCCAATCTTTCTGCATCAACAACTACCTTTCTGAACCGTCCATACTTGTCTTCGGTGTTCCAAAAGGGTCAGTTTTAGGCCCTGTTCTATTCATCATTTACACATCTCTGTTTCAGATCATCCAAAACCATGACATTTTCCACCATTTCTACGCAGACGATACACAGCTCAAAAACTGTGAAACTTCTCAAAAGCTTTCATCTATTCTTTCATCGATATATTTCATTTGTGCTCAGTTGTCCGGGCGTCAGACCATGCGCCCAAAGGCTGCGGGTGGGCGTCTCGGGCGGTTTGAGTTAGATCCTGTATCGGCCAGCGCTTTGAGCATGAGTTGGTAAAGCGCTATATAAATAAAGTGATTAATTTAAAAAAATTCTGACCAAAACTTCTGCCTGCCTTTAAAACATTTATAACTGGATGATTGCCAACAAGCTCCAGCTTAGTGCTTACAAAAAACCTCTGAAGTAGTGCTCACGCGGACCAAACACAACCTGTCTTCTTCCCCTGTCACTCTTGGTCAAACCACTATTCCTATGTAATATTCTGTCAAAAACCTTGGTGTCATCCTTGACCCTCTCCGTATCAGAATTAATTCGCAAAACCTGTAAAATATGCAACTTTCAGCTCCGTAGAATAAACCTTTTCCGCAAGCATCTGACCACTGACGCTACAGCCAAACTCATTTCCTCTCTCTACTGGAGGGATTTGGTTCAAGATTGATATATATTTAAACTTTATCTGTGCCTCCTGAACCTACCAGATGACAAAAATAAAATTATGCATGTTGGATGGTATCATCATGGTGATGTCATTTTTTTAATACTATTTTCCCTGAGGGGTTTGGTTCAAGTTTGATATATATATTTAAACTTTATGTGTAAAACAAACTTATGCAAATCATCGTAACGTAAGCGCGCACGATGGAACTCTGCACACATTAGGGTCCAGAACTTGTTTTACTAATAAAATGATCAAAGAGACAGACATGAAAGTACGATAGTGTACGGCCAAACTATAGCTAGTTATATTTATTCTCAGCAGTTTAGTATGATAAAGAAGATTGAGATTACAGAAAATAGTATCCTTCAGAACACCCGAGGAATTTTCATCACATTTTGAGTAGCAGCCATAGCCCCAACGGTATATTTACACTATGTGCATGGCATCTCAAGTAACTGATCTTCGCAGGCTATGATAGTCGATAGGCATGAGCTCATTTTTTTGCATCATGACAATAGATTGTGGAACGGTTAGATTAGTCAAGCGATCACTCAGTTTGCTCCAACCTGTTTTTCATCTCGTACTAAAAGCTGATTATCGCATTTATCTCATGCTTTTGAGTACCCCTAACTGTTAAAAAACAAACCACAGGCTTTTGCAATTTATTGCCAGCAGCGTGGAGAACAACAATAAATCTAACATAACAACAGTTCTTCCACGTTCGAGTGTGGGTCAGGGAACAGTAGCGGAGGGATGAGAGAGAGAGAGAGAGAGAGAGAGAGAGAGAGAGAGAGAGAGAGAGAGAGAGAGAGAGAGAGAGAGAGAGAGAAAGAGAAAGAGAGAGAGAAATCAATGTGTGAATGTGGAAGATGGATTGATTGATTGATTTATTGTTGCTTTAGGTCCAGCGGACTCTTCCGAGCCAAATCAGGACCGGACAACCCCCAATCCGCATAAAAGATCTGTTGAAACAACCCCAGTGGGAAAATTGAATGCCCTCCACCGGCCAGTCACTTTACAATAAAGACATCCCACGCGAGGGACGGCTGAGGGTTGACCTCAACTACGCGAACCCCCGGTTACAAAAACAAAAT